>VWZV01003209.1:0-31220 GCA_013397155.1 Irena cyanogastra | reverse complement strand
CAAGCCTTCCTTCCTTCCTTCCTTCCTTCCTTCCTTCCTTCCTTCCTTCCTTCCTTCCTTCCTCCCTTCCTTTCTTCTTTTTTTTTCACACTGGTGAGTGATCAGGTAGCTGGATCAATTGACCATAGTTGCTTCTGGACATTGGTTGTGATGAATCCACTGTAATTCCTTAACCAAAGACTTAACATTTTAAACTTTAGAAACTCTCCTGTAGCCCAGAAATATTAATCCTGTTAGCTGTTTTCTTCCATAAGGTATCAAACACAAAACACTCTTGAGGTTCATTGCTTTTTCAATGCTCTTATAAACTGTGTTGTAATATTAGCCAGACACAATACTCTCTGATGCTTCTCTTCAATTCTTCAGAAATTACAAGGGCAACTCCTTCATCTTTCTCTCTCTCTGCTCCATCCCACTTAACCACTGCTTTAACCACATTAATTCAGATATTTCAGTGGGTAGGGCAGAAAATAGGGGTCAAGGCATTCTATGGCAATTTCAAAGAGAGAGTCAGGAATAAACACAGATTTTTTTTTCTTCAGCTGCACGATATTTCCCTGTTTCCCTCCCCTCCCCACCTACCCTGACGTGAGTGACTTCCCCATTAAGATGCATTCATTTGGCTGGAACTCTCAGTGTACAAAAAAAAAAAAAAAAAAAAAAAAAAAAAAAAAAAAAAAAAAAAAGGAGTTGTATTCTTTCTGCTCTGCTGCTAAGGTCAAGCTGCCAGTTTTCTTTGTGATGTGTGAGGCAGCACAGAACACAAATCGCATTTCCACTCTCTTCAGATCTTCTTTTAAATGCCACAATACTGACAGTAATCACTGAGCTGAACAGATATGACACACAAGACACTGACAGAACAAATAAGGCCCATCCTATCTTGGTTTTCCACTAAGTAAACAAATATGTATTTGGTTGTCAGTTTAGCTAGAGAGGGTTCTGAAGCTAGGTAACTTTTAAACACTGTGCCATTGGGAGAAATTCATTGTACATTAAACATCCTGAGATTAATACAAATGCAGAAATAAACTAGACATAAAAATGAAATAAAATAAAATGGGAGCAGAAAAACCCTTTCACAATAGATTGCAAGTCTAAGCCCTTCCACATTGCCGTATTCCTAAGTAAAATGTTTTATTGGCAGGAAATACACTTACAGTCAGTTTATGGGAAAAATAAAACAGAATTTTGAAAGATAGCATGGGCTTTACATCATTTACTAACATAAACAGGTGATATTTCACATTTCCTACTTCTCTCATAAATTCTATCATATACTTAGAGGGAGAGCCTGCAAAAAGAAAAGAGATAAAAGTGGTTGGAAGGAATTAGTACTTAGAGGCAAGTAATGCTATCACCAACATCTTAATGTTTTTTTAGCAGCTTGTTATGCACTAAACCTGAAAAGAATTATTCTTTTAATATGGTATTTTTCTATGGCATTGAACTTTGACTGTGAGCCAGGGAAATATTTGATTCCCTCAGAAACTTTCATCACAGTACAAACTGGTATTGTGTCTACCCAGGTAATTTCCTGAGCAATCATGTCTACTACAACATATCTCATCTATTCCCAATACACATCCTGCTTTTTGTTGTGACTAAATTAACATCAGTGGTGCTAAAGATATTTCCAAGTGTTCCAACCCTGTAAAGTACTCACTGTCTATGATTTTTACTAACTTTATTTGTGATGCTTGGAGTCAGAAAGGGAAGAATTAACAATTTATTGGAATAAAAATTTCAATTTTTGCATTTTTCCCACTATAGCCAATCATAAATGCATCTTATTCACAAGCTTAAAAATGTATTTGAATTACACCACCCAGAAGTATCCCAACACACAAAACTGGTTTAGGTATTGCTAAAAACTTATTTTATACTGAGATTCATCTAGTATCAACAGTGATGCTTTAGAAACATTAAACACAGCTTCTTAAAAAAAAATTGATCTGTAGTTGTTTCTAGGTAAATGAAATTAAGGAATAAAAGCTTTCAATCACCAAGTAATCCTATTCTTTAAATATGCTGTCACTGTCAATCAGCCCGAGTTGTTATCTCTCTGGATTTTGCACAGCTTTCTATAAATTCTTTGAATAACACATTGGCACTAACAACTATTTTCCTTAAAGAGTGAAAATGCCTGTTACTTTACAGTAAATAAACCTTTCATGAGCATGTTTCAGGGATATGTGTATTTAAATCTGTTTATAGTCACTGGCATTTTGTTTAGTTTTTTCCTCCTACTTCCACTTGTTCAAAATTTATTGCAGTAATGTAGCAGTTTGTTTATATTGTTATGAGCAGTAAAAGCTGGGGAGTGAGAGCAAAGGTAAGAGCTGGGTCACAAAGAATAAAAGAAAACATATAGAAACACATATATTTGTTTTGCATTTTGTCATTTTTTTCCCAGATTGGGGAAAAATTTTATTTTATTTCTTGGAACCAAAGGCAATAATCCCTCTAGCATCACTATGATTCATAATTCCACTGAAGATTTTTGCATGTGGAGGAATCTAGTTCTTCAAAGGGCTCAGAAGAGGCTGATAAATGCTGTGCCTCCCACTGATTTCACAGGGTGTTAGATATTGCTAAGGCTGGGACCCACAGACTCCTCTCCATTCTGGATGGTTGTCAGAACACCAGACACGAGAAGCATCGCTTTGCCTAGCACCCCATAAATTTATATTAATGTTGCATTTACACAGCTTCATACATGGCTGAGGAGAGCAAAAAAAGGCCTGTGCTCAGAAGACTTAGAATCACAGTCATAGAAAAACTAGGATTTGAAAAGTGCCCTAAGATTTTCAAGCTCGGTCATTAACTCAGCGTTGACAGGATCACCACAAAACCACGTCCCTAACCTCTACATGAACAAGTTCTTTTAATATTTCCAGAAATGGTGAATCCACCACTGTCCTGGACAGCCTTTTGAAATGACTGAGCATCCTTTCACTGAAGAAATATTTCCTAATTTTCAACCTAAACTTCCCCTAGCTCAATTTGAGGCCATTTTCTCTTCTCCTATGGCTTGTTACCTGGCACAAGACATCGACCCATGCCAGTCTACAACTGAGATTTGTGGAAATCCTACAAATCTCCGCTGCCTCTCCAGCTTCCTACTCCAGGGAGCCACTGAGTGAGAAGCATGGGATAAGAAGTCGCAGAGGCAGGAGAATGATCCCCTAACATGACCTCTGTGTGCATTTTAGCTATCAGTACGTGCAGCAGGTGTTGGGATATGACCATGGACTATTAGCACCTCGTAGGAAAACTGCAGTGGAAAGACACAATGCTCTTTGAAGTACAAATTGCTGTACTTTCCTTCTATCCCTTTACTCCTTTATCATTCCTTTACTCACTGTTTCTAGTTTTCTGTTTTCTCAGTCTTTTCCTATGTCTCTATTTTTTCTATTGTCTTGTTCTCTATTCTTAATTGTTGATGTCTGTTAATATTTCCCATACAAACTTGGATTGCTTCTTTCATATCTTCTCTTTTGACTTTTTCATAATCCTTCCTCATCATCAAATATCAGAGCCAATTGTCATTTTGAGCATGTTACCTGGGAGGGAAAAATAAAAAAAAAAAAGGAAGCTTATGTGGTGCACTCCTTGTTATGCCAGGCATTCAATAATTTTTAAGTATCTTGGGAAAGATTTTAAAAATGGGGCTGTTGGCTTCCACTTTTATAGGAAGAGACTAGTAAACAGAGTGTGAACTGAGAGAGACATTATGTCGAAAATTCACAAGTTTTTTTTTTTTTTTTTTGCTCTGGGAAATCCACTGAAACTGCTGTAAATGGAAGAAAAGCACAAGAACCTGGTTTCTGGAGCTCGTATATTGTACATTATATACTTGCATAATGTAATAGATCGTTCTTTTCCTCCTGTAATCCCAGGAGAGAAATAAGGTGTTTCTAGAGCACAATTACAAATATATGAAGCCCTCATGAAGCCCAGGAACACATCCTTGGGCTGTACCCAGTGTCAGACACTGCACAGAGCAAAGCTCTGGCACGCTGTGTGTGATGAGTGATCAAATGATCATGCCACCAGGTAGCCCAAGTAAGATTATTCACTGTGAAGACAATGTCTAATGACTGGTTTTTTAATCAAATTGAGAATAATTGAGAATATCATTTCTACATGAGAAAGTCCAGAAAAAATTTAGAGAAGGGAGATTTTAAAAGCCTGCAAGGCATTCTGGATGACTTAAGAAGCTGCTGGTTTTGAAACAACTGAGAATTTGACAACACTTGGCTTTGGTTTTGAACTCCTGAATAAAAATCTAAAATAACAGTGCACATTTTGCAAGCTGCTGAAAAGACATTCCTGTAAAGTCACTGCAGATCCTGTTCAGCAGAGAAAAGTTCAGTGTTACACAACAAGCTGTCCTACAGGTAATAAGCTAGCAAAGCTACTGAAGGAATAAGTATTGAAAAGGATGTGACAGGGAATATGACTTTCAGCTAGGACTCATTTATTTTGGGCATATGAAAATGGACAAGAATTACAGAATTACATTAGCACTTCAAGGAGATTGCAAGGAAAGAAATTACACAACAGCTCCTCTCATTACTGCAGTCAGTGTAAGCTGAAGAAGAACTATGTGCATCAGTCTCTCACCTGATTACAGTTCTTATTTTGCCAAAGCTTATGAAATTAATTTTTAAGATTTATAAACGTTTGTCAACCCACCTTTGGGACCCCCGAAATAACTAGTTTAGTTCTAGAGTTTTAATGAAAAGATAAAACGCTGACCACGTGTGCTTAAAACATAACTTCTTTGGACATCAAATACATGACCTTGGCAACAATACCCAACTTGACATCTCCTGAGATAGTCTTTTGTGCACACAATGGCACCCTCATCTTTTGGATTTTCCCCACCCACCTTGAAACAAAGTGATTTTTAGCCAGTGTCTCCACGGCTTAGTGGGCAGGTAATGCTTTAGCAGATTTCTAGGGCTTGCAGAACAGCACCTTCCCAACACGCTTCCTCTGAAACTGGGACCCTGCACAGCACTCTGGCAACATCCAATTCCTGTCACTGGAGTTGTGCAAGCATGATGAGACTTCCAGCTTCTAGGAAAGAAAATTAGACAGGCTTGCAGGTATAAAGGGGGACTAATTAAAGTCAAAGAACAAATTAAAAGTGGAAAAGGATTACCAGAGGAGGTGAGGGGAATAAAACGGAAAGTATGGTAAGAGAAGAGATGAAAGCAGCAACAGAAGAAGAAAAAAAAATTCTTAATTGTGCTTTCAAGAGTGTCCCTAATGGAATTAATCTCATCCAAATTCTAGCAGATAGCACGTGCCAAAAATGCTGCAGATGGCTGGGCTCAGCAGCAGGGACGGCTTGGAAGGGAAGCGGTTCCTGTGGCTGCCTCAACAGATTGTTTACAGCAAAGATGCCGACAGTGCCCAGTCATTGTCATGAAACAGTGCTTGTTCCCCTGTTTGAGACTTCAGTCTGGGCATTTCAAATGGCAGATCTGTGTGTGGCTGAAACTTGGAGAGTCCTTGATAGTCTAATTCCTGTTGCTGAGGAATAGCCGGGAAGGTTTTCTGTCTCTTTATAGCAAGCACTATGAATGGGAAAAGCTGGGCAGTGCTCATGCCACTGAAATTTTCACTCCAAGTGAAGCTCTGCTTTAATGAAACACCGTGAAAAGCAGACTCATTAATATAACCATCTGTGAGTACTAATCACTTAGAATGATAGAATACCCTGACTTGGAAGAGGCTTGCAAGGATCATCAAATCCATCTCTTGGCCCTGAGCAGGGCCATCCCCAAGAATCTCACCCCATGCCTGAGAGCACTGTCCAAATGTTTCTCAATCTCTGTCAGTCTGGTGTTGTGACCATTCCCTGGGGAACCTGTTATTGCCCAAACACCCCCTCGGGGAGGAACTTTTTCCTGCTATCAAAACTAAATCTCTCCAGCTCAGCTTCAGGCTGCTCCCTGAGGTCCTTCACATTGCTGTTCATGTAAAGGCAGTGTAGATGAAGACCCTGAGTCATTAAATTCCATTTCTGCCCCTGGAACAGAGAACAGCAGAAGGTGAGCTAAATCTCTTTGGCTGCCATCTGCACCACTACCCAACACACACATGAGGTGGCTTGTACTTTCAGGGTACTATCTCAGCATATTTACAATTTTACGGGAGCCTTTATATTCAGAAAGACACATTTCAGTTTCTTCTAAAATGTTTAGACACTTCTGTTTGAGGCAACATAACTGACTTTTTTTTTTGTACACAACAAACAAATCCAATCTTGAGACTAGCCTAAGCATCTCTGTTTGGCAGTCTGAACACAAAGAAAACTGCTGAGTATCTCCATTATTAGTGCCATGTCAGCCAAAAGTCCTAATGACTTTTAACACATCTCATAATTTTGAGGATGATAGTAGTCTTTCTCTTCTATAAGAGAATTTGACAACTCTAAATGCTTTTCCTGTTCTGGTATATTTGCTCTTTAATGTTCAATCTCTGTAACGTGTTCTGTCTTAATGTAAAGCACTTAGACTAACAAAACTTTTACCAGCATGTTCCTTTCCAGACTCTTCCACAATCTGCTCCACCTCGCTTTTAAGCAAATCATTAAGGGCACATGCCCCTCTTATTGACCAAAGGAAGTTTGTCTTGAAGATCTCGTATGTCTCTAATTACACATGTTCTGACTCCAATTTCTTCACTTAACTTGTCACTCTCCACAAAGCAATTCTGGCTGCTTTCCTCCTCAAATTTTGGAATATATGTGTTCTTCTCTTGGTATTCGTTACTTTTAAATATTGTGAGTTCTCCATCCCCTGTTCCAAAGGGGCATGGAAGTGACCAGCTTGTTTGCCTTATCCAGGTGGATACTCATCATCTAGATGTTATGATGGGAGAAGCTGGATAAATTAACCCATTCACATCACAGCTGCATCCATTTACATTGAATCTCTGTATATATATGCAAGTTGCACAATAAAAATCATGAATTACTGTCTACAGCAGCTATTTGAATACAGTCATAGCTGTTTTGTCATCATAAATCATACTGTGTCACTCCTTTTATCATCTCTGCTGGTTTTCTTTGAACTCTGTCCTATTTATCAAGCATCTTCTAGAGCTGAAGGATCCGGGACTCCAGTCAGATTTCTCAGTACTGAGTTGGTATCTCATATGCAGAAATCCCCCACATTAAATACAGAGGGCATAATTGAATCCTCCACCCCTATAACCATTGAACTATGTCAACTGCCAAAATGACGAAAACATCTTTTACTCATTTCCCTGAGGCAAACAATTCTGTCCACAAGGTCTGCCCATAGGCAAAAGAGATTGATCAATAAATGATGTATTTAATCCCTTTAAGTGGATAACATATGCACTAAAGATATATGAAGGACATCAGAAAGGGGTGCAGAATAATTTGAATTCTCAGATTTAATGGTCCCAAATAAGGTAACATATATGAAAACGCAGAATTTAGGCCATCATGAGAGATGAGATAGCACAGGTGACTGCACTGGGGGAAGGAGAAAATAGCTTCAAGTTACTACAGATATTTCTCTGTATGTGACCTCTCTGAACTACACCTGAATAAAAGAATTCATTATTCTCTGAGGAACAAAAATAACTCTGCAGAGGAAACCAGCAGGCAATCTTTCTTCTAGCAAGGCCACTAATAGAAGAACAGGTCAATGTTTTGGAATTCATACTCAGAAAGTTGATGTGGAAATATTAGGGCTCTAAAATTAAGCATACAAGGTGCTCTAAGCAGGAGAATAAGGTCCTACAAGTGAAGTTTCAGATATTCAGTGTATTGCAGTGAAAGAAGATCGAGGTGCGAACTCATCATTGTCTACAAGTACTAACAGAAAACACAGATTTTCTCAAAGTTTTTAACAAAGAGATAAGATAAAATGTCTAGAAGTTGGAATTGCACAACATCAAGCTTGCAGCAAATTCAATTATCTACCTGTGAAGGAAATGAAAAAACATGGACAGTTTTGTTATCAAAGACCACAAACCCACCAGGAACTCTGTCTTTGTACAATCTCTAGAGTTTAATCTGGTTTATGAGAAAACTGGAAGTTACCCATACCTGGGGATGTGATTGTCAGGCATTGGTGGCTCTTCTCTACAAGGTGTTTGTTTGCTTTTTCGGCAAAAAATACAATGTGCACCACCATTATTTTGCATGAAACATCTGCAATTCTGCAGCAGAACTATGCAGGCAGCACCATGAAGCGACCAAAGGAATTTATATGCCATTTTGAATGGACAGTACCTTTACCCTTTCAGAACTGTTACCAAGAAGGAAGTTTGCCTCTAGTAAAAAAAAGATATATATACTCTTTCATCCTTCCTTTTCTATTTTTTTTTTTAATCTGAATAAGTAGAATAATTTCCCTGAAACACCCAAGGAATTAAAAATCTGGATTACTTTCTTTTCTTTGTTTTTCAGACAGAAAATGATGAGGGAAAAAGCAATTATTTTCAGACGGCATACAGATGTGTGTCTTTGTTAATAAATATCTCAATTTCTTCCCTACTTAAATAAAAATTGGCTTTTTTTTGTAGTTAAAGGAGAAGAAGGAAAAATTAAAACACAAATAAAACACAAAAAAACCCCTTGTGTTGACTTTGAGGGGCAAAAAAGGAACTTAGCTTGCCTTAACTCTAATCCACAGCATGCCCAAGCACTTAAAAGGGAACTTTTTTCACCATAACTCATACTGAGCAGTAACTAAATCCAACACCTTCATCCTGGCAATTGGCTTGCCTCAGGACATGAGAGAAGGCCGGATCCTTTCCTTTGATTCGTTTACCAGGAATTTAGGGAAGCACAGCTGTACCTGAGAATATCCCTGGGGAAAATGAGAAACTGAATCAAAACCAACCCCCTCCAAAAAAAAAAATAAAAAAAAATAAAAAAGAAGCTGCTGAGGGGTTTGATAAATGTCTGGAGAGTGCTCTGAGACCAGGCCCAGTGGTGGGGTAAGATCAGCATCCAAAGGCCCAAGTGGTGCTTTTCAAGCTCAGCACTTTTGATGCCACTGGAATCTCTACCTTTGCCCTTCATCCTTCTCAGTGAAACCTGGATCAGGCACTAATTCATCTCCAGGGAGTTTACAAACAGCTGCAGAGGGCCAGCTCTCCAGCAAACACTCCACGGTGCTCTGTTTGCTGGGGACTCTTGTTACGAGGACATGCTTGAAAATAATAGGCACATCATTTGCTTTTTCAAGGCAGAGAATAAGAGGTAAAACTACTCCAGAAAAAAAAGGGCAGTTGAGCACGTAAATGAAAGAAAATTGCAGATTTAATCTAATTCCTCATACTGAAGTCCCCACATCACAGAGAACATAATTGTTTTCACACGTTTTGGAAGTTATTGTGTACACATGATCTTGAAATTAATTGGATGAGTCACCTGCATCTGTAGAAACACAGCCTTTATGCCACACTGGAGAAAACAAACAAAACAAAACAAAACAAAAACAAAAATTAAGGAAAGCAATGGGTAAGAATGCCTCCCTTAGCCAGCCCAGTCTGAGACTACATTTTCTCACACTATTCCTCCAACATCCTTGAGAGAATATTTTCTTCATTTCTTCTCTTTCACTTTTTTATTCTTTTTAAGACTGAAGCCTGAAAATACTTTTCTAACTACTTTCCAATATACAATTAAACTGGCAATATATTAGTTTTACAAAAGTCTTTAGGCAATTGTTTTAAAATATCTTCAAATTTTGTATGGTGGCAACAGATCATCTGGCAATCAGTTGGAGAAATAAACTTTCATAAGACACCTAAATAGAAATTCACTTTACGTCTATGATGAACCTATGCTATGCATAAACATCTAATTTTATTTGCCTGGAATAACTGTAGATCATGTTCAGCCTTAAATAAATTGTTAACCAGGGTTAGGAAAAACCAACCAAACAAAAACCCAAGAAAACACTAAAACGATATTTTTATTCAGCCAAGAAAATGCACATAAAGATGGCTTATAGTGCAATCTGATCAGTGTTTGGAGATTGCTTAGGTAATAATTTTTCATCAGGGGGAGGTTTTTTGTTTTATTCAGATGCACAGGTACATCAATTTGTTCATTTTAGCAGTCACTTTGCAACCCCTGGGTTAATCATCATTAGTGCTTTGCAGAATGTGCTGCAGTTAAGTACTGTTACCAGTGTAAGTGGTTTGCTAAATATAAGGCAGCAATGGATGGTCCCAGGATTGAAAGGCTCTTTTGTGCATGTTTTTTATTTGTTACACAAATAAAAACAGAGCTAACCCCAGAGGTCTGATCTGCATCAGGCAGATGCAGATCAAGGTGCATGAGAGCGCCTTGTTTACTATCTCTGAAGGTATTTGTGAGCAAAATGTGTTTCAAAATCACTAAGGGTCTAAGGGTTTGAACTCTGTGTCAGGTAACTTCAGGTAGGTTTGAGTGGTACTGATGTGGGCTGATATTTGTCATCAGGGCACAGAAGAACAAGTGCCAGATCCTCATTTTTAATTGAAATATAACTATAATTAGAAATGCATCATCTTGATATGGACTATAATTGAACGGAAGTCAATACAAAATTTGCCTTATTTACTTCAGTTTAATTTCAATTTAATCATTGGTTCTAGCATAACTTTGGTCTGAACTTGCATCAGTCTGTACTGGATGTTCTTGATGATGAGCACAACTTACACAACGTAAGAGATTAACATCAGTCTGTACTGGATGTTCTTACACAACGTAAGAAATTAACATATTGCTCTGAAAGCAAAAAGAATTCTGTTTTCATGAGTCTTAGAAGGGATAAGTCATTCTAGGGAATCTATACTCCGTAATTACAGTACAAAAATCAAATCCTATAAAAATTTACAGCTAGCTTTGTACATTTTCATTAGACACAACTATTACCTGTTTCCTCCACAGGTGGGTTTTGAGGCGGTGGTTTTTTCCTCCTATAAAATAATGGCAGACTTTTTATCTTTTTTTTTTTTTTAAATGAGTATTAGTTTTCCAGAATTGATTTTGAACTGTGACAACCCTTAAGTAACAATTCTCAGACCATTTTCAGTTTGCACATTATTACTCTGCACGTGGTGGGTGATACACAGAGTTCATCTTTTTTAACCAATTCCTGTGAAATTTACACCACACTAAATAGCACAAATGGAAGGATGTTGGCTGCACTCGTGGACTGTCTGCCATCTCGGAGCAGAGAAGTGAAGAGACAAGCCTGACTAACCCAATGCCAAAAGAACATCCATTTTTGGTCTCCTCTTCCTCATTCCACCCCATGCACAAGTGCCACAGTTAGAGAGCAGGGGAGGGTTGGAGCCACGAGACCAAAATGCCCACGGGATCTCTGGAAGTGAACTACATCCAGGGCAAAAAGAAATCTAATGTTTCTGCAGCTTTGGTTCCTATGGAAAATTCATTCCAAGCCTGAATTATTTAATATTTGAATGAATTGAGGAATGGAAAGGCTTTCATCCGAAAGACTTTTCCACTCTAATTTAACCTCTGCTGTTACTGTTTTTATCATGATTTAAAAGCAAAGAAGGTGGAAGAAGATGGGAAAAAGAAGGCAGGATGTTACCTAATACACCAAACCATGTACCACTGATTTCTCAAAATCGAAATTGGAAACTGAACTATTTTTTTTTCTTTTATCCTTATTCTTCTCTGATTCATTTTTGTGGCTAAATTAATAATTTCCTGGACACATTGAATCTAGGTCACTAGGGGAAAGAAGAGCTCATCTTGTACAATGCAAGTAGTCATTAAGGCCTTTTTCTGTTTTTAATCCAGTGTAAATTAATCCTGTTTATGTAAAAGTCAGAATGAATTAATGATTTATGAATTGACATCTACTTTTACTTTTTATCTCTCTCTGAATTCTATCAGTTGGACTGTCTCTCAGGATTCTACTGAAATATTTCAGGTCCATTACACATCAGAAGTTCACAGCCAGTAAATGTTGAACTTCCTATCTCCTTTCTTATGAACTCTTAATAATATTCAGTTGCTGGGCTATTTTTTTCACCCAGGAGTTTCACTTTCATGATAACAAGAGCAAATTTTCATTAATCTTACAGAATTTCATAAATATCCACTTAATCCCATCTTTTTTTTTCTTTAGACCACACAGTTCTACTTGTTAATTATGTGTTTCTCAGCTTTGGAGATGTATCACACATTGTCCAATCCGCAGATTTAAAGGCTTTTATCTCATTAAATTAACAGCTAATCTTTTCTGAACACAGAAATTTAAATTATCTAAATTTGTGATTTCAACTCTTAGCCAACAGTAAATGGAAACCCAGAAATTTCCTCCACATACGTGTGAAGTTTGGATGTTATGATTCAGTCATGCTATGAATGTAGCATAGTTTGTAATACTTTGTGGTGAACTAGTTTTCAAAAAAGCATTATTCCTACAAATATATGTTTGGGGGTAGGGGAAATTGCTGCCATCTTTTGGACACACACAGGGAAAAAAAAAAAAGAAAAAAAATAAACTAAAAAATATATAAATAAGGAAAAAAACCAAAAGATATTTTACTGAAAGTATCTGCTGACATATCCTGGATACCTGCTTTTCTACGGAAAAGATAATCTAAGATTGCAGAAATTTACCCCAAGACTACCAATATTTTGCTCTTTCCCATTTTATATGGTGATTACATAGTAACATCTGTGCAAGAACTGTTTGCTTGGTTAAGTAATACTGATGGGAAATAGCTTTCACTGAAAGATGTGACACTGAAGTTGAAGCCAAATATAACAAAACCACAAAGATTATAGATACAGAAAGAAAATTATGTTCACTCACAATTTTTAACTTTTTGCACCTATTCTCCATCTTATTGTTTGAATATAAATAAAACTTGTTTGATCTACACAATTATTACAGTTTAGTGTCACAGCTATTTATCCTGAAAATTCCTTGGAATCTAGCCAGAATGTATAATATTGTATTATTCTGCTTTTTGTAATTTTGTTTCTCTTTCTGTTGTTCTTTTGAATTTCTAGCAGATGTAATCAAATTCCTGTTGTGTGGCCAGCTCAATATACTGACTTCTGAGACAAACCCTGCATGTTCAGCAAAGTCTTTGTAAGAACAGAGAAGGCTGGTTTCAGTGAAAATAAATCAAAGCTGATAATATCTGGGAAAAAAGAAAACACTGTCCAGAGAAAATAATGACTCCTCTGGAGAGATATCATTGTCAGACACTAGCATATCTTGCCAGCTGTAGACAGGGATATTAAAATATGCTGCAAATCTGCCTCACAGCCTGGAGTGAGACTCAGGCAGGCGTGCTGTACTGTCCAGACCAAGAGGAGACTAAACTCAGCTAGCTGAGCCACAATGACACTCAGCAAAAAAACGCCAACCAAACAACCAACAACAACAAAAAAAAATTAAATTACAAGAGATGTGGGGAAGAAAACAGAGTCACTACAGGGATCCCCCACATTCTGCACCGTACAGCTGACTTTGCAGTTAGTTTGATTTCTGCCCGAGCACGAGGGACCCTCAGGCCAACAAGTTACATCCACAGTGCCCAGCAGAGCACCAGCCCTCCCCAAGTGGGACAGTGACACTGGCACTTGCTGTTGAACTCACAGCAGCAGCCTGGCTGCTCTCTCCTCGCACACAACAGACCCAAGGTCAGCCCTACGCAAATAACCAATTAAAAAGGCTTGCAGCCTTTCAGTCTGTAACAAATTAAGCTGACTCATTGCCCCAGTCGCGAACTACAGTCTTTTATCCAAGCCATGTGCAAGAGAAAGAGGAACGAAACCCCTCGTTAAACAGCGTCCTTTTCCGGTGAACTTTACGCTCCCAATTCATCCCTTCTCTCCCAAAATATTGTTGCTGAAACTTACCGCTTTTGCCAACTCCTCCTGCTCCCAGCATCACCACCTTGTACTCTCTGGAGCCTGCTGAAGAACTGCTCGAGGAACTGATCACTGCATTTTCTAGCTCCATCTTGCACGCAGTAGCAGAAGGGACTGAAACAGAAGAACAAGCAACCGGCAGGTGTTTTCTCTGATCTTAAACAACTATAAAAGCTGTATTAGGGAAGAAAAAAAAAAGGCAGAAAGGGAAGGTACAATGCAAGAGCTATGGTTTAACAGCCTCACACACTGCTGTGCCTGTGTTAGCTGGAGAAGGTCTCATAGCAACCACTTTAACAGCTTCCAATAAAAATCTCTCTCTGCCCCCTCCCAGCTCTGTATCGTTCTCTGCTTCTCTTCCTGGACAGCAGCAGTTCTGCGAGGCTTAAGAGGTCTGGTACCTCTGGGGTTGCAGCGTCGTTGAACAAATAGATCAGATACTTCAGCAAAATAAAATGGATCAAATGTATTAATTGTGAGGCTTGTTATTCTGTGTAGTACTTGCTTGAAATTTAAAACAAACCAGACAACCTTCTTTTCACCTTGGAGTTAAATATGCATCCTAGAGTCATCAAGTCTGCTAGTTTTACACTTGATACTATTAGAAGTGAAACAAGTAACAACTTTTAACAGCCTTTTTTTCTTCATGAAGCTTGCTGCAAACACAGAAGTTTTCTAGGGCTAGATGTGTCCTCAGATCAATACTCATTTTAGTTCAATTTGCATCAATTATTTGCAGAAATAAACCAGATACTTTTGGGGGGAAAAAAACCAACTTTACTTGTTGTTTCCCTCCTTTATCCACACACAACTTCCAAAGGAGATGGGGACAGAAGGCGAGGGGGAGGGTATATTTGTTCATTCAGAAAAATGGGCAGAGAAAACCAACTTTTTAAAAGTATTTAATACTAATATCAAGTGATTTAGCTTACCAAGCTGGTGAACGACATTCAGTGTGAAAATCTCACACTGAAATTATTCGGTGAGAACTTACAACAAAACACTGTAGCTCTTCATTGATTTCTGATTTTGTTCTTAAAACATCTAGTCTATTTAAAGAATGTGATAAATAATAGGATACTTGCCCAGCTTTAACTGTTATTTGGTGTTTTCAGGGACCAAAAAGCATCTACCACAAAATGAGTAGAAAGCACAACTTGTACTCCTTTGGAAGTGCTGGGCTTCACAACAGAGGTAACTACTAAGGAGACATGGAAGTGGAAGCAGGAGAAGCAACTAAGAAAGTGTTTTGGAAGTCAGACGCCTTCATCTGTTCACTCTTCCAGAAATTTCACAGAGAGTAAACATGTGGTATTACTTGGGAATAATTTAGGATTAAAAACTGAAAGAGAAATAAAAAAAAATAAATCATAGTCTGATGGATGACATGATTTAAAGAAAATTAAGGAGAGGAAAAAGTGTAGAAGTGCACATATAGTTTAGACACTATAACTAGAAAAGTAGCTTAATGGGGTAAGAAAATGCATTATTAAAAAAGAACAGATACGTAGATATGATGATAATAATAATTAGAATGCAGAAGGTGAACAGAACATGAATACTCATTTTCCTTCCTAATAAAAACTTAGGAGACAGTGTATGGAACAGAAAGTAGCCCAGTTAAAAAAACAAAACAGAAAAAAAACCAAACAAAAAACAACTTAGAAAAGTAACGACTAAGTTTGTAAAATTTTTGATGTTTGACATTGTGGGCAGTATAATTGATTCTGTAATGAAAAATAATTTAAATACAGAGCAATAATAACTCTGTAGTGGACTATTAAAATCACCATCTCTTGCTTAAGGAGTACTCACATGAACAGATCCTGGACAAACAGAAATCCAAGCGTGATGGTCAGTTTTCAGGCAGGCAGCAAAAGAGGGCAGGGGCAGAGCTACCGTGCTCTGAGAAATCCTCCAGAGCCAGGATCTGCTACTGTCCTGAGAGACTTCTGAGCCAACCCTGCTGGCAGCAGCTCCGTAGTGCCAGGGCAGGGTGCCTGTGTTTATGTCTGGATGGAAACCTCAGAACTCAGAAGGGTTTGCTCATCAGAGCACGAAGTAGGATGTAAACAGGAAATGCCACATATAGTAATATGGTACCTAAATACTGAATTTCAGCAGGAACAGACAGGTAGGTCAATTAACCCCCGCGGTGATTAGAATTTAATTTTCATTAAAACCATTCTTGTGTGCTCATTATTGATACAGTAGATAAAACTAATAATGATATCAAAACCACTGCTTAGAACAGCTGGGTTTTTCTGGTAATGTCCCATCAACACAGCAACCTTCTCCTGAGGAGCTTTTGTTCCCATACCTAGCAGCAGCATTTGGCTGGCATTAAAATGTCAGGAAAGCGAGTGGCTGTGCTCAAGATGTAAAAGGCAACCTAAGCAAAATATATTTATATATAAAAATATTAGTGGACTTACTGTATACATGATAGACAAGAATGAGGCAGATTTTTTTTTATTTCCAGCTGTTCTGTTTGTCATAGAAAAGTGGAAAGTCCTTTTTTTCTTTTGTTTAGAGATGGAAGGAATCTATGGGGAAGGAATTTGTGAAATGGAGGAGTCTACAAAAGGGTGTTAGAGCAGGAAGATGAGTAAGACAACCAAACAGAAAGCCACTTCTTCATCTTTTAAGAAAAACAATTAAAAAATTGATAGCATTTTTTGTCTGAAAGAGCAGAATTAAGTATTTATGGATGAGAATTAAACACCTAAAACACTTGCTTTAAAGACACATGCATGTTTATTTAACTTTAGCTGTTTGTTAAGTATTATTACATTACATAAACAAACATATTGGACAGACATGTCCTCCTAAATTCCAGAGGAATTTGGTCTCTGTATTTGTCCAATCTATTTGTCCATAGATTGAAAAGGTGATTCCTATTTATAACACAAGGCTTGTTCTAATTGGTTTTCATCATAACTTGCTATTGACAAGCAGCCTCCTCTGCCCTAATTTCATTCAATTCAGTAGTGGAGGAGAAGTATTTAGCTTTATTTCCATTTACAATAACACAAATTAGTCTTCCTTCTCCCACCAGAGCAGTAAAGTACAAGGGTTTACATTCAGTCTGCTGCCAATAAAAATTAATATTGAGATGATTTGAAATTATCTGGCCTGAAACACTTACTAATAAAGGGAGGAAAAAACCAGCTACATAAATATTTTACAGATAACAGGAATAAACTGTAGTAAATACAACTATTTAACCTGAGGTACTGGAGTTTTTACAGTGTGTGACATTCCACAGCAAATTCCAGCCGTCTATTTTATCTCTGCTTCACTGCTTTGAAGACACATTTATCATGATGTAAATTCACAGAAAGCTGTCCTTAGGCAAAAAAAAAGAGTAAGTGCAAAGGTGGGAAAAAAGCTTGGCGTACTAGCTTGTAATGAATCATTTATTTAAGAAACATAGTTCTATTCCTGTTTACATATTGCCCATGACTTTATGGCAATTCTGCTGATTTTTCTGCTGATTTTTTTCCTCTTCTTTTTTTTTTTTTTTAATTTTCTATTAAAACTCACTGTAAAATTCAGCAAGTGACCAAATCATTCAGTATTCAAACTCTAGCAACTGCTTTGCTTGAATTCATATTTTGGTAGTTAAGGCTGAAAAGATCCTTAAGGACACTTGGATCCTAAGAAAAAGAATGTACAGACATCCTAGATGAGGTGATCTTTTTTCTAGAGAAAATGCCATTAGGAAACACATATAATTCATCCTACATCCCCACTTGCTCTGGGGTTGTTGAATAAAATAATGAGATGTTAATACAACATGTAAGTGTTCTGAAATTGTTTCCTAGAGCACTTTATGTTGAAGAGATTTTATCAATTAACCTGGATAAATATTCCTGTCATTAGGCAGGGAGCTCATGAGTTTGAAAACTCGAATAGGAAGCAAAATGCAAATCTTGACTGATTTGTGCTCCATTAAGTGGTGGGTTAAAGGCATATGAACCCTCTAATAATAGTGAATATACATGAGCCCATCTAATAGTAGTGAATATACATGAGCTCACGGAAACACTGACCAATCTTTTGTCCCTCAGGTTTACATGTTAGATACAGCAGAGGGAGAAAATGTAAAAAAAAAAAATATCCTTCATAAAAAGGTGTATAAGGCCAACCTGCTGAATTGCTGAAGTGCTGCTATGAGAAGAAAGAGTGCTAATGCAGAAATCATTGCACAGAACTGGAGAAGTGATTCAACCTGCTCCTGAGAAAAAAAAAATACATTTGGCAGACCAGCTTAACTTGATCAATTCTCACAAAAGCTAGCATAATAATGTAATTGCTAGAGGACCTAAAAAAAATTCTAAACTTAAATTTTACATTAGAGTGTTTAATATACTCAATCTCAAATATGCTGAACACCTCTGAATCGTGTTGCTAGGGGACCTCCAACAGAATCATCTCTGTGGTTTTGGAATTCAGATTCCTACTAGAAATACCTAGTGGTTCAATCACTCACCTGCCACAGGCACCCTGACTTCCCTCAACAATCCCCATCCCTTTTCTATTCCGCAAATTACTCGTCTGTGGGATGATCCATTGTGTCACACTTAGTGTAGTTGATTGGACACTTGACAACCTCACAGTTTGAAGATGGCTCCTCAGCTGTTAAATAGATGCCTTTTGTTCTTTTGTTCTGAAGTTGTTGTTGCTATCCCTCGTGTGGGGCTCATTTCAGCCCTGCCCCTGCTGAAATACATTTTAATCTAAGCCTCATCGGTGTGTCACGCAGAAAAAGCAAATGATAGGAGGAAAGATGCAACATTGACAGCTAACAGAGAACGTGAAACTACTTCAGAGTCCAGAGAGTAAAGCAGCATTTTGGTTTTGGTCTTGTCAAAGAAAAGTTTGTCAGAGAAAACAGCTGAAAACGCTTTGGTCATCCCAGGTCAAACAACACAACTAATATTGTGCCTGCTATACAAAGGTTTGAGAAATAGGGGCAGTTTGTCACATTCTTCAGAGCACTCATACAATATTAACTTTAAAATTCCTACAATTGATTACTCTAACTCCATACAGAACAGAAACATTGAAGGTCATGTCTTAGACTATGTCAAAGGGAAAAGCTTTTTTCTCTGGATTTCCAATAAAGTTTCACAAATGATTTATGATCCTAACTGTCTAGAAATACTAATGATTCTGGGCCATTTATGGATTTCTGTTGAATTTTAATTACGCCCGCAGATAAGGCTTTGACACTTTAAAATGCAAGACTAGTATTCAGAATGTGAAAATCTTAGAGATCTTAAAGCCTTGCTCCATATGAACGTTTCCTGTGAGAATGAATGTAGGTTTATTTTAAATTGGTACACTTTCTAGTTCTTTTGTTAGGAAGGAAAATTATAAGCATGACTATAATAAGAAATACCATATAAATAGCATTAGAAGAGCTTTGAAGAGGTCATCTTTTTTATCCCTGCTCCACACCACAAATCCATGCAAGTAAATTGAACAATATTTACTCAGCCTTACATTAAAGTCTTCCAGAGTGAGAAATTACTCAGTTTCTGAAATAAATTGCCTTGCTATCCCATTAGAAACATCTCTGAAACCCAAATGTCCTTATTACACGATAAGATTATCACTTTTCATCCTATTTACTGCTGCTATTATGAAAAGGCATAGTGAACATACCAAGCACATGGTGAATCAAACAAACCTTGTAAGTATGAAGAATGTTCTTCTTCTCAGCATTCCTGTCTCTGCTTTTTCTTTCAGGGTTCCTATTTTTCACCAGAAAAGTTTCTCTATGAATTCTCCTCCACAGGTCATTTATTAACCTTTAATGTTACCTGTGTTCCTAAACACTCCCCACTGCTTGTCTTGAAGTGTTGGTCCCAAATCTGTCCACATTAGTGTTTCAAAACTTCATACAATATGGATTTACACCTGCTACCAGTGCATGTCAAGCCTGAGACAGTCACAATAAACACAGGCAATCAACAATAAGAGACACTTTTTTTTTTTTTTTTAAATTTTCTGATCATATCTGAATGCCCTCAGGGACAGACCACAATCTACTGTGATTGTCAGAATTTCTGACTTTTAATGTTCGGCCAGACTGTCCCTTTTAAATCATCCTTGTAATATTGGTTTCTAGAAAAAAAAAAAAACAAAGGCAATTCTTTCAATTTCAATTTGGCCTGCTGAAAAAAAACCACAAAAACATTCTTGAATTTCAGTTGTTACATCAAAAAAGGTTATAGATGATGATAATGCCTGCAGCCCCAAAGTCCTCCTACTTGAAAATCACTTCCTGAACTTCACTTTAAGCACACAGATTTTCACTCCGAGCCATGTAAAATAGTGTATCAATAAAAGAAAAAAAAGGAAGGAAAAAGGAAAGGAGTAGGAGGAGTAGGTAGGCTCTTGAATTTCATCTGTGATCAGTCATTCATATGCTTTCCACTTCACTGTGTGTACTGAGCAAATGTAAGATTAGCTTTAACTTCACATGGGAAACACCAAACAGAATAAATTTGAATTTCTCTGACTTAAACTTTTTTAATGTCATGGATTATTTTCCATTATGATTTTTTTTCTAGACATCATGTTTTTATTGGTATTCTGTTGGTTGAACAGAAGGGAGTACTTTAGTTTTTAAAACTATTGTGATTAAAAATAATCAGAACTATGTGCATAATTTTGCTCAACAATGGTAAGAAACACAAAGCCAGTTCCTTTAAAATAATTAGTAAAATGATTTTTCGAGAAAATTCTGGGATTTGGCTAGCTAAATCTCCCACTGGACATATTTCTCATGTTGAACAGAGGAACATTTAGCAACCCTTGGAGTAACAGAGGCTTGGACTCATCTACATCCGAACAATGCCTTACAAGAAACAGGACAAAAATGGATATATATCCTGCTGTTGTCAGAACAGTAGTGGAATCACCTCTTGACTAAAAGTTTCTGCTGCCATTCTGTGCATATCCGTGTTTGATTTCTGATCAAACTACTTATTTTGACAGCGTTCAATCTGTTTAAAATAACCAGTTTCACGTGTTGAAACAGAACTGGAAACCCTGGGAAAGCTGTATGAAAGATACCACTCTGTTTTACAAATCTGAAATAAACTCTCTCCTTTAAACACTGCCAAGTGGATTACGAGCTAGACAAGTACTCAAGTGCATTTATTTGGAAAGTTCCTGCAGAGCTGTGTGATAAAAGATTACAAATATCCCACTTGTCACTCCCACTGCAATCGATTCGAGATCTGCCTCTACCACAGACACCAGACACTGCAGTCTGTCGCTGGTTAGTCTGTTAATCAGTTTAAAGATGCTATTCTTACAAAATACTGTAAGATCAATAAGCTTACGTGTTAGGAAAAGTGCTAATCTAACCTCTGCATAGCACAAAAAGCAAAGCAGTGCAGTAATTTTATGATGCTGTTAATTAACCACGATTGAAAAAAATCTACCACTGTAGGCTTCGTTGTATCACTAATTGCTTGACTGTAACAAGCTCAGCTTTAGAATAAAAAAGAAAAAAAAAAAGATTCAAAATCAGAATCTGGTTCTTTGTATTGAAATGCCTAATATATCTTACTAGAGTCAAATCTGTCAAGGAAATATTTTTTATTAGATTAATCTTGTAGTTCCATGCTTTAGTATCAGTTTTCATACCAGGTGTAGTTTTTATTGTTCTAAAAACAAATGAATTCTCAAAATTCTTTAAAGCTCAGAGATTTGGGATTAAGAACCATATTTCTCTGTGCATAACAAATATATGTTATGTACTAATCTTGATGCCAACAGCAATTAAAATGCTAACAAATACATCCATCTTCTAAATTTCACTCTATTATGTCCACAAATCTCTGCTAAGATATTTTACTTCTAATGATTATTAAATCTGGAATCAAATGTATATACATAGATATAAACTTATATATTATAACATGTGTATGGACAATATAACTTAAAGAGCACACCTTGGGACTTAAAATGCTACCCTGAAACATTATTTCCAAACCCACATTCCACTGATGGAAGGTTTCACTATTTTCCTTGTGGCTATGATGTTCCAGGGCTCCAGGAGGTGAGAATGATATTATTTAGCTTTAATTTGCAGTCTGTAAGAAGCAAAAGTAGTGAAAAACAAATTCACTATTAAAATCTTATTATTTTCTTATGACAAACAAACAAACAGACTCAAATGGTAGGCACATCTGCTCTGCTCTCAAGTCCAAGATATTTTTACTTCTGTAAGATCAGGTTCAGAGTTCTACCACAAAAAGCCCTGAGGGTCAGAACACCTGTGACTGTTTTCACAGTTTAAGTTTGCAGAGCAACATAATACTGTATGTGGCTGTAAGAGAATTTTTGTTACTTTTTGCAGTCTCTGGATACTGATGTACCTGCAAAGCACGAGCACATGGAGAGGAGTAGACTACAGAATTTATTCTCCTTACTTTTGCTGTGGCTGTTTGCTGTAGATGGAGCTTGACAAGATAACAAAAGCAAAAGCCTGAGACAATAATGGATCTTTAATAGGAAGGAGCACACAAATACCATGTTAGACAGAGGCCAACAAAGAGATCAAATGAATTATGTTCCTTCTATTAACTATAAACAGTAAAGAATTCTTGAATAGTGGCAACCAGCCAAGCCCCTGACACACACCAGATGAAAGACACAGCTCTTCCAGGACCTTAAGCTGATTTCAGGAATCCTTTATTAGCTGAGTACCATCTTAGGAGAGCCCCTGTAATATCCTTACTTTACAAATGTTGAGTCTGCATTGTGTTTCTATTTTCTATATTTCTCCTCTAATCTTTGGGACAAGAAGAATAAAGAATTTAATTTTGAAAATCAAACTTTACCTCTGACTTTGACTATTTTCTGTGGTATCCTTTACTTCTATGTGGATTTAGTTAGAATTTTGGGTGTATTTCATATGAATCCAACCTTTTATTTTTTTTCCTTGTGGAAAGATCTTCCAGATCCTCAAGTGTGAATGTAAAGAAAAGCTTTTTATCCACACTTAAATGACTTTAGAACTTGCACCTTCTAATAGATTAGGATTAACTGCCCCTCTCTACCACCATACCTGGAAAGGCCCTTCTCTTTCTGCATTGCAACATGACTTCACTTTTTCTGAAAGTTCCTCAAAACCACATTAAGATACTTCTTTTTCCTCGAACAACAGCTTCTAATTATTGCTTAAGGTTTTAGTAGAACATTTAAGTGGGTTGGCCTTGTCTGGGTGCCAGGCACCCAACAAAGCCACTCTCTCACTCCCCTTCTCAACTGGGCATACGAGAGAAAGTGTCAGAAAAGATCCATGAGTTGAGATAGGACAGGGAGAGATCAAAAACTGATTACCTTGATGAGACAAACTGACTCAGCTTGGGGTGTGAACTCAACGTATTACTAACAAAATCAGAGCAGGATTATGAGCAGCAAAACAAATCTTAACATAAATCTTCCACCCACCTCTCCCTCCTTCCCAGGCTCTCCCTCCTCCCGCAGCAGCACAATGAGACAAGGAATGGGGGTTATGGTCAGTGCATGACACATTCCTGCTGCTGCTCAGGGAGAAGGGTCAGAGTCCTTTCCCTGCTCCAGTGTGGGGGAATTTCCATCAACTTCTCCAGTTTGAGTCCATCCATGGGCAGCAGTTGCCCACAAGCTGCTCTGATGTGGGATTCTTCTCCACAGGGTCAGTCCTTCAGGAACAGGCTGCTCCAGTGTCCCCCATGGGGTCACAAGTCCTGCCAGCAAACCTGCTCCAGCCTGGGCTCCTCTCTCTCTGGATCTGCAGGTTCCTGTCAGGATGCTGCTCCCACTTCCCTCTTTTCAGAGCCCTCATTTGGGCATCCCCTTGCTCTGACATGGGTCTCTTCCATGGGCTGACTTGGATCTCTGCTCCCCTGTGCCCTCCCTGGGCTGCAGGGGCACAGCTGCCTCACCATGGGCTGCTCCAGGGGCTGCAGGGGAATCTGAGCTCCAGAGCTTGGAGCAGCTCCTGCCCCTCCTGCTGCACTGCCCTGGCTCTCTGCAGGGCTGCTCCTCACACGTGGTCTCACTCCACTCTTCTCTGTCTGCAATTAAGTCTGTGCAATATTTTTTTATTTTACCTTCTTGTATCTGTCACCTCAGAAGTGTCACCACCATCACTGAGGGGCTCAGCCTTGGCCAAGGAAGGTCCATCCTGGATCCAGCTGGCACTGGCTCTGCTGGTCATGGGCAGCTCCCAGCATCTCCTGACAGAAACCACCCCTGTAGCACCCCCACTACCAAAACCTGGCCACACAAACACAAAATAAGCATTTACACCTTGATAACAGTACAGTAACCCTTGTGCTCATCCAAATGCCTGTTCTTGGAGCAGTGCTGCCAAAAAATCTCTCCCAGCATCTTAGCTACCAGATGAGCAGCAGACTATGGCTTTGACATAACCAGTGCCTGACAGTTGTCAATATTCTGCACAGCATTCATGCTCCAGAAAGATTATGAGATAAATTGTCCTTGAAAAGAAAATCTGCACAATTATGTAAATTTAAAATGAGAAGTTTACTTCTCTTTCCTTTATTTTTGTCTTTTTTCACAGAGAAGTGGAAAGGGCAATTTCTCCAATGCCACACCACTCTATCTGATTATCCTGAAAACAGATTATCCTCTGCCCTGAAGAGAATATTCTCACATTCTTTATTAAATCAGCTCCTCTTTTGAGATGAAGACCATAGCTATGTCTTACATTTTTTTACATAAAGGAATAGATGTTCTGTTCTTTCAGCAAGCAACTTAGTTCCAAATTTGCCTGAAGTAAATGGTGCCTAGATTTATCATGCACCTCATTAAATACAGTTAAATTTTTCCTTGTATTAAGTGATATTTCTTTGTGAAATACTGACTTGGAAAAATGTTGCAAGTTAGCAAAAGCTAAATAGCAAAGGGAAGCTAAAGACCATGATAAGGATTCATTGACTGTAAAGGTGGATTTCAGAGACTGTAAATATGGTTATAGGTAAGTAAGAAAGATTATTTCTTTACAGTTATGATTATGGTTATTGCTACACAAGTGACATAGCTTAGCAATTTTTAAATTATCTTTAAACATTTCTTTTAAAATGGCTATTAGTAACATTTATGTGGTCATGTAGAACATGTGCTGTGTTATCAAACAATAATGAGTCAAAGTATGTTTGATGATTTTTTAATATCATTAATTTTGACACACAGTAATGAAGAAGCATCTAAAAAAAAGTATCACCACAAATCTGACCTTGATTTTTAAAAAATCTTTAGTCACCCAAATTTTTAGTGAAAAATGTAACTTCTCTGACCCATTTCTTAGAATCTCCAATGGAACTTTCTCTAACACTTACTACTGCAGAATGTCACAGCTGCTTGAGTGCTGAATGCTCACCAGCTTTTTTTATTATTTTTTTTTTTTATTATTTTATTTTTTATTTATTTGTGTTTAATGTCAGCATTCATTTCTCTTTAAAAAATGACAGGATCATCTCATTTAAATCTTCCTGTAAATCCTATTCCAACAGGCATTACACAACTTCATTCTAAAAAAAGGAAATTTTAATGGCCGGGTTTGCATATAGAGTTGAGGAAGACCTTTGGAGCAAGTTCTTGCCCTGAGCCCTCAGAATCCTGGAGAAAACATTCCCAAAGCAAATCTGGAATACTGACTTTGCCAGACTGAATTTCTTTCTCTCCTCATGTATATGCAAAAGCAATTCATCTGGCAGGTATGGGCCATGAACCATGCTAAAGAATCTTCCAATTGCAGCAGAAATGCTCTATAATGAGTCCCATAAAAATCACTAAGTCTGACATTGGAAGGACATTGGGAATATTAAAATTGAGATTCAGGTGTCTGGAGAGCATGGGTGCACATTACCATACATTTCCCTAAGCCTGTAAACTATTCTTGTCCTGCTGCAATTTGCACAGTGCAGCAATTAATTGTGGATTATTTTTATAGGATAATGGTGAGCATAATCAGTCAAATTTAATTGACAGCCCACTGGAACTTAAGGAGATTTGATTTTTTAGAGTTTCGAATTTTGGAAACCTCAAATTAAAGGCAGACAAGACAGATAACTGTCAAAGACTGTCCAATTAATCACAATTTCTTTATCAATGCACTCATCCCAAATACAATACTGTACCAAATACAATAATGGCAAATAGATATTTTCTTACCACATTTTATTTTTAAGGTGGGCTTTCATTTTCTTTCCTGTTCCTTTGGCAATATCAGTAGTACCTTACGACTTGCCATGTTTTGTCATTCATGTGTAATTCTGCAGCTGTATATATTTTCTTTTTCTTTAATGTACCTTATGTGAGTTACATATACAATAATTACAAATTTCTGTGAGAAATCTTTCTAATGTTTCATGAACAGACTCTTATCCAGCTCATGACTGAGGTTGTATCTTTATTTCATCTACTACCCTGTTATTTGTCATATAAGTCACAGAAACATGTAGCAGAAGAATACATGAAAATTTCTCTGTTTTCTGTTGCTTCCCCAAATCTTTAGCAGGATTATCAGTCACATAGATTGCAGTTATAAAAGTGCAGATGTTTTTGGTTTTGGTTTTGGGTTTGGGCTTTTTTTTTTCCCCTGGACTTTGTATTTGGTTTATGTGAAATAAGAATAATCATCAATTTGGAAAAATGAAATGAAGTCTGAATTGTGCATTTCTTCAAACCACGTGGGCTTCTCCCATCTACCTACTCATGCTCAAATTGATGAAGAGTAAAAGATAAAAAAAGTCTGATGATTTAATCAGCTCCAGAACAATCACTGGTATCACACTGCTTTCTCAAAACCTGTCATAATCATAGGGAACTTTTGCACTGATGTTATGCCACTATCCTCTTTGACAGCATTATTATGTGAGGGGTGTGTCTGTTTGTGTACATATGTGTGTATGTGTGCTCATATCCCTAGCCTGCAAAAAGATGAGACTGAAAGAAATTTGCTTATTCAGGTAGAGGTTTTCTGAAAAGGCATCTTACTTTCGAGAATGTTAATTCATCTGAATGTTTATTTTTACCCAAACTGAAGTTACTCTGCACTTATAAAGGTCTGTTTTGAATGGCACCTTTATTATGAATAGCACACTGCTCTGAATTTCTCTTATTTTGCCCTTTGCCACTTTGGGTGGAAGGAAGAGAAGGAGAATGGCAACAGAGCTGATGAAAGGGCTGGAAGGAGTATCTGTGATGGGTGGCTGAGGACTCTGGGCTTGTCTAGATTGGAGAAAAGACGTGAGGGGTGACCTCATTGCTCCTTTCAGCTTCCTGAGGAGGGGAAAGGGAGAAGGAGGTGTTGAGCTCTTCTTCCTGTAAAATGGCACATGGGAACAGATTAAAGCTGGACTAGGGGGGATTTAGATTGGACACCAGGAGACATTTCTTCACCAGGGTGGTGGTCACACACAGGGGCAGGCTGCCCAGAGAAGTGGCCAATGTGTTCAACCTGTCGATGCTGAAGGGTGTTTGGACTCAGCCTTTAACTAAATGCTTTAACTTTTGGTCAGCACTGCATTGGTCAGACAGTTGGACTGGATGACCATTGTTGTTTCTTACAATTGAAATAATCTATTTTATTCTAAAGACTTTAAAGGTGAATCCAGACTAACATGTTAGTTTGGACTAGGAATGTGTTTTTGAATAAAACTTCCTGACTGGCCTCAGTGACACATTTAGCAGAGGTGTTTGGAGTGATTCACTCTGAAGATCCATTCTTTTGGGACACATGCTCATTAGCAATGTTACTGCCTAGTGTCACTTCTGGCTGCTGAGAAACAAGGAGTGGGGAAGGTCAGGGGAGTGCAGCGAGTTTTCTGAAGGTAAACAATAATTGGTACTTTGGGTTTGTTTTTGTTTATTTTTGTCACCGCAACTTTCGCATTTTTTCACTTCATAAATTTCAAAGAGCTAGCAGACTCAAATATTGAACAAAACAGAAAAAGTGTTAATATATAACTCAGTTTGTGTGTAGGAATGTCAGTCTCAGGGTACAAGAGTTTCACCAGGGTTTTGAAAAGTGTTGATAAAGGTATAGTTCCATCTCCAGAAAAAAAAAGCTTTAATAGTCTACCAAAAAAAAAGAAAAATATATAAATTGCAAAAATACTTTCTGTAATATTGGCTTAAAACATGAAGTATTATTCCTGAAAGAAGAAGGACAGAGACCTGCAGGGTGACCAATGATATCAAGCACAATTTTTTTTAAAAAAAAAAGCTTACTTTCTGCTTCTCATTAAGATTTTAACACCTGGTTTCCCATATTCCTTGTTGAGTGCAAAAGGGAAGACTCTTTCTACTTCACGAAAATGTCACATGGCCTATTTAAGTAACAGCATTTGCCACATGTTTTGAGACTAAACCTGTAATACAGCTTTTATATCTATGGATAGCTCATCCAAAGCTGTCCAAATTAAAGAAACCAAACAGTGGAATACCTTTTGCCAATAAATTTTACCAAGAAATTGGTTGTGAGTCCACTAGTAATACTTGTGGTTTTTTGGTCTCTAGGAGCATAAAACACATGTAGGTTTTTCTTGACTCTTGCCTTGGCTGCCTGAACTTGTGTCAGATGTCTTTAAGAAGTATTAAATTTTAGTAAAATCCTCAGAGTGCAGAAATCTACTTCAGAAAACAAGTCAGAAAAGCTCAGAGAAATCTGGACAGCTCTTAAGCTAGCATAAAACCACTTTTACCCTTTAATCTCATTTTGGAATAAGACCAGAAAAAACAATAGAAGCCACTGATTATTACAAGAGGAAATTATAAACGCTTTGCAATCATACCCTTCTTCTGAAACTACCCCACAGTTTCAATGCACACTTAGTTCCAAATTTACATCATGTTTACATCACATAATTAAAAACTTCTAATAAAGACAAGAGTCAGACAAGTCCATAAATCATGTTCCCATGTAGTCCTTTCAAATTCTGAACAGTTTTTAAGAATTTCTAGCCAACAGGTGTCTCTGGAATTACCTGAAGTGCTCAGGGACCCAAAAGTGTGAGAACATGACAGGTACAGATTTCCAACTGGAGTTTCATTTTACATCTGACACTGGAGGCTATGCACCAGTGCTGAGCAGAGCCCATACAGCAGCCAGAGCATATGGGTCTAAGATAATGTATGATAAACTCTGATTTTAAATAACATTCCTCCAGGACCTAGAAGAGAGCCCTGTAGCAACACTGCTATAATGTTTCACTGCCACTCTGGTTGGGCATAAAAGCCTATGTTTATGTCTATTAATCAGCACAACAGTAGTAGTGATTATAACTAGAATTTGCAATGGAATTTGGAAGATCCTTGTGGAAGAGACATTATAGAAAAAGATATCAGAGTTGCTGCTGTGCTTCCTAACCTGCTGCAATGTGAATGGCAACAGATTCTCCAAATATCTCAGAAGTGGCAGAAGAAATCTCACAATTCCAACTCAACCTGACAGAATGAGCGGGTAGGTTTATTAAGGGAAACATGGAGGTAAAAGAAAGTAAAAAAGAGAAAACAAAGAGGAAAGAAAGAGAAAGACAAAGAAGGACAGAAAGATAGGAAAACACATAGAGCAGGAGGGAGAGAAGATTGATCTAGATTCCTTGCAGCTAAAAATCCAGGATGTTAAATTCCACACTTGCACATATGCCTGAATGTTGATACCCAATATTACCTTTCCCAGGGCAAATAGAAAGTAATTTCTCCCCTGGCCTGTTCAGATGTTTCCCACAGTACTTACCATGCTCATAAATGCTATGGTATGGACAACAAGTTAATCTGAAACTCCACATTTTTGCTTCACCAGGTATTTCTCTTCAGTTTCTCTATTCAATCAGTGTGCTTAAAATTGGCCTATAACACAAAAAAGTGTAAAAAATGTCATTATAGCTACAACTCATTTTATATAAAGAACCCTTTTTTCCACTACGATTTAGAACCTTTCTGAAATCACATTTCCTGCACCATAGAAGAAATACTTTACTTTCAGTCCATTTCACAGAGAAGAGAGGCCCTTCCACCCATTGTGCCAGCACTCTATACCACCCAAAAACAAGAGAGAAGAAGAACCAGGAGTGCTATTCCAGCTCCATAGGTCTTTCCAAAGAACTGAGGAACGTAATCATGTAACTCATATCTTGCAATGGAACATGTTAAAATACTGATTATTGGCTGCCAGGACAAGTTTCATTTGGGTTAACGTGGCTTCACCACTGTGCAGACAAATGGCACTATTAGGACAGTATTCTTAAGAACACACTTTCATCTTGTTTGTTGGGACCTTAAGGATAAGCCCTGCGTTCCAGCAATGGGTTTCTAAAGAATTCACATTAGTAGTATTACAAGTTACAGAATCTCACCCTGAACTGGCAGAATGAGAAAGAGAATGTCTACCAAAATGGGGTAATACCCCAGCCATCAGCCATCTAACCTTGTCAGCATGTAAATTCATTCTCATTTCAGCATACCTCCAAAAATTTCACCCAGAAATCATACTTGCACGTGCACGGAATATTTCTGTAACTTCTGTAGAATTAATCTCCACTCCAGATACAGTATTCTACTGGTCTACACAGCTCTACCTGCATTGCATCAAAAATCACATTTACACTCACCATAAGCGTTTCAGGTAAGCGTGAAGATACGAAACTTCTTAAATCTTCTGTGTACTTCTCTCCAGCTTCTCATCCCTTATTTTCCTGAAATAACTTACATTTGTCAGGAAATTTAGATTTTTATTATCACTAGTAGCATGGATATGAGTGATACAGATGTGATAAGCTGGACATCACATTCAGCATCATTTCCTTGAGTAGGTAACATACATTAAATAACATGATGATACAAGGCACAAAATGCAACTTGCAGTTGTGGCAAAAATGGTTCAGTGATTGGCATTCCAGAAAAATAAACGGATTACACTTAACCAGCTGAGTGAGAGAAAGTTCTTCCAGCCATGAAGGAAACAGGCTCTTCTATCATTACTGAATCACTGTAGTTATTTGAGAAAATAAAATTCTTTCTTAACAAATTATGTTCCAGGCCAGGTTGAATGGGGCTCTGAACAGCCTGGTCCAGTGGAAGACATCACTCACCATGGCAGGGAGTTGGAAATAGGTGATCTTTCAGATCCTTTCCAACCCAACCCATTCTATGATTTAATGAAATATAAAGTGAATAGTCAGTAGGTTACTATCCCTCATCTAATACTTTGTGATTTGGTACAGAAACTTTCCAAAAATTCAGGTCTCAGCTCAGGCTTAAA
>VWZV01003207.1:2859-31699 GCA_013397155.1 Irena cyanogastra | reverse complement strand
CATCTCCATCTCCATCTCCATCTCCATTCCCATCCCCATCCCCATCCCATCCCATCCCATCCCAATCCTCCTCCTTCTCCTCCTGGGCTCACCTGCAGCTGGAGCTGGCGCCGGCTCAGGGCTGCATGAACGGCGGCAGCGGCAGCGCTGGCAGAGAGGCTGCGGAGAGGGGACACGGCGGGACACGGAGGGGACATGGGGGGACACGGGGTGGACACGGCAGGCACGGGGGGCTCGGGGTCATCCGCCAGCACTGCCTGTTCCCGGGAAAACCCAGGGGAAAGTGAGGCAGGGAAGGGAATTAAGTCAGTGAAGGGGGGAATCAGGTGAGAAAGGTGAAATGGAGTCCAGGGAAGGGGAAACTGAGGGGGGAAATGGGAAATCAAGTCAAGTAAGGGGGAAACTGACTCAGGGAAAAGGGAAACTGAGGCAAGGAGGGGAAAACTGAATCAGGAAATACAAAAATTAATCAAGAAAGGGGACACTGAGACAGGGAGGGGACACTGAGGCAGGCAGGGGACACTGAAGAAGGCAAGGGACACTGAGGCAGGGAGAGGCCCCTCCTGTCTGCGGGTGGCCCTGGGGTGTCCCAGCACCTGGGTGACCTCGTGCAGCGTCCGGCGCAGCAGCTCCAGCTCGGAGCGCAGGGCCCGCACCTGCTCCGGCGTCGGCTCCCGGGCACGCGCGGCCTCCTGCAAGCCCCAGGATGGGATCAGGCCGGGAATGAGGGACGTGCATCCCCAAACCCACACACCCTGCACCCACCAGCTCCCGCAGCTGCAGCGTCAGCGCTTCCACCGCCCGCTCCTTCTCCTCGTCCTCGCTCCGGCACCGCTCCAGGGCCGCCGTCAGCTCCGCCAGCCTGGCCGGGACACAGCCAGTATCCAACATCCAACATCTCACATCCAACATCCAGCACCCAGCATCCAGCATCTCACATCCAACATCCAACATCCAGCATCCAGCATCCAGCATCCAGCATCCAGCATCCAGCATCCAGCATCCAGCATCCAGCATCCAGCATCCAGCATCCAGCATCCAGCATCCAGCATCCAGCATCCAGCATCCAGCATCCAGCATCCAGCATCCAGCATCCAGCATCCAGCATCCAGCATCCAGCATCCAGCATCCAGCATCCAGCATCCAGCATCCAGCATCCAGCATCCAGCATCCAGCATCCAGCATCCAGCATCCAGCATCCAGCATCCAGCATCCAGCATCCAGCATCCAGCATCCAGCATCCAACATCCAACATCCCTGCCTCGCATCCCTTCCCATCCCTGCCACAACCCCAAAACCTTCCCCCTGAAACATCCCCACAGCTCCATGGGGGTGCATCCTCCCCATTCCAGTGCTCCTGCATCCCTTGGTGCTCCTGCATCCCTCCTGGTGCTCCTGCATCCCCTGGTGTTCCTGCATCCCATCCCTCTGATTCATATTCCCTTCCCATCCTGTGCCACATCCCCAAAATCTTCCCTGTGGAACATCCTCCTGGTGCTCCTGCATCCCTCCTGGTGCTCTTGCATCCACTGGTCCTCCTGCATCCCTCCTGGTGCTCCTGCTGCCCATCCCTCCGGCTCATTCCCTCTCCATCCTGTGCCACATCCCCCACACTTCCATTCCTCCCCTCGCCCATGCCGGTGCCCCCAGCCCCCCGTACCTGGCTGCCAGGGAGGCTTTCTCCAGCTCTGCGTCCCGTGCCCGCACAGCCAGCTGCTCCTCCAGCTGCTCCAGGCGCAGCTCCTGCCGCTCCCGGGCCACGCCCGCCTGGCTCTCGGCCAGCCGCAGGTTGGCGGCCAGGTGCAGGCAGGCGGCGTGGGCGGCGCGGCCCGTCCGGGACACCTCGTGGCCCAGCTCCGACAGGTCCCTGTGCGGGCGGGAGGGGCAGGGTGGGATCCCCGGGGATCCCCGGAGGGAGGGATCCCGCCCCGGGCCCCACTGACCTCTCGGTGGTGGCCTTCATCTCCCCGAAGTGGCGCCTGAAGGCCACCAGCTGCCGCCAGAGGGTCAGGAGCCGGCTGTGCTCGTTGCTGAAGTAGGTGTTGAAGGACTGAGGAGGGATGGAGCAGGATCAGGGATCCACCACAGTCCCCAAATTCCCAAATATCCCTGCTGACCACATCCATCATCCTCACGGTCCTCCATAACCCCACCCCAATTCTTGTGGGCACAGAGGGGGTGAGGGGGCAACACGTCCCTGCCTCACATCCCCTTCCCATTACATCCCCCAAACGCCCAAATTCTTCTCCATGCATCCCCCACAGCCCCACATCCCTCTCACGGGTCTTGTATCATTGTCTCTGACATCCATCTCTGTTTCCCATCCCAAATCCTTCCCCTGGGAACATCCCCCCAGCCTCAGTGACCCCACACCCCGTTGCCCTCTGCCTTGCATCCTCTTCCCGTCACATGCCACACCCCCATACTCCCCAAATTCTGCTCTTTGCAGCATCCCCCATGACTCCACATCCCTCTCCACGATCCCACATCCCCTCATCCCCCTGCCTCACATCCCTCCCCTCGCTGCTGCTCCCTGGTGGATCCCTGTCCCCACCCGGGGTGTCCCCTCACCTCCTCCTCGCGCCTCCACTCCGCCTCCCGCTGCTCCAGCTCGTCCCGGGCCCGCGCCCAGTCGGCCGTGAGCTTCCGGATGTCCTCGCTCAGCGCCGCGTTGGCCACGTTGGCCTGCTCCAGCTGCTCCCGCAGCATCGAGTTCACCTGCACCAGGCTGCTGCTCCTGGGATTGGGGATCACTGGGGTCAGAATCCCCCGGGAATCCTCACATTCCCACCCACCTCTGCTGTTCCTGGGACTGGGGATCACTGGGGTCAGCATCCCCCAGGAATCCTCACATTCCCACCCACCTCTGCTGCTCCTGGGATTGGGGATCACCAGGGTCAGCATCCCCCAGGAATCCTCACATTCCCACCCACCTGTGCTGCTCCTGGGATTGGGGATCACCAGGGTCAGCATCCCCCAGGAATCCTCACATTCCCACCCACCTGTGCTGCTCCTGGGATTGGGGATCACTGGGGTCAGAATCCCCCGGGAATCCTCACATTCCCACCCACCTCTGCTGTTCCTGGGACTGGCGATCACTGGGGTCAGAATCCCCCGGGAATCCTCACATTCCCACCCACCTCTGCTGCTCCTGGGATTGGGGATCACCAGGGTCAGCATCCCCCAGGAATCCTCACATTCCCACCCTCACATTCCCACCCACTTCTGCTGCTCCTGGGATCCCAGCGGATCACCGGGGTCAGAATCCCCCAGGAATCCTCACATCCCCCTGGGATCCTGCCCACCTCTGCTGCTCCTCCTCCAGCCGGATCAGGGCGTTCTCCAGCTCATTGCTGCTCTCCTCGTCGGGCTGGGAGCCGCTGGCATCCAGCTGGATCTGTGGGAATATCCCCCCGCTGGCCATCACCCCGATTTGGGGATTTGGGACAGGGGACCCCCAAAACCCCCCTCACCGTCAGCCTCTCCTGCTCCAGCTCTGTCGCCTTCTCCAGCAGCTGCTGCTCCACTTCCCCACATTTCTTCTTGTACTGCAACACCTGGGGAAGGGACGGGGGGTGACACTGATTGAGGGGGGTCTCCAAATCATCCCAGTGCCCCTCTGGGAAGGATTTACCTTGGCTTGGAGCTTCTGCACCAGCTGGGCCTGGCGCTGCTGGCCCTCCTGGTAGGCCTGGAGCTTCCTCTTGTAGGCAGCCTGCTCCTCCTCCAGCAGCCTCCGCAGCTCGATGTTGTGCTGGGCCAGGCTCCGGCTCTCGGCCGCTTCCTCCGGCTCCAGCCGCAGGCTCTGCTCCAGCTGGGATCAGGGGAACCCAGGCTGGCACCCCCACAGCCCCGAGCATCCCCCAGCCCCGCTGCCAGGGGGTTCCACGGCAAATCCCAGCCAGCCAAAGGCCCCAGTTCCCACATTCCCTCATTTCTCCATGCACAAGGAGGGGATGAATGGGAAATTCCAGGGGTGCTTTTAAGAATAACTCAACCTCCAGTCTGTGGGTTCAGCAAAGCCCCTTCCCAGTTTGCATGGAGTGGCTGATGGAGAAAAGATCGTGGGTACAGGAGTGGAAACCTGCCTGGGGATATTTTCCTGATATTTGATTTTTTTTTAATAATGCGGAACAAAATGAGGGATTCCTCCAGTATCCCACCAGCCCCTCAGTCTGAGGCACACTCAGCACTGGGAGGGCCAAAGCCCGTTGGAATTCCTGGTTGCCAGGGCAAGGTGATGGAAAACTGAAGGACTCCCACAGGGAGGGGGGAGTTCCTTCCCAAAATCCAGCAGGACAAATAAAACAGGGAGGGACAAGCCCCGGCAAGCCAGGACTGGTCTGGACAATTCCCACCACGGGGACAGCACAGCTCTCCTGCCCCACACGGGGAACGCCGAGGCTGGAGCTGCCACTGCCGGGATTTTGGGGCTGGAAAGGGGAATTTGGGAGAGCTGGCTGAGGGCGTTGTACTTGATGGCCAACTCTGGATTTTGGGGTTAAAAAGGGGAATTTGGGAGAGCTGGCTGAGGGCGTTGTACTTGATGGCCAGCTCTGGATTTTGGGGTTAAAAAGGAGAATTTGGGAGAGCTGGCTGAGGGTGTTGTACTTGATGGCCAGCTCTGGATTTTGGGGTTAAAAAGGGGATTTGGGAGGGCTCACCCGTTCACTGAGGGCATTGTACTTGATGGCCAGCTCATCGCGCTCGGCCCGGCTCTGTGCCAGCAGATCCTCGACGCGGGACAGCTCCTCCTGCAGGATCCTGTTCTCCTCCTGCAGGGACAGCAGCGAGGCCATGGCCCCTGCGGGATGGGAGGGAGAGAGGCGGGATGGGATCTGGGATCCGGGATGGGATCTAGGATCCAGGATGGGATCCAGGACGGGATCTGGGATCCGGGACGAGATCCAGCCCGCGACACAGCCAGGGCATCCTTTGCCACCACGAGCTGCTCTGTTCCCCTTGGGAAGGAGCTGAGCCGTCCCAGGGTGCAGGATTTGGATAAAGAATCCCCAGGGATAGGAACAACGCCTTGGGATCCTTCCCTGATGTTTGCTTTGATGTCAATAACCAGGTGCAAATGGAGATTTCCACCAAAATCCCCCCAGCTCCTCAATCTGAGTTTCCTCCAGCCCCCGGGGAGCGTTCTGCCCCCTGCCCTGGCTGGAAATGCCACCTCCCACAGCCCAAGGAATGCTGTTTGTGAGGGAAGAGCTGCTGGAAATGAGCAGTTGTGGTCAAAAGCCCACTGGAAGTTTGCAGTTGTGACTGCAAGGACGTTCAGATCCACACTCACACTCACAAAACTGCTGGGGATTTGCAGCTGCAACCACAAAATGGCCAGAATTTGGTGTTTGGGATCACAAAGTGCTGCAGATCTACAGCTGTGATCCAAACCCACTCCATTTTGCAGCTGCAGCATAAAACCTCTGTAAATGTGTGTTTGGGATGATAAAATCATGGCAGGTTTATAGCTGCAAGAGCAAAACTGCTGCAGATTTGCAGCTATGATCCCCAAACTGCTGCAAATTTGTGTTTGTGATCACAAAAGCCCTGCAGATTTACAGTTGCAGTCATAAAACTGCCACAAATTTGCATTTTGATCCCAAAACTGCTGTAAATTCATGACTATGATCCCAAAACTGCTGCAGAATTCCAGTTACAATCCCAAGACATGCTGCAGATTTACAGTCGCAACCAGAAAATCACTAAAAATTCACATTTGTGATCCCAAATCCACTACAGATTTCCAGTCACAATCCCCAAACTGTTTCAAATTCACAGTTGATCCCAAACACCATGTAAATTTATGTTTGTGATCCCAAAGCCGCCGTAAATTCATGTTTGTGTTTGCCAAAACTGCTGCAAATTCATGTTTGTGATCCCTAAACCACTGTAAATTAACATTGGATTCCAGAACTCCTGCAGATTTCCAGTCACAATCACAAAAAATGCTGCATATTTGTAACTGCAATCCCAAAACTGACACAAAATTTGGATTTCTAATGCCAAAACCTCTGCAAATTCATGTTTGTGATCCCACAACCACTGCAGATTGATAGCTGCAATCATAAAACTGGCACAAACTTACATTTGTGATCCCAAAACTGTTGTGAATTCCTATTTGTGATCCCAAAACTGCTGCAGATTTCCAGTTACAACCACAAAATCACTAAAAGTTTGTGCTTGTCATCCCACACCCTGCTGCAGATCCACAGCTGTGATCCCCAAACCGCTGTAAATTCGCATTTGTGATCCCAAACCCCCGTAGATTCGCATTTGTGATCCCAAACCGCAGTAAATTCGCACTTGCGATCCCCAAACCGCCGTAAATTCTCATTTAAGATCCCAAACTGCCGTAAATTCTCATTTAAGATCCCAAACCGCCGCGCTTTTCCATTCGCGGCCACAGACCCGCCCCCAGTTCTGCTCTGGGATCACGGAGCCGCCCCGACCCGCGATTTTCCCACCACAAACCCCCTCTGCCCTCCCAAACCCGCTGTCCCAGTGCAATTCCCGACCCCATTCCGACCCCGACCCCATCCCCGACCCCGACCCCATCCCCGACCCCGATCCCATCCCCGACTCCGATCCCATTCCCGACCCCGACCCCATTCCGACCCCGCTCCCATTCCCGGTCCCCATCCCACGCTGACCCCACCTCAGCCCCGGGAGCATCTCCCGAGCCCCGGGCACCCCCTTGCCGCGGCCTCCTGGTCCCCCAGTCCCTTTTCCCGGGATTTGGGGCGGTTTGGGCTCGGTGCCCGCCCGCGGGAAGCGGATGCGGGGTCAGGATTAGCCCGAAATCCGCGTCCCCTCCCCGTGACGGCGGGAGCGGGGACCCTCCTCTTCCTGGAGGTCCCGACAGGGGCTCGGCCCCATCCTCCCCCAGAAATCCCTCCAGAAATCCCTCCAGGAATCCCTCCAGAAATCCCTCGGCATTGCCGGGCTCTGCCGACAAACCCACCCCGAGGCTGCCGGCGNCTGCAAATTCATGTTTGTGATCCCACAACCACTGCAGATTGATAGCTGCAATCATAAAACTGGCACAAACTTATATTTGTGATCCCAAAACTGTTGTGAATTCCTATTTGTGATCCCAAAACTGCTGCAGATTTCCAGTTACAACCACAAAATCACTAAAAGTTTGTGCTTGTCATCCCACACCCTGCTGCAGATCCACAGCTGTGATCCCCAAACCGCTGTAAATTCGCATTTGTGATCCCAAACCCCCGTAGATTCGCATTTGTGATCCCAAACCGCAGTAAATTCGCACTTGCGATCCCCAAACCGCCGTAAATTCTCATTTAAGATCCCAAACTGCCGTAAGTTCTCATTTAAGATCCCAAACCGCCGCGCTTTTCCATTCGCGGCCACAGACCCGCCCCCAGTTCTGCTCTGGGATCACGGAGCCGCCCCGACCCGCGATTTTCCCACCACAAACCCCCTCTGCCCTCCCAAACCCGCTGTCCCAGTGCAATTCCCGACCCCATTCCGACCCCGACCCCATCCCCGACCCCGACCCCATCCCCGACCCCGATCCCATCCCCGACTCCGATCCCATTCCCGACCCCGACCCCATTCCGACCCCGCTCCCATTCCCGGTCCCCATCCCACGCTGACCCCACCTCAGCCCCGGGAGCATCTCCCGAGCCCCGGGCACCCCCTTGCCGCGGCCTCCTGGTCCCCCAGTCCCTTTTCCCGGGATTTGGGGCGGTTTGGGCTCGGTGCCCGCCCGCGGGAAGCGGATGCGGGGTCAGGATTAGCCCGAAATCCGCGTCCCCTCCCCGTGACGGCGGGAGCGGGGACCCTCCTCTTCCTGGAGGTCCCGACAGGGGCTCGGCCCCATCCTCCCCCAGAAATCCCTCCAGAAATCCCTCCAGGAATCCCTCCAGAAATCCCTCGGCATTGCCGGGCTCTGCCGACAAACCCACCCCGAGGCTGCCGGCGGGAGGAGAAGGAGGAAAAGGAAGGAAAACACGAACAAATGCCAGCCCCCGGCGCCGGCCGTGCCCAGAGGGGGTGGGGAGGTCCTTACCCGGGATGGAGCCGCTCTCCGGCGGGGCACGGCGCTCTCGGAGGGCCCTGGCCTTGAGCCCCGCGCTCCTTAAGCTCATTAACCCGGGAGCTGGCTCCGGCAGGAAAAGCTCCGGGGTGGAGCGAGCCGGGGTTAACAAGGGGTGAAGCGGCTTTAACACCCCCGGGATGCGGGGATGGCCCCGGCACCCCGGATCATCCTCCCCTTAAGAGCTTTAATTATCCCCCGGGTAATTAAAGACTTTCTGCCCCCACCCTGGTAGGGAAAAGTGGGCATAAATCCCCAAGCCGGGCTCCAAATCCCCCAGGACGGGGGCTGGAGGCGTCCCCGCTCCAGAAACAAGGGATGGATCCGGTCCCAAGCCACGCTCCGGGCAGGAGGGGCTCGCCCGGCCGCCCTCCCCTCGCCCCCCCGGCAGGGAAAGTGCCCTTTCTCCCCCGGAGAGCCGAGATTACCCGGGCCAGGGAGCAGGCAGACGGGATTGAGGATTTACTTTACGGCGTCTTGGATGCCTCCAGCCAGGCGGGAGCTGCCTCCAATTCCACCCCCCAGCATTTGGGTCCCAAAACCCCTCCTTTTCCCCTCATTTCGCCTCTTACCTTCCCCTGCCGGTGTCCTTCCCCACAGAAACCACTGCTAAGCAACAGGTTCTGTTGTGCTCCGTGTCCAATCCCATTCCCTCTGCACCAGCAAGGAATGGGAAAGACAAAAGCTAATCCTGGCTGCTCCAAGGCCACCCAGGGGAGGAAAAAAATTCCAGTCTGGCATCAAAACCATTTTATTGTTCACTTGAAAGTGTTACATTCTCACCTGGGTTCACTGCCAGGCCCAGGGGAAAGCACTGAAAGCAAAATGCCCATCATCCAGTTGGAAATGGAAAGGAAAATCCAAAGGGTTGGATAAAAATAAGTGGGATTTCGTACTTGGAAAGGCCTTTATATAAATAGGTAAGAAAATATTTATTTGTTTCAGGAGGAATCTCAACCTCAGCTCTGTCCAAGAGCCTGACTCCATTCTGTCCTTAATAAAATGTCCATGGAAATGAGTAAAAAATCATGTCTTCAAAATAAGAGGAGGAGTAAAACAAACTTCCCAGAGTAAGAAATGAGGGATTTCAGCATGGAAACGCCGGGATCAGGCTCCCCACATCCCGGTTAAGTGCTCAGAAAAAAATCCAGGCGGTTCTTGGCATCCTGGCAGGGAAAGGTTTGTGAGGATTTGGGAGGTGGGATGGCTCCAGAAGGATGCTCCTCGCCGAGGGAAGGATTGATCCAGCCCAAAAGCACGAGCAGGAGGCAGAAGAATCTCTGAGGAGACTCCAAGCTCTCCCTCCTTATCAAAGAGAGCTGATGGTTTTTCCCAAAGGAGAAGCCTCCAAGGTCTCCCACGACCCAGGCCCAGGCTGTGGAGTGTTTTAAGGCACGTGGTTGTTTCTTTCCAGCACTTATTCCAGCATTTTAACGCCGGGCGGGATTTAAGGGCAGGAGTGAGGTGTCCTGAGGCTGCTTCTTTGGTCCTACAGGAATCCTGAGGATCCCAGCACCCACGTGGGGAAAGGTGGATTAAGGCTGGGATCAGAACTGAACCCAGCCAGTGTTCCCCTGAGCCTGGCTGGAACCCGACCTGGAGAGAGGGAGAAACAGGGGAAAAAAGGGTGTTTAGAAATAGTAAAGGCATCCAGGGAGGAAATGGGTCACCCAGGACCACTCCAAAACTCTCCTGGAGCAGCAGAGCAAGAAGTGCCCATGGACCCAAACTCAGAGAATTCACAGCACAGAGGCAGAGACACTTCTGAATCCCAAAGCTGGGACTGGATGGAGCAGTGCCCCCACCCCAGCGGGGTTTTCCAGCAAAGCCAGGTGGCTTTGGGGCATCCACACACCCCCCCAGATCCCTCTCCTGCTCACCCTGAAGCTTTGGCAAAGTCTCCCCAGACATCAGCAGGAGGAGCAGCAGTGGGCTGAGGCCAGGACAACAGGGAGTCTGTCAGAAAGTCAGGAAGAGAGAAAACAGAACAAACAGAACAGCAGGAGTGATTTCCCACTCTCATTCCCAGATTTCCCCCACTTTGATGGATGGAGCAGCCCCTCAGGAGCTCTGTGTGAGCACAGACCTGTGATGGGGGTTCCCGGGAGCTGGGCAGGAGTGGAGAGCGGGGCCGGGCGCTCTCCAGAGCTGGATTTTCCTCCGGGGGGTGGTGGGAGCAAGCTCAGGCCCCCAGGCCCTGCAGGACGTGGCCTGGTGCTCCCTGTCCCTCCTTCTTTTTTCTTCATGTTCTGAAAGGAGAGCAGGAAGTTTGGGTGGGATTGCATTTAAATCCAGAGCCAGAGCATGAAAACCCTGGAAGCCAAATTGGTTTAATTTGGGAATAAAATCCTGCGCTACTGCGAGGTCCCACTGCTGGTGCATCCAAAGGGGTCATAGCAGGGGTAGTTTTTACCCCCAGATCCCACAGACCTGGTTTTGGCAGCAGGAATTGATTGCACCACAAGCCCCTGCAAATCCCTGCAGGCAGCATTATCCCCACGGGTCTCCCCTGAGCCCACACCCAGGGATTTCGGGGAGGAGCTGCTGCTTCCCCGTGCCACCCAAAGGAGAAGCTGGAATCAGCTGGGAAGGGCCCTCACAGCGATGTTGAGTTTGATGGTTTGTCCCTCCTTGAAGCCCAGATCCAGTTTGGGTCCCTGCTCCAGGTCCTGGGCCTGCCGGGCCAGCTCGCTCTGCTGCCTCACCCACCTGCAGGAATTAAATCCATGGAAAAGGAGACACAGCCTGCCCCAGGCTCCCCTAGACTAATAAATCCTGCTCAGGACTGTCACCTCTGTGGGAGCTGCTCTGCAAAGGCCAAGGGTGAGCCAGGACCTCACCTGGGAGGGAGCACCCAGGGGATGATTCCAAGCAGAGGCTGCCAGAGCCCCAGGGATCTGCCAGCCAGCACCACATCCATCCATACCTCCCCAAAAGCCCAGAATCACACCATCCCCAGCAGCTGGAGCAGCCCCTCAGGGCAGCCCCTTACAGCTGATACAGGAAGCAGAGGAAATAAATGAGGGAATCTGGACTGGGAAATCCAGGAGAGAGGAAGAGCTGCGAGTTTCCTCCTCTTCCCACCACACCTGCCCAGCCCAGGTCACACTTCTGCAACACCTCTGGAGGAGACCTGCCAAAAACGGAGCTGCGAGGACACAGGGAGAGGCACAAACTCACTTGAAGTGGTCCTGGAGAGCCACGTTGAAGTCAAAGGCATCCCCTCTGTCCACAAAGCCGACCCCGATGAATGCCCGGCGGCCTGGGATAGGAATGGGATGGGATGGGATGGGATGGGATGGGATGGGATGGGATGGGATGGTCCATCCTGCACAGCTCCATGCCTGGTGCTGCCTCCAGAGGGAGCTGGGACACTGGAGACTGAGCCACGGGACTGGGAATCACAGAATCCCAGAGTGGTTTGGGTTGGAAGGACTGTAAATCCCATCCCATCCCACAGGCAGGGACACCTTCCACTATCCCAGGTGGCTCCAAGCCCCTTCCAACCTTGGACACTGCCAGGGATCCAGGGGCAGCCACAGCTGCTCTGGGCACCCTGTGCCAGGGCCTGCCCACCCTCACAGGAACAATTCCTTCCTAATATCCCCAATATCCATCCCTGCTCCCTGGCAGTGGGAAGCCATTCCCTGTGTCCTGTCCCTCCATCCCTTGTGCCAAGTCCCTCTCCAGCTCTCCTAGAGCCCCTTTAGGGACTGGAAGGCCAAAATTAGGTCACCCCAGAGCCTTCCCTTCTCCAAAGGCATCTCCAGGTGTTTCACCTCATCGGCTGCACCTAGACTTCAGTACAAACAGCTTTTTAATTAACTGGCAGCAGGGGGGTGCTCCTGCATCCTCCTGCCAATGCCGAGCAGCCAAACCAAAGTGTTTTTGTTCCTGGCGAAGGTCAGAGCTGTGGGAGGGAGGCAGCTTCTCCCTCTGCCCCCCCCCGTGCTGGGAATATTCCGCCATGGAAAGCAGGAATCCTTCCCAAACAGGAGCAGCGAGGGCTCTGCGGGGTCCGCGAGTGTGCGGGACGCACCGTTCCCATCTTCAATCCGAATGACAAAGTATCTGCTGGAGTCCATCACGCCCTCCACGGCGATCCCGGGGAACTGCTCCACAGGAGCCTGGGCAAAGAGCTCTCCTGGAACACAGCAACGGGCCGGGGTAACGCCGGGCTGCTCACCCCGCACCGCTGCTCCCCCGGAGCCCCGCGATTCCCCCTCACCCGAGCTCTTGTCCTCCAGCTTGATGAAGGCCGTGCTGCCCTTGGCCGTGATCCGCAGGCGGCCGCTCCAGGCCGGCTGGTCCAGCTGCCACTCCGCGGCTCTGGGGAGCAGGAAGGGCAGCCTGAGCCCCTGGGCCGCCCGCAGCCCCCCGTGCTGCCCCGCAGCGCCTCTGCCTGCCTGGTAACGAGGGTCAGGCTGGGGACAGTGGCATTTGTCACAAGATGTCTCGTTTCACCCCAAAACAGCTGCTGGGTTTGGGCGGGGAGCAGCCAAGAGCTGCGCGGGAGGTTTCGGTTCCCTTTCCGCGGAGTTTCCAGACCCGAAGTTGCGTTAGGGACAGGCGGCTGTGCCAGGCCGGGCTTCGGCTGGGGACTGACGGGGTGGGAGCCCCAAAACACACGGGGGGACGGAGACACCCCTGTGGGGTGGGGATAGGGGGCAGAGGGACCCCCTGAGAGAGCCCACGGGGGGCTGAGATTTCTCACGGAAGGGCTGAGATACCCCATGAGAGGCAGCTCTTGCTGCCCCACGGGAAGAGAGAGACGCCAAACACTTCCTGGGAACCAGAAACCCCACACGCCTCACGAGGAGGGGACCCCCACAAACCCCACAGGGAGCGGGCGAGTCTCCCCACGCCAGGAGGCGCTGACACCCCGCGGGCGGGCGCGGGCCCCACCTGTAGCCGCGGTTGGAGGCCCGCGGCGGAACCCGGTACACGAGCACCGCCGGCTTCACGCACAGCACCGACTCGTACTCCTCCGCCTCCGCCGCCATCGCGGCCCCGCCGCCGCTCTGTCCCGACGCCTCGATGGTGCCTCGCTGCTGCCTCCGCGGGCGCCCAGAAGTGGGCGGGGCCCGCCGGAGAGAGGCGCTTCCGCACTCGCGGCGCCCCCTAGCGCACGGGATGACCCAGCGCAGGGCGCTGCGGGAACTGGTCCCAGTTTGCTGCGGAAACTGGAACCGGCTCTGGGCTCCGAGGCACAAACCTCACAGGTTTCACTGGTTTTATAAATCAGGTAATTTTATAAATCAGATAATGGAGTCTACTATTTCTATTTATTTATACTATAGTGTTATATACTATATATTATAGTGTTATATACTATATATTATAGTATTATATGTTCTGTAAGATCTATACGATAAGTAAAATACATGTATTAGATACTGGGTTATATAATATATTATATATAATTATATGTTTCTTCTATATTAATATATTTATTAATAGTTCTATATTATATATTAATATTATATGTTTACATTATTTATATTATAAATAAGTAGTTAAAAATCATCAGAATTCCAAGGGAGCCAGGGGCTGTGGGAGCTGCCAGAGCTCCCGGACTCCTCACCCCAAGAGCTTCCAGAACCTTCTCTGGACGTTATGGAGAACAACATCCGGGGGAAGCCCAGCATGGAGCAACAAAATAATCACACTAGATTAAACCAGTAAAACTAACTGATTTGTTTGTTTCTCCTCCAGGAAGAGGCAGCACTCACATCCACACTTGGGATCCACATCTTCCCTTGGAGCACTGCCCTTCCCACCCTCCTCGGACCACTCCTCTCCATCACCCTAAAAACGGGGTAAAACCCCCTTGTTTTGGGTAAAACTGGCACAATTACGGGCAACAGCTCCCAGATTTTACCTTCCTGGCGGATTTTTACCCACCTGCCACCACAAAGACACAGGGATAAAAGGAGGGAGCCATAAAGCCGTGAAAAGTTTAAAGACATTTATTTAAAATACAATTTATAAAACGTTTTCTTTCCGGCGCACGTGTTTTTTTTTTTTTTATTTTTTTGGGGGGCGGAAACACGCGGCACCGCGTCCATCCTCCCCCTCCTCGGGATGAAGGCGCTTCCCACAGGAACGCCGCCGAGCCCTGCCCGCGGGCGGGACGTGTCCTGGGCACCGTGTCCTGGCACCGTGTCCTGGCACCGGGACGCAGCGGGAACGGCCAGGAGAAGGAGGTTTCAGTGCTGGAAAAGGGGATTTCGGTGCCGCAGGTGGAATTTCGGTGCCGGACACGGAGGAGGCAGCGATGCGGCGCCGACAGGCCGCACCAGAAATCCGGTGGATTTGGGAGGTTTTTGGCTATTCGATGCTATTTTTAGGAATAATTAAGGAAAGGCGCAGTGACTACAGTTATTGCTGACGTCCTTCTCCCTCCCGTTCCCTCCCGGAGCTCATCCCGGCCCCCGGCCTGAGGGGGGTGAGATCCCCCAAAAGTCACCAGGATCCCAGGGGGAATCCCAGGAGAATCCCGCTGTGAGGAGCTCATTAAGGTTCCAGCGGATCGCTTGGATACACAGGTAGTTTCTATTTTCCCGTTTCTGTGGGATTTCAGCCTCATTTCCACGCAGGGCTTTTCGTGCACATCAAGATTGGCTCGTTCCCCCTCGAACCTACTGAAGGCAGCACCCGGATGCAGGAATCCGCCGGGAACCACCCGGGTTTCCGGGTCCTGGTCTCTCCAGGAAGAACATTTAGTGTTCATCCAATCCCTTGATATCGAGTGATCCTCAGCTTCACCCAGGGGGGAACATCTCCGTTCCTGGGGAGCAGCAGCCTCCCCGTCCTCTTCCCAGGAGCCGGAGCAGGACAATCCCTTCCCTGAAGCCTCGCTGCCTCCAGGGAGATGGAGGGATCATTCAGGCTTTCTCCAAGGCTGGTCTGGTTCCCGGTTCTGCCATTCTGGGAGAGCTTGTACCATCCCTGCACTGCCGGGCCGGACCCTCGGGATATCCCACTGCCCGACGTCACGGCCCGAGCAGCGCCGGGGCCTCTCCTCTCTTCCTCCTCCTCCTCACATCTCCCTAATTCTTCACCGCCCGGCCCTCCGTGGCCGGACAGCAGGCATTTGCACGGGGTCACTCTGCATTCCCTTCTCCCCAAATACAAAAGAACCCAAAAAAGATGTATTTTAAGCTTCTCTTCAAAGCCAGCAGGGAATCGGAGCCAAGCTTTAACAGGAGCAAGGTGTGAACTGGGTCCGACTCTGAGGTATCTGGGGGTATCCAGGAATTTGCTTCCATGGCAGTGAAAATGGAGAAGGAGAAGTGTGAGCTTGTCATCTCCAAGCCATCACATCCATGGAAATCCATTGGAATTCCCTTTGGAACACTCAGCTACCTCTCTGGATTCAAACAAATGGCTCAAACCCTTCCCACGCACTCCGCCGATCCAAGATACAGAAAACAAACAGAAAGCCAAATAAAAGAACCTAAAATCCTTGGAAACAGAACTCGTTCTGGAAGTGATGAGGACAACATGCGCGGCTGGGGAGGCTTCCCATCTTTTTTTTTTTTTTCCTTAAATGCCAGGTTTCGAGTACAACAAACGTTATTGCTGGCGCTCGCTCCGACCCGAGTGGGACACGCACAACTCCCTGCGCCCGGCCGAGTCCGGCACAGCCCCTCGTGTCCCCCGGCCACGGGGACAGCCCTGCTGGGATCGCCGCTCACAGTGGGTGGAGAGGGGAGGTCACAGTGCGTGGGGCCGAAGGTCACAGTGGGCAGAGCAAAAGGGTCACAGTGCAAATCACCCCGGGAGGTCCCCTGGCCCGGGTCCGTGTGTCCGTGCCGGCGGAACGGTGCCTCCGCCTCTATCTGCGCTGCTTGAAGCCCTGCGAGCCATCGGGGCCCAGCGGCTGCCGGATCACATTGTTGGGCTGCCTGGTGTCCTCGGGCTGCGAGATCCGCGGCGGCCTGCGGGGACAGAGCGGGCACAGCTGAGCCTGCAGGACACGGCTGGGGCCTGGGGGACACCGGGAGCAGGGCTGGGGCTGCAGGAGCACACGAATGAGGTGTGGAATTCTGAGTGCCTTGGGGAAACCCCTGCACTACAGGAATGTTGTCACGTGCTCTAGGAAGGACATGGGACAAGTCCAAAGGAGCCTGACAAGGTGAGCAGAGGGATGGAGCAGCTCTGCTGGGAGCAAAGGCTGAGGGAATTGGGATTGTTCAGCCTAGAACAAGAGAACCTCTGGGGTGAACTAACTGTGGCCTTCCAGTGCCTGAAGGGGCCAACAAGAAAGATGGAGGGACTCTGGACAAGAGCCTGGGGGAATGGCTTCCCACTGCCAGAGGGCAGGGATGGATTGGATATTGGGAAGGAATTCCTCCCTGTGAGGGTGAGGAGGCCCTGGCACAGGTCACCCAGAGAAGCTGTGGCTGCCTCATCTCTGAAGTGGTCCAAAGGCACACGGATGTGGCACCTGGGGACACGTTTAGTGGGGAACACAGCAGTGCCAGTCAATGGTTGGACTCTGATCCTGAAGGGCTTTTCCAACCTCAATGACTCCATGGTTTACGGCCTTACCAGGTACTTCCCCTCACTCCCATGTAGCTGAGGCTCTGCTAACAGAGCCCTCCTCTCTCTGTGCTGGCCCGGCTGCACTCCCCAAGGAGCCCACCCCACTAGCGCCAGGCAGGTATTCCCCAGGGCCCAGGGGGCTGCTCTCACCTGTCCAGGATGGGCTTCTCCTGCTCCTCCTCGGGGCTGGCACTGCCCAGGATGCGTTTCCTGGCCTCGGCGTACTCGGCCTCGCGCTGCGCCAGCGATTTGACGGGGAGGGCGGGGCGGCTGGCCGAGTTGGGGTTGCTGAGGACGCCGTTGGTCGTGGGCCGCTTGAGGATGCGGATCTGGGGCGGCGGCCCCGCGGGAAGGCTGTCGTCCTGGATCACGATCGGCACTTTGGGAGGAGATTTGGACTTTCTGCTGTTGGGAAGAAAAACATGGGGTTGGTGTTTGTTTTCCACGGGGGTTTTCCACCCGGCGCGTGAATTCCTCGTGCTCAGATGGCGTTCCTGTGATTAAGAGCAGCCTGGAATAATTAAAGACCTCGTTATAGTTGTAACTCTAAACTAGAGCAGTGGATTAGCTCAGAAAGAGATGGAAAATCAGTCCCTGTTGTGTTTGACACCATTAAATTCTACTGAAGGAAAGGGAATAGACACTGGGTAAAGCTTTAGCATTCCTAGTCGAAGATATTGGTATAAGCACCTTGATTTCATTCCCTGCAAGGATTTCCAGGGCCCCTCTCACCAGGATACCCAGCCTGTCACCCCAACTCTGCCATTTCACTCCTCGGAGCTAGCCTCGGCCCCAGCTCACCATCTGAATGTTTTATAGTCCCTTTTCTGCATGGAACTCCCAGAGGATAAATCTCATGACTCTCTAATCATCAACAGGGAAAAAACCCCAACAACAAATGACTTGTCAGCAGTGATTAAAAACACTTCTGGTAGGAGAAACTAACACAGCCCTGCCCAGACCCAAAGGAAGCAGGAAAAGAAATTCTCCCTGATGCAAGACACAGCAAGTCAATCCAGAGCCAGAGGCTGGGATTAGCTGACTCACCCATTTCTTCCCCTCTTTCTTACAGGGCTTCCCCCAAGCTGGAGCTACATCCAGTCTGGAGGAGCCGGCCTTGAAATCAGACTACCCTCACCTTTCTGCTGCCCTGCCACGGCTCCAAAGGGCCACCTAGTGGCACGGAGACACGGACTCCCTGATTCTCAACTCCAACCCAGCGCTCCCTGCCCAGTTTGAAGCTGTTTCCCCACTGTTCCCACACCCCAGGCCTTCAGCTGTCCAACAGCACCTCAGGAAAATCAGGATTTTACCTTTCCTTCTGTGTGATCTTCAGTTTCTTTTCCAACCGTCTGTCTATTTCCTTGAAAAGAAGGAGAGAAAAGTAAAAACACAAAGTTTTTAAGAAAATGAAGACCAATCTCAGTTTGGAGGTCGGAGTTTGAGCCTGTCTGGGCACACGTTTAATTTCACTCTTCCAAATACCCATCTAAAAAGGGAAGAGGGAGTGTGTGATTTCATCTGAGGATGACTTGGGAATCAAGAGGCAGGGAAAAGCAAAGCCACCATGGATAACCAACGAGAAAAGCAAAACCACCACGAGTATTTTGCTGTAACCAGGAGCACACCCACAGCAGGCCGTGGATCCGGCGCAGGACGCTCATTGCTCATTTTAACCACTCCAGCTGGCAAAAAACCACCTGTGAGGGTAAAACCCCACGGGATTCCACAGCAGGCATTCCTGGATCCAGGCAGGGACCGGGCCAAGCCTGTCGGGCAGAGCAGCAGCAGCCACGGCCGGGGCAATGCTGGGGGAGCTGAGCCCCGAGCCCTGAGCCCAGAGCCAGGGGCAGGGCTGGCCAGGGGAGCTGAGCCTCGAGCCCCGAGCCAGGGGCAGGGCTGGCCAGGGGAGCTGAGCCTCAAGCCCAGAGCCCAGAGCCAGGGGCAGGGCTGGCCGGCAGGACCACATTCCTGCCAGGAGAAGGCCCTGCCCTGCCCCACACGCACCAGGGAGCCTCCCTGGGCTGCTCCCTGCCCTTCCACACGAGTCACCTACAGGCAGAGACGTGTTAATGACCACACAGCCAAACGCATCAGCCTCTGCCCGAGGCTGGCAGCCACCTCAGCCGAGGTGGCCAGGTGTTGCAACCGGAGCAATTACGCAGAGAAACTCGGCTAAGGAGGAGAACCAAGCCAGGTTTCAACCCTCCTGCAGGTGACCTGCCCCAATCTCACTGGTATTTTTAGATCCTCACGACAGCTCCGTTAAAGAGGCTCCAAAACAGCTTTTTGTGTCTGATTTAATCATCAAGGAAGGGGGGAAAACACTACCTGAGAGTGTCCTAGTTTGGCCAGCTGATAACTGGCACTACAGAAGGAAATTCCAAACTTGTGGCAGGAGGCAGCTGCTCTACTTTGAGGCCTGGCTGCTCCCCCCCACTGCCAGCAGGAAGCACAGCGGGCACAGCTCGGGAAAGGAACGGGTTTGGACAGAAATTCCCTGCCCCTGTGAGCAGGGAAGGAGCACAAGTCGCTACAAGATGCCAAACCACAGTGCTGGCTGTTGGTCATACAGGCCACGGCAGCCTCCACCTAGAAGGGAACAAATCATTTCAGGAAGATAAAAGGTGGGTGGGAGGTTGAGTTTCCTACCCAACCCTGTCCTGGCAGGTAACAAAACCAGGCAGAGCTTCACAAGGCAGGTCTCAGCCAGAGCCTCTTGGGGAGGGCAAACACCTGCAGTTTCCTTCCTCTTCAAGGGGACTGGGAGGGAGGAAAATGCCATTCCAGCGCTGCTCAGGAGGGAGGGAAATGTGCATGAGCTGCCTCCTGCCCTCCAAGAGCAGGGAGGTGGATATCCCGGTGAGGATGGAGAGGCTGTGGAGCAGCTGGTGGCAAACAATGGAAGCCGAGCTGAGGGGAAGGGGTTGGCTCCTCACCGAACCAGCCCAGGTGACATCATGGTCTTGAAACCTTGTTTTCAGCCTCCAAGAGCTCACCACAGCTCCCAGGCCCTCCTGGAACATCCCTTGTTAAATATTTCAGCACGTGGGGGAGAGAGACAACAGGAAAATGGGGTGGAAAAGAGGGAAACTCACTCAGGAGCTTCTCAAATCATTTCACCCGGAGTAGAAACAGGGCTGCTGAGCCCTCAGGTGGGACCACGGGCACGGAGGCGTCACAAGCCACACAGCAGCCCTGGGGAAGGCTCTGCTCTGCTCCCTCCTTCCCAGCAGAGGTGAGGTGGCCTTGGCAAAAGTCACATTCCTGCACTGCTGGGGGCTCTGAGGTGAGCTCTGGGCTGTTCCTGCACTGCTCCTGGCTCTGAGGTGAGCCTCAGGGCTGCAGCCACGGTCTGAACGTGGGACTGACTGTGAGATGCTGCAATTGCAGGGCGTCACCTCCACCTCAGCACCTGAGAACAGCTGATTCATGTCACTGTCACCGAGCTCCAGTGCTGCTGGACAGCCCCACACACTCCAATCATAACCTGCAGCCTCCCCTGGCAGAGAAAAATGAAGCTCCTTACTCTGCTCAACACAAAAACTTATTCCAAGGAATCCTTCAAAACCATCACAATTCTTTTACAGCCCATTTCGCTCTTTCCCACTCTGGAGAAGGTCACTTCCAGCAAAATTCCTGGTGTCTTTGCCTCCAAACCACCAAAATTTCCAGGGGTCAGGGAGCAAACACACGGTCCTGGATCATAAATCAGTGCTCTGTGCTTGAGGAGCTCCTCACCAAGGATCACACGGGATCACAGAGGCTGGAAAAGACCCTGGATCACTGAGCCAACCCTGTGCCTGTTCCCCACCCTGCCCCCGGCCCAGTGAGTGCCACATCCAGGCCTTCCTTGGACACCTCCAGGGATGGACACTCCAAACCTCCCTGGGCAGCCCCTGCCAAGCCCTGACCACCCATTTTCCGTGCAGAAATTCCTACTGATGTCCAACCTGAGCCTCCCCTGGCCCAGCCTGAGGCCGTTCCCTCTCCTCCTGTCCCTGTTCCCTGGGAGCAGAGCCTGACTCCCCCGGCTGTCCCCTCCTGTCAGGAGTTGTGCAGAGCCAGAAGGGCCCCCCTGAGCCTCCTTTTCTCCAGGCTGAGCCCGTTCCCAGCTCCCTCAGCCTCTCCTGGGGCTCCATTCCCTTCCCAGCTCTGTTCCCTTCCCTGGACACGCTCCAGCCCCTCCAGGTCCTTCTTGCCACGAGGGCCCCAGGACTGGAGGTGCCTCAGCACAGGGGACAGGCCCTGCCCTGGGCCTGTGCCCACACCAGGCTGGCACAAGGAACAAAGCCAGGAGCAGCTAAAATATTCCTAAACTCCAGCCTCAGCAGCTGATGGAAGCACTGTGCTCTCTGCAGAACACGAGGCTTCCTCCACACGTTGGGATCTTGGCAGAATAACATAAACCAACCATTCACACCAAACACACACAAATCCCTCCCACCCATCCCAACAACTGTCAGTCCTGCAGGACCCATGGAATTGCTGGCACTGCTGAGGGGATTCCAGCTGCCTCCAGCCATCCACTGAACTTTTGGGTAGAAAAAGTCTCCCTTTGTGTTTAAATAGATGGCCAAAAGCAGCTCCCCACCTCACACACCTCTGGCGTGTCAGAAATTGTGTTTTCTTTTAAACAAAGGGACTGACTGCACATTTTCCAGGAAGCTCAGTGTTCGTTACTAGGATGTTTGGAATTGTAGGAATGGAGCCTTTGAACACCACGTGCAGAGACAGCCCCAGCCCTGAGCAGCCTCACAGCTCGTGACAGGGATCACTGCACCAATTTAAAAGCAGAATCACCTTGGCACTGCTCATTTTTAATTAAAATCAAATCCCTGCTGCTGCTCCTCACGGATCCATCCGTCTGCTGATGTCATTCCCTCTCCTCTGCTGTGTCACGTTGTCACCGTGTGGGTAAGGAGATAAAATTAGGAGCTGACTCGGAGGGCAAGTGCCAGAGGCACTGCAAGCACCACAGGCATGAGCTGTCTGCAGAGGCAGCTGGATTTGGCATCCGAGGACCTGGACAGGTCACTGTGGACAAACCCCAGGTATCCATCACCTGAGGGGCTCTTCCAGCTCCCCCTTCCCAGACAAACTTATCTGTATCACCAAAAACTAAGCCTGGTTCGCATCCCCGTGCGAAACCCCCTCCCCAAAGATTAGTAAGGAATCTCACCACCTATTTTTAGGGCTATTATTTGTGGATGCCAAACAAGACCCAAACAAACAGCCTGAAGAAGATTCTGTTCTCTGACATTTAGGCTGCATTTGTGGACAAGGACGTCACGGAAACTGAGCTCCAGCCCCATCACAGCCACCCTTCCTACCCCTACCCCTGAGGAAAACAGCCAAGAGGATCCTCAACCCTCCCTTGGAATGCAGACACGGACCCCAGGACATGAAGCAGCTGCTCAGATCCCACACTGCTGTGGCCTGGCATCCTAAAGAGCCACCCCAGCCATTAAGCTGATACCTTGGGGGTGTTCCTGGTGAGCTGGAGACCCTCAGTGCCCCAGGAATGTGTGTGTCCTTCAGGAAGGGACAGTCCTGTGCTCGGAGCCTCCACGGGATGGAGGCACATTCCCAGGCAAAACCAGAATATTGGGAAGCACAGGGGCCCTGAGTCAGCCATGCTGTTGGCCCCAGAACCTTTTGGGAATAGCTGCAATGCACTGGACATGTAGAAAGCATTATTCCCCATCCCTGCCAGCAGGGACTCTCCAAACACAATGAACACCAGCAGCTCTGAGCTCGGCTGATCTGGGGAAGGAATAACAGGATAACCCCTGGCTGGCTTTTATCCCAAGTTCAGTGAGTGACCACAACTGAAGGTGTGAGGAAGGCAGAGACTTTGTATAAATCACTTACACTTGGTGAGTATTTCCCCCTCTTCCTCCAAAATTCCTCTGCAGAAATCCAGGGGAGATCCCTAGCGGAGCACAGGGCAGCAGTCCCAGTGCTCTCCTGGGTCTCTGGTAACATTCCAAAGCTCTGGAAAACCATTAACCACATTCTCTGCTGTATCTACTCCCAGCACAACCTTCTACCCCTTCTTACCCCAATAGCATGGAATGTCAAACTCCAGAATGAGCAAATTTCGGCTGGAGCTGGATCCTCCCAAAACCATAGCCCTGTCTGCTCATTACAGCACCACTGGATGCTCTGGCAATTACAGGCGGAGACAAACTCCAAAGCCTGGTTAATGTTCTCTTCTTTAGGAAAGAAAAAACAAGTTTTAAGATCTGAAGTCACCAGAGCTGTTGGTGGGGGCCTGAACCTGGAACTGCTTCACCAAAATACCATCAGGAAAGAGCGGACGTGGGCAGTCCCCAATCTCCTCGCTATCCACCTATTTCTATCTTCCAAAGAGAAATTAATCTATTAATTACCGCAACATTCCAATTCCTGGGGCTACTGGGAACCAGCCTGCTGCATTAATTAGCCCTCCCAGTCGCTCTGCCACGCTCAGGCCTGGCAGTGGCAGGCCCAGGACAGCCCCGGGTGTTTGCGTCTCCATGGCAGATCCTGCTCCTCGGCACCAGGGCATTGAGAAACAGGACACGGAGTATTTTTGGGAACAAGCCTGGCGGCGCCACACGGCATTCGCAGCACGGATGTTTATGGGTGGGGGAAGCACTCGGGAGGGTGCAGCTCCTTCTCCCTTGCTGCAATATTCCCAAACCAACCCTAACTTCCCACTGTTCATTCCCAACCTCCAAACTTCCCGTTTCTTAACAAGAAACCTCCCTCTGCCCAACTGAGCAACACTGAGCAGCAGAAACAGAAACTTCCATTCCCAGTTTCAAGACTTTTTTTGGACCCGTTACAGCACTTAAAGCAAACATTCGGTGAAAGCTTGCCCAAAATCTTTTTGGTGTGGGAAGTCCAAATCCATCCTGGGCTCATTGCAGCACGATGGCAGCAGGAGAGGGGGGATTGTGCCCCTGTGCCCTGCTCAGGTGAGGCCTCACCTGCAGAGCGGCCCCAGCCCTGGGCCCAGCACAGGGAGGAGCTGGAGCTGCTGGAGCCAGGCCAGAGGAGGCTCCAGGGGGATCAGAGGGACGGAGCAGCTCTGCTGGGAGGAAAGGCTGGGAGAGCTGGGAATGTTCACCTGGAGAGGAGAAGCTCCAGGGAGAGCTCAGAGCCCTTCCAGGGCCTAAAGAGGCTCCAGGAGAGCTGGAGAGGGGCTAGGGACAAGGGATGGAGGGACAGGACACAGGGAATGGCTTCCCACTGCCAGAGGGCAGGGCTGGATGGGATATTGGGAAGGAATTGCTCCCTGTGAGGGTGGACAGGCCCTGGCACAGGTTGCCCAGAGAAGCTGTGGCTGGATCCCTGACAGTGTCCAAGGCCAGGCTGGACACTGGGGCTTGGAGCAGCCTGGGACAGTGAAAGGTGTCCCTGCCCATGGAAGGACGTGGAATGGGATGAGCTTTAAGGTCTCGCCAACCCAAACCATTCTGGAATTCCATGACCCTCACAGCCCTGACACCAAAACCCAGTTTTCCTCAGGGACACAGCTCCTGCACACCCCAACCTCGTTACTGTGGCCTCTGACCACAGCAGTCATTAGCAGAGGGAGGTCCCAGTGTCACACTCCAAAATGTTTCCCTTCTGACTCTGCTGGACTTCAACCCCATTCAGCACCTCCAAGTGACAGGAGCTGAAACCTTCAGATCCAGTGACCCGGAGCCTTTGCTGGCAGGTGACACCCATGCCACCCTCACAGGTTCATTTAGGTGACAGACAGGAGACATTCTGCCACCTCAGTGACTTGTCCTCCCTGAGCGCTGTGACACAAGCAGGGGACAACCCCCAGGCCAGGCCAAAGTCCATTCCCAGCCTTTGGAGCAGTCCATAACTGAGCCAGGGGCAGGTTGTCCCTCCTGGGGACTCTGCTGGGGCACACCGGGGATCAGGAGCTGCGCTGGGGAGGCTGAGAGCTCAATCTGCAAACTCCAGGGGGAAAAAGACATGCAAAGAGGTTAATTCCATGGGGTTTTTTAACCTGTTTTGGATTGCCAGAGTAATATTTGACCTGCAGAGAACCATGGAATGTCCTCAGCTGGAAGGGACCCACAAGGATCAGAGTCCAACCCCTGGCCCTGCACAGACACCCCAACAATCCCAGCCTGTCCAAATGCTCCTGGAGCTCTGACAGCCTCAGGCTGGGACCATTTCCTGGGGAGCCTGGGCAGGGCCCAGCACCCTCTGGGGAAGAACCTTTCCTGATCTCCAACCTAAACCCCCCTGGCCCAGCTCCAGCCTTCCCTCAGTCCTCTCCAGCCTTCCCTGGGTCCTGTCCCTGCCCATAGGGCTGAGATCAGAGCTCTCTCCCCCCTCAGGTTGAAGCTGAAATAGATTCTGACCTGGAATCAATTACTAAGACTCTGACACACTCAAATTTTAGTTGGCCAAGGAGTAACCAATGAATCCATCTGCCAAGCACCAATTCCAAGCTGAGTATCACCCATGACCATGGAGACACTCCAGTTTTGGAGTCCAGCTTCCCAGCTAACATTTAATTATTGGTTTAGCCAGGTAAACAGACCTGAGTGTCACCAACTGACCTCTCATTTGTGTTTTCCAGCTGGGCCACACAACACCACTGAAAAACAAAGCAGGAATCAAGCCTCATTAGAGCTTTCTGACCCTGACTGGCCTTTGAAGCCCTTTCCACCCTTACTCCTAACTCAGACAACTCACACGTTATTCACGCCCCGGTTTTCCATCTGTAACTCCCAAACCTCCCCATTCCACAGACATTCCAGGGCTCTAATGAGACACCAGGGAGGTGACAGGGACCCAAAGGCCTCATGGAGCTCTGTGGCCCTGGGATTCCTGGGACAGGGGACACTGCCAGAGCAGATGGCACCTGCCTGCCACGGTCACTCAGGGGTGGCACATTCCTGAGGAGCTGCTCCATTTCTGGGGCAATTCTGATGGCACAAGACCAAGACACAAATGGAGGCCACGCTAAACACCTAAACAACCACCAGAGGATTGGTTTTACAGCTCCCTGAGTGACCAAACCGAGCTGGGTTGGGGTTTTAGGGGTTTTCTTCAACCTAATGAGATTTTCCTGGTGCCTGATTTGGGAGAGCTGCAAGAGAGAAATGAAGTGAATTTTTAATGAGGATGTCACAGGATCTCTGCTTGGCTCAGAGCTGCCTCTTGCTGACAAATCTTCCTTAAGGCCTTGAGCAGAAGTTCTCACCCTCACCAAAAACTGTAAACAAAAACCCCCAGAACTAAAAACCTGATGTATTTGCTTTCCCAAGGAACACCCTGTGGGTGGAATATTAAAAAATTACACGCTAGGACATAGGTAATGTATCCCATAAAACCCACCATGGATCTCCTGCTACATCTCTACTGCAGATGATCTTCCCTCATGTGCTGAAGGGTCTAAAAAATTAAATAACTCAAGTTTTCAACAGTGTGAAGTATCAGCATCACAGAATCACAGATGGTTTGGGCTGGAAGGGACCTCAAAGGGACCCAGTGCCACCCCTGCCATAAGCAGGGACACCTTCCACTGTCCCAGGCTGCTCCAAGCTCCGTCCAGCCTGGCCTTGGACACTGCCAGGGATCCAGGGGCAGCCACAGCTGCTCTGGGCACCCTGTGGGCACCAACAATTCCTTCCCAGTATCCCAGCCAACCCCAGCCATTCCATGTGTCCTGGCACTGTCAGAATAGGATGTCTCTAGAGCTGCTCCTTGGTGTCCTGCTCTATTGCAGCCTCCTCCTGAGCACCAAGCCCTGTGCCTTTATGCTGGGATCCATCTCGTTCTGCCTTGGAAGGAAAAAAAATCACAGAACCATGGAATGTCCTCAGCTGGAAGGGACCCACAAGGATCAGAGTCCAACCCCTGGCCCTGCACAGACACCCCAACAATCCCAGCCTGTCCAAATGCTCCTGGAGCTCTGGCAGCCTCAGGCTGGGACCATTCCCTGGGAAGCCTGGGCAGTGCCCAGCACCCTCCGGGGAAGAATCTCTCCTGATCTCCAACCTAAACCCCCCTGGCCCAGCTCCAGCCTTCCCTCAGTCCTGTCCCTGATCACAGAGCAGAGATCAGAGCTGCCCCTCGGGAGGAGCTGCAGTTGCTGCTGGTGCTACAGCAGAGCCTCCTCCTGCCCTCNGGATCCATCTCGTTCTGCCTTGGATGGAAAAAAAATCACAGAACATGGAATGTCCTCAGCTGGGAGGGACCCACAAGGATCAGAGTCCAACCCCTGGCCCTGCACAGACACCCCAACAATCCCAGCCTGTCCAAATGCTCCTGGAGCTCTGGCAGCCTCAGGCTGGGACCATTCCCTGGGGAGCCTGGGCAGTGCCCAGCACTCTCCGAGGAAGAACCTCTCCTGATCTCCAACCTAAACCCCCCTGGCCCAGCTCCAGCCTTCCCTCAGTCCTGTCCCTGATCACAGAGCAGAGATCAGAGCTGCCCCTCGGGAGGAGCTGCAGTTGCTGCTGGTGCTACAGCAGAGCCTCCTCCTGCCCTCACTGCTCTTTCCCCACCTGCTGCCTCCTGTGACTTTGGGACACCTGAATGTCCCCAGCTGCACCAGCATCCATCAGGACCACAAGAACCACGGGACAAGGGGAGCTGGGCTCTCCTGTGCTCCATCCTGCCCAGCATCCTGCTTCCTGCGGGCACCACCAGCAGCTCCAGGGCTCCTTCCTGCCAAACACCCAGTGAAATCCCCTTCCTGAGCCTCAGGGATGGCTCAGGGCAGCTCCTGCCCCTCTCCCAGCCTGCACAGGCAGCTTCCCACACCCCTCCAACTGCTCGCACAGGCATCCAGAGCTCAACAACTGCAACAGCAGCTGCTCCTCCTGCCAGGCCTACAGGAGCAGCTGAGGGAGCTGGGAATGGGCTCAGCCTGGAGAAAAGGAGACTCAGGGGGGCCCTTCTGGCTCTGCACAACTCCTGACAGGAGGGGACAGCCGGGGGAGTCGGGCTCTGCTCCCAGGGAACAGGGGCAGGAGGAGAGGGAACGGCCTCAGGCTGGGCCAGGGGAGGCTCAGGATGGACATCAGCAGGAATTTCTGCATGGAAAAAGGGGGATCAGGGCTTGGCAGGGGCTGCCCAGGGAGGTTTGGAGTGCCCATCCCTGGAGGCGTCCAAGGAAGGCCTGGATGTGGCACTCAGTGCTCTGGGCTGGGGACAAAGTGGGCATCGGGCACAGGGAGGATGCAGTGACCCTGGAGGGCTTTTCCAACCCCAACGATTGTGTGATTCCCCAGGGCCTCTCCATGCCCATCCTGCTCACCAGCACAAGCATCACTGAGGTGACGAGCATGAATTCCCAGCAGTTTGGACTGGAAAAGGGTGTGAGAAAGGACAAGTGACAGGGATTTTTCCTTCTAAGGAAAAGCACCTGAGAGGTACCAGCAGGAAGGACAAACTGGGAAGGTGCTCCATGGCGGGACTGGAGCAGCAGGACCATTTTAAACCATTACTCAAGGCCACAGTCATCGGCTCCCGAGGCTCCGGCCGTGTCCCTTCATGGAGAGCTGGAATTAATCCGAGCCGGGCGCAGCCCCCCGGCCTCGTCAGGAGGGGCGGGCGAGCGGCTGCGCTGCCAGCCTGGCACTGGCCCCTCTCGGGCGTTGAGTTACAGGCTCTATTTTGCTCCCCTGGCTCTGGCCAGGTGTAACCCAATCCCTTGCCCACAGTCCGGTTCAGGCTCCTCGCCGGGGCCCTGTCCAGAGGTCTTTCTGCCCTCTGATCCCCAGCGACCCCGAGGCACTCATTAAAAGCAGAGTTTGCCCGGCGGAGTTTCCTCTCGCTGCGAGCACCCCGCAGAGCACCCGCCCACACTCCTGCTAAAACACTCGCTGTATTTGCAAGCACAGCACTCGCAAATCCTCGGGGTCTCCGAGCGTGACAGACACGATGCCGATCCAGCTCCTGGGCCGCTGTTGAAGCGGGGCCCGGCTCCGCGGGGCCGGGCGGGGACTGCCCCCGTTCTGCCCGAGTGACGGAGCACGTTCCGATCAAGGGGAAAAGGCCTTGGGGTGTGCGCCCGCAGCCCCCGCGCTGGCCCCGAAGCCCCGCCAGGGTCACTGCCACGCTGGGCACGCACATTTTGGCTCTGCTCGCCGCCCTCCCCGCTCCTGCTTCGCCCCCGCCGGCAACCGGAGCTTCGTGCGGGGCTGGGCCGCGACCCCGCTGAGCCCCCCGCGGCCGCCCCGGCCGCAGCCCCGCCGA
>VWZV01003206.1:0-183241 GCA_013397155.1 Irena cyanogastra | reverse complement strand
TTCTGTCCTGGGCAGTGACCGAGGACTGAACAGAATTTCCAGACCACTAGCAGAGCTTGTGTAATTTTCTGCCATTTCCAGAATACCCACTGACACCAGGCTTCTAAAAGCACAATTTAATTCAGGTAGAAAATCTATTTCACTTTTACTTTCTGACAGACAACACTGGTAGTATTTTCGTCATCCTGAGGTTTATCCAGTAATTATCCCTGGTAATTAAAGAAAATTGGCTTTCCAAGGAATAGGTCCTCTAAAATCTCTGCTGTTTCATAAGCTTTTTAAAAACTCTTTTTGAAACCTTTTCTTTAATAAACAGAAACCTTGGTGATGTGACCTTAAAGATGCAGTAGCACTTGCACAGAGCAAATCCATACATCAGCTGCATGCCTTCAGCATCCATGAGTAATGAGGCATCTCCAGCCCCACAATAAGAGTTTGATGCCAGACACCACTGTCATGTATTTTCTCCCTCTCAAATATATGCATCTGTGTGTGAGAAAACCCCACCTTCAAATATGGTATGTCTTTTTAGAGACATTTTCACATGAGAGAGGGAGGCTGAGGTAATCTTATTATCACCAAAACATTGTAAAAACAGCAGAGCATTGGAGAACTTTAATCCTTTTCTAAATTATGGACTGAGAACATTACAATCGTGCTGGGCACAAAGGCAGAGCTGTAACTTGACAGGCTTGTATAATTTACAGCCTCCATAGCAAAAGAGGTGTTTTTATTAAATGACTGCCTGAATTTCTACAGCCACTTCAGACTGATGATACTGGGGAGGCTTGCATTCTGCTGCCATCATTCAAATCCCTCCCTTTCACCACAAGAATATGGCTGGGATTCCAGTTCAAACCCCATATCCAGTTATTTATCTATTACTGCTCGTCAATTCAGAGCTGAGGCTATTTGTGCTGCTACCTCGCTTCACACACCTTAAATAGCTTTTGTTTCTCATTTTAAAAAGCTTTCCTTTATCAAATAAGCATAAAATATTAACTAAACAATAGCCAAAATCCATTTATCACCAGGAAAATGCCCCTTGCATAGAAGGCCTGTGTTTTATGGTCATGTATTCAAATTTCTGCTTAAACTAAACTAAAATCTGACAAAGAACTGATGCTTTCCTGCTGACTGCAGAAAAGTACCTACATTATTTTTCCCTTCTGTACTGTACAGAAAAGAAGGGCATTTGTACAGTGAGATACTTTTATCAGACTCCACTAAGGAATATTTTTGCACTGATAAAATAAGAGAAGGCAAATAGGGAAAGCGACTTCAATCTCAACATTACAGTGCAGACTCTAGAAGGATGTTTACACTGTTGGAATGAAAACAATTCATAACCAAGCTTTTAACTTAAAATAAGTAATATAAATATTTATCACAGTAGTGTTTTAAGGCCTGTATTACTAAACTATTTCTGTATTATATTGGGAGTGACAGCTATTGTTAAAATCAAAATGCTTTCATAGCAGAAAATTAACTGAAATCCATTTATCCAGCATGGAATTTTGCATTAGTATCCATTTACTGGGCTTAGAAAACTCAGGTCAGAATTTCAGACAGATAGACCTTATCCTGGGAATGTGTTTTGTCTTAGCTTGACCTCTTCTGTGGATCCCATTGATATTTAGTAGAGTGTCTACATCCTTCCCTCTTTTAAGGCAGGTCCTTGAGGATGAATTCTGGATATCATTCCACAGTACATAAGCAGCTGCTGAGCCTGGGAATGCCACCACTGACTCCAGTGCAATGAGATACACAATTAAATTTCCCTAAATTCTCTTTCCTGGGCAAGAGGCACAGCCCTCAAACCTTTGCAATGCCAAGGCTTCATGGTCACCCTTGGATATGCATCCTCACTCTCAGGAAGCAGCACATGGCTTTTCTTAAGCACCTTTGAGTGACATCCCTCAACAGTCTTTAAAGTTAATTTTTTAATCTGCCTGCCAAGTACTCTGTTGAGGCAACCTGAGGTGGAGCAGAACAGCTCCCGTCCAAATCCACAAGTGAAAATACATCTTCAGGTCATCAATTCACACAGACATTCTCTCCTCCCCTCCCACAGCTACCAACATGACACACCTCACACACACTGCTGTGAGGATCTGAGCCCTGCTCAGAAAGTCAGTGGTGCTCCATGACTTGCCTGAAAGCATCAATTAATTCCTTTCTCTCCTTCCCAGCTCTCCCAAGACAGCCCCACATGCCTTGCCTAGAGTTACTGCTGCCATCTCCACATCCATGGCAGCTCCCGCCATGTCAACACCGAGGTCCAAAGAATCACAGAATCATTAAAGTTGGAAAAAATCAAAAAAGTCATTGAATCCAAACATTAACCCAGAACTCACTATGTTCACTACTAAACCATGTCCCCAAATGCCATATCCACACATTTTTTATCACTTCCAGGGACAGTGATCCCACCACTTCCCTGGGCAGCCTATTCCAGTGCCTAACAACCCTTTCAGTAAAAATTTTTTTCCTAATATCCAATCTAAACCTCCCCTGGTGCAACTTGGGGTCATTTATTCTTGTGCTGTCACTGGTTGCCTGGGAGCAGAGCCTGACCCCTGCCTGGCTGCACCCTCAGGTCAGGGAGTTGTGGGGAGTGAGAAGACCCCCCTGAGCCTCCTTTTCTTCACGCTGAGGCTCCCTCCTCCCCAGCCCCCCCAGTTCCCTCTCATAAGATCTGTGCTCCAAACCTTTCACCAGCTCTTTGCCCAGCTGAGAAACATTTAAGCCACATCAGCCTTAATTCTGCCCCATTCGATGTGCAAACCTTTATTAGGTTGGTTTTCTTCCTCCAGCTCTGCTATGTCTGCTGCAGGAGTAAACTGTACTCAGAAATGTTGTTCTGGAAACAGGTGATTGAGAAAGAGACGTGTAAGAGAAAAAAAAGGAGACTTTGCCAGAAAAGGCACAGAACAGAATGAAGAACACACCTCCAAAGAGTCCCAGATCAATGCTTCTGCATCTACAGCACCAGCAGGAAATCACTGCTGTGAAAGCCAAGGTTTGCCAGTTGAAGAGGGGTGCAGTTGTGCCTACCCCAGGCAGCAAGAGCTGTGTGCACTCAGCCCCATCGATAACACGAGGGTGGTGTTGCTTAGTTACGCCATGGATAATGGCTGGAAGTGGAAGGAAATCCAATTTCAGTTTTAAATCAGCTGTTAAACCATAAAAACTCAGCATCCAGGATGATTACCTTTCTTAATTGACTATGTATTTCTATATAGCTGTAGTCCACCAAAAAAAAAAAATCCATATGTAGATGCATGTATGAATTTAAACCCAGAAGGGGTTGAATTTCACACAGCATCTGATTTCAAAGATTTGCTGTAAGAGCCTTAAGAAAAGAAAGAAAAAAAAAATAAAAAAATCCAAACTGCAAAACAATGTCAAAGGGCATTAAAACTAAGCTTACATGAAATGTCACTCCAATTGACCACCTAGATTAACCAGGGAATTTATGTTCCATTTTCACAACATCCATATAGCTTCAGAGTAATTCCAAGGTGCTGCTTTCATGTACTTGAACAGAGGGAGCTGGATTTGCCCATAGAAAGCCACATTCCTGATTGCTTTTCCAGGTGGCAACTCAGATATTGTGTCCAGCATTTAACTGTGTTCCAACTTCCAGCAGACTTTTAGGGCTCTTTCTATGTTTGAGAGCTCTGATGTTTAATAGAAATTGACAATTTTGGTTCATTTACTGTTATTGTCACACCTGAGCATTTCATGGTGGTTAATGAAGTACCAAAAAAATGGAGAACTATAAAAATCAGGTTGGAAATTCTTTAAAACACATTTTTTCAAACAATGGACTAAGGGCCTGAGGGAATCTCTGCCAACCTTTCAGAAGTCTGGTTAGGCATCCAGAGTTTTTAATTAAAAAAAAATCCACTCTCCATTTGATTTTGAGAAGGGGAGGAATCAACTGATTTTGTTGCCTTGTGTCCCACCCATGAAAAACAAGAATTATAATCTCTGTCATTCAAATTTCATCTTTTTAGTCCTCTTAATGTGCATGTTGCTCAGAATGAGGATTTTTCTCTGTATCTCTACCAGTTATGAGTCTAGTAGTAATTACTAATCATGAGAAGATGGTTCTGTAATCACCATGCCCTCAAGTAGGAAAAATGGGTGACAAATTAATCCAAGCTCAAAACAAGAGTGTTATCAGGGCAAGAAAAGATGGCAAAGCTGCAGTGAATTCTGTGGGCCCATTTCCTGCCCTTTGATATCCCAACAGCAGGGGTTTGTGTGGAGATAAGTGATTTTTGAGCCAACCACAACAAACTACACTGCACACCTTAGTTCTTTCTGGGTGAAATGTTTGGTTTTCAAAGTGGACTCAACTGCATAGAATATCCTGAGCTGAGAGGGGCCCATGAGGATCATCAAGTCCAACTCCTGACTTCACACAGGACAGCTTAAAAATTAACCTGTATATCAAAGAATGCTGTCCAAGTGCTCCTTGCACACCATCAGGCTTGGTGCCACTTCCCTGGGCAGCTTTCACTGCCAGATTACCTTCTCAGGAAAGAACATTTCCCTGACATCCAGCCTGAACCTCCCCTGATGCAGCTTTAAGCCATTCCATTGCACCAGAGAGAAAAGATCAGCACAGCCTCTCCTCCCCTCCTGAAGAGGTGAAAGGATCAGGCTCACCTGAATTTGCAGCTGTTCAAAGACAGTTCAGATCTGTCATATGGAGGAAGATGTGCACTGCACAGTTTACATCTTAATACTGGATTTTACCAATTTTTCTGACTCAGACTTGTGGCTGCTGCCACACTGCTTTTTACCATGTTTCTTGAGTCAGCCTATACAGAAACTGAGCAGGTTTGGGATTGCTGGTCGGGTAGGTAACCTGACAGTGGGAAAAGCCATGTTTTAAAGAAAAAATTAAGGAAGAAATACTAGCTGGCCTACCCTGCCCTGTAAGATCTTTGTACTTTTACCATTCTTTCACTTCCCCCATCCCCACTATTAAGGTGGTAGAAGTAGAGGTTGGGATGAAGCATTCATAGAAAATATTTTCCAATCAGATTTGATGTCTGATGGACACGTTTATGTAACACATTTCATGACCAATATCTCTAACTAGAGAAAGGAAATCCACATGTACCTCCAAATCTTTCTGCTCCTTTCTGGAGCAGAAGGAAAAGTTAAGTCCATCACACCAGGCCACTCCTGCCCCACTGCACCTGGGAGCTGTAGCCACCAAGTGCTCCAGCCAAGGCAGGGTGTCAAATGCTGACTTTTTAATGACACCTACTGCACACAAAGAGCCATGGAAACTGCCCTGGGCCATGCAGCACACAAACAGACTGTGCACAAGTTCCTGTTATCCCTGGGTGCTTGGAAAGGGCAGCAGGACACATCCCTCCTCACAGCTGTGGTGCAGTTTCAGTGCCACTCGGTCTGGCCCCATAGGCATTTTCCTGGGGGTAAAACACACTGGATGCATGGATTAATTTTTATTTTTAATGCTAGCAGTATGTTGCCTTCAGGAGCCAAAGTGCAATAGCAAATGACTCCAGGGTTAAGCAGCAAAGAGGAATGCAGTGAACACCAGGCTGTGAACAACAGCCCCAAGGGACACAAAAGGCAGGGGCCGTGCAGGCCTGGCCCAACTTACCTGGCACGTGTAGGCCGCAATCTGTCCTTCCTCTCCTTACAGCTACAAGCTCAAGGCAAACACCGATCAGCCAAATGCTCTGGGGCTTTCCACAGGGCACCAGGGCTGTTCAAGGGTTAACTGGAGTTATTAAAGGCTGTAATTTCACAGGTCACATGCAGAGGTGCTTCATTAACCTGTCTCGGGAAAGCCCTCAGGACCGGCACAGCTTGGAGGCAGGGAAAGGCCTCGGCCTACCTGCCAAGGTCTGTGTGCCACAAGCTCTGAGGCTCAGCTGACCTCCCAAGGAACAAATCTGGGGGACAGAGGACACACATGACCTAAACTGCTGCCAAAGTAGTGCCCCAAGTGAACAGCTTCCTGCCGGGTCAGGCCTTGGTGCTGGCTCCCTTCCTGATGCAGGAATTTCACCACTGGCACCAGAGAAGAGTGAAAGGGCATCTCATCAATACATACAAGTATCTCAAATATGGGGTTTGAGGTGGTGCCAGGATCTGTTCAGTGGTGCCCGGGGACAGGATGAGGAGCAATGGATATAAACTAAACAAGAAGTTTATAAACAAGAAGTTCCACCTCAGCGTGAGGAAGAATTTCTGTACACTGAGGGTGGCAGAGCCCTGGAACAGCTGCCCAGGGAGGGCCTGGAGTCTCCCTCTCTGGAGACATTCCAAACCCACCTGGACTTGTTCCTGTGTCACCTGCTCCAGGTATCTGCACATAGAGCATAACGTCAGGCAGAATCATAAAGTTTCAGATCGATTGTTGTCTTGCTTTCTCTGAAATTCCTGCAGATGCTGGTTGATCACTGAGAAGGAAAAAGAAAACCAAAAAAGGTTGTAATATATTTACCTTAGTGATGGCAAAGAACAGGGGAAAGTCATGCTGGAAATCCAGTGGGTTAACCTTGGAGACTGCTTTGCTAATGCACCAAACTGCAGATGAAGAAGAAACTGGCTTTGTCAACAGAGCTTTGGATCTTCTGCAGCGAAGAAAGCTCTTCCTTGGGTGGAGAGCAAATGTTACCAGTAGGTAAGACTTTATAAAGGAAGGACTTGTACCATGGCTAGGCCTGTTACTTAGGCTAAGTAGAAGGGAACTATGGGAGAGTGGCTCAGCTGGAATAGGGGTAGAGAGATAAGAGAGATGTGAGAGATGTTCAAGATGTGAGAGATGTGAGAGATGTGCTGTGTGACTGCCACATGCCCACATCATGTCCACATCGTGGTGTATGGTGGTTGGTTGACTTGGGCTTGTTGTGCCTTAAAATTATGTAAACTGATAAGTGGCTAACTGCTTTAAAAGGCTGGGTTTTGGCAATAAAGACCACTCCTTTGCACCTGCCTGGGGTCCCTGCCTCGCCCATTATCGCAACAAGCAAACACAAAGCTAAGCCCAGTCTTTTCCCATTCCCTCCTGCAGAAACAACCAGAAGACAAGCAAATCCAAGACTCTTCAAAAGAGTCAAATGGATTTAGCCAGGTGAAATTGGGTCATGGGGGGGTTGTTTTAGGTCTGTATCTGATCCAATTGTGCTGCATAAACACCTTGATTTAGTGAGAGTGTAGAGGAAGTGCAGTAAAAATTCTACAAATGTATTTTCTATAGAAACCCGTGAGCGTCCATGAGTTCCTAAGGTTATAAAGTATGTATCTCCAAAATGAGATGGAGCAGTATAGCTCTATTTATAGCCCTGCTACAGTGACTTTTCCCAGAAAATATCTTCTATCTATTGGCTGAGTGGTGTAATCCCCCCATGAAAGGCAAACTTAGGCTACAAGGTATTGATTGTGTATGAGCTTTCACTCAACAGCAGCCAACAGTGCCTCCGTCCAGGTGTGGGTTTTTAGGGGCTGGTAAGCAAAAAATACCAAGGCATGTTTGATTTTGAGCTGGGTCAGTACCCATCAGCCCTTTTCAGTGGTGCCAGAATGCTGCCTCCTGGGAAGTGGCAGTGGAGGAGCTCACAAGTTTCTTCATCACTACAGGCCACCCATCCCTGCTCTCCTGCCACCTTGCCTAAAGAGAAAACTCCACTACACGGCTGGGATTCAGGGTCTGGGAGAAATCCCACCCTCAGGACTGCAACTCTGCTTCCCAGGAGGCAAACATGCTCCACAGCTTCACATGGAGTCTCTGCCAGTCAAAGCATCTGGTGCCATCTCAAAATCACACTCACCTGAAACATAGCACTGTTTGCAAGCCTGCTAGCAAGATTCAGAGGGTTTTGAAAATCTCAGCAAAATTTTCCCCCCCCCCCCCCCCCCCCCGAATAAAAGAAATATTTTGTGGTCACTGAATTGCTCTCAAGTATGCAATGCAAGTAGCTCTGTTGGAGCACCCACACACATGGAGAAAACTCATGGTACAAAATGCCAGATGTATGGTCATCCAGTTTTGGTTTTCATTGTTTTCTCTCCCAGATGGTTTTATATCACACCCCTGACCCTGATTTGAAAAGCAACAAAAACTTAGCTATTAAAAAAATAAATTTATTATTTTCAAACTCTCATTTTACTGCTTGAGTTGCTTTTATTGTGGTAACTCCTTGTTAAAATTCTTGTTAATCCTTCCATACAATCTTTTGTGTTCCTCAGCACTTGCAGCACTGTACATTCACCCTTTTGATTCAAACACATGCATCTCTATTATGGGCTCACAAGGATGTCCTTCCTCCCACTACAGTGGCCCTTTTCTTAAAAAGCCCTTTTAAGTGATGGATAACTCAGAGCCTGGTCACTCCAACACACCTACTTCCAAAGAATTATAGAATTACTTGGGTTGGAAGGGACCTTAAAGATCACCAAATTCTAACCCCCTGCCATGGGCAGGGACACCTGCCACTATCCCAGGTTGCTCAGAGCCACATCCAGCCCGGCCTTGGACACTTCCAGGGATGGGGCAGCCACAGCTTCTCTGGAAGACCTGTGCCAGGGTCTTACCACTCTCACAGGGAACAATTTCTTCCTAATATCCAATCTAAACCTACTCTTCATCAGTGTGAAAGTTCCTGTCACTGCTGTTCCTGATGAAGAGGTCCCTTCAGACACGAGAAGGTTTCTATGAGGTCTCCACAAAACCTTCTCTTCTCCAGGCTGAACTTTCTCAGCCTGTTTCTAAAGGGGAAATGTTCCAGTCTCCTTATCAACTTTGTGGCTCCTCTGACCTGCCTCCAGCAGCTCCCTGTCCTTCCTGAGCTGGGCCCAGGGCTGGATGCAGCCCTGCAGGGGGGTCTCATCAGAGTGGGGCAGAGGGGCAGAATACCCCCTCCCCTGCTGCCCTGAAGCCTTGGATGAGATATCCACGGTTTCCCAAGGTATTTTTAGGTGTAAGAGCTTAAACAGCAGACTGTCAGCCTATCCAACACTGATTGCTGGGCCATTTTAGACCATTAGTGAGACACCCAAACGTCCAAGAAATCTGTGATTCTGTTTGCTTTCCTCTGGCTGCCTAAGAGTCGGTGCCATTCTTTTCAAAGTGCCCTTTGGACCCTGGACTAAGGATGACAGCATGTGAAAGCACTCCCAGTCACTGCTCATTTGGCAGGGAACTGTTTCATCTGGTTGTGCATCATGGAACACACCCTTCCCAGCAGCATTCCTTCTTCCCAGGACAGCCCAGTGTAACACATGCCATAAGTCCAGCTTCTATCCAAACTGCAGCATGGAAGCACCAATGGTGTGGCACGATAGGGGTGGTACATATTTAGATATCTCCAGGGTAAGTGAATCATGAGGAATAGGCAGCAAGAGGTTCAGAAAACTGCGTTTTGCCAGATAAATTTGATTAATTTGTGGATGGATTACACAATTAGGGAGTGAAGGGAATACAAGAGGCTACAATGTGCTTGGATTTTAACAAAATATTTGATCTTGTGTCCTATGAAACCAACAGTGGAGAAATTAGTCCAAACTGGCTTGAGAAAAAACCAAACCAAAACAACTAACATGTGGGCAGCAAACAGGCTGGAAGAACAGAAACAAAGGGAAATGGCAAAACACAATGAACCATATTGGAAAGGCTTTGTTTGTTCCATTCCTGAGGTGTGAAAATGATCAGTGTTAGTTCCGGTGTTATTAAATGGCATTCAAGAATGGATGAATGATCTGTGCATGAATGAAAGTTACAGCTGATAATAAATTGGGAATAAATACAAACACAAGTAGAATTAAAAAAAAAAAAGGCAGAGGTATTTGGGAGTTTCTGACAGGACCTGGAAAATAAGAGAAGGGAGAAGAATGAGGTGGGGATCTGGGGTAGAGCAGAGAAACTGAGGAGGACAATGGTCTTGAAGTGGTGACTTAAAGGCAGACCTCATCCCAGGGGTGCAATTTAGAAAAATCCCTGAGCAGGTGCTTAACTTCAGGCATGTAACTTGTTACTGAGTCACTGAGAATGAAACTAAGCCCATTAAAATCCGGGCTGAACTGAGACCAGATATCTCAGCACCTTGACTGAGCCCATCTTTCCCCACACCTCTCCACCACTTTCCCCCACGATGCATCCTTCATCTATTTCGGACTCATGGATGCTCCAAGGGCTCTTAAGGAAGCAAATCCAGCAGCTGTGTGTGGATTCCACTCACACAAAAGTATTTTGGAAGCCCAAATTCAGCTCAGCTTCAAGCAGAAAGGAGACAAAATTCCACACTTCTCCACAGATGAAAATTACATCAGCAACAGTAAAGTTCTTCAGAACAGTCCTGAGCATTTAGCTTCTGCTCAGATTTTCTTTCACATATAGGTCACACAGACTCAATATGAAGTCTCACTGAAAGAGTTTTTTCAAAGAGAAAAATGACACTATTTTATTTTAAAAATTATACTGGGCATTTTCCTGAGTTTTCCTATACAGGATTTCAGAAAAACTGACACCAGCTTACATAAGAACTCAACACTTTAAAGGATTGCTATTTTCTAATGAAAGCTGTCTGATCTGTCCTTGTCTCCTTGTATTCACCCTTTTATCTTTGTGATAACAAATACTGATATATTACTGATATGATTGTCTGCATGCCTGGTACAAGAAAGTCTCATTTTTTATTCTTGCCAGCAATTCCTGAGCTACCTTGTGGGACTTTGATGATCCTTGTGTGTCCTTTCTAGTTCAGAATATTCTGATACTCAGTGCATACTGTTTCTGCTGCTCTCCAAGAGACTTGCAAACAGCCTTTCCCTTTCCACCTCATCAGAAATTTCCCCTCCAGCTTTGCTTGGCAGTGAAAACTTTATTTGTCACCTTTTTCTGAATATTTCTTCTGGGTCAATTGCTTGGGGGAAAAAATAAACCAACAAAACACCACAAAACAACAAACATAACAAAACATACAAACAAAACCAACAAACCAGAAAATTGGGAAGTTGTTGACGAAGAACCACTTTTAAAGGACAACAATGAAGTAAAACTCCCTGTTAGGTCAGCAGGAGCTGACCATCTCAGCAAAGTCCTTGATCTATCCACTTTTCCATGACACAGCTCTCCCATGCCTTATTGGGGGAGGTTTCATGTGGGATTTTCTCACGGAGTGCTGAAAAATCTTCTGAGCTCTGATGGGTTGCTGGAAATAAATGGTGGATGAACCCCTTTGAGCTCAGTACCTTTGCTCAGTGGTCTGTGATTTGCAGAGGACTTGCCTTGGGGATGAGGGTGATCCCTTCTAATCCCATGCTAGTTTTTAGAGCAGAATTTTTGTTTCTATTGTTTACAAAGTACTGTCCCCATTAATAAGTTTTTATAGATAGTAAAAATTCCTCAGTCTAAAATATTAAGCTGCTGTGTGAGCAACCCCTCCAAGTCACATTGTTTTCTTTAAGTCTTTAGCTAAAAGCCTTTAGAGCAGTTGGGTTGTCTCTGATACTGTGCTCCTTCACCTCAGCTCCTGGGTTTGCTCACATTACTGCCAGATTTCTTAATTCCCCCTTGTGCCAGCAGAGATGGTGCAATATCTCTGGGCCAGTACCACGCTGCAGCCTGTCAAAATGTGATGGGAGATGGCCCTGAAGCCTCCCTGACTTAAACTGCAGCTGTCATTTTCCATCAGTCCCCACTGCTGGAGCTTAGCTCCTGCTGGCACAGCACCCTAGGCACAGTTTAAACCCTGCTTTTCCCTGCAGGTCTCCACTTTTCACACAACTGACACATTTTACTCTCTCCCCCTTCTCCCCCCTGCAAAATGCTTCCTCTTGTTCCTCTGACTTTTCTTCTCTGGCCCTGTTCCTTCTGTGCCTGAAGTCCCATATGCTTCCTTCCCCTCACTCACACCCCATCCATGCTTCCACCACAGTATTAAGCCATATTTTTAGTAGGAATAGAAAATAAAAAACTTCTAAGGAAGCCTTTCCTCCATTCTCAGTGTCAGATGAAGCATATTTGCAGTAAAGCTAGGGTAAACAACATGTCCCCAGCATGAGACCCCACTCTTAGGATGACACTTCATCCACACTGCCTGTAGAGCTCTGTCCCTGAGGGGCTGGAAACCACAGCCCAGGCCCCCATTGTGTGCCTGGCCACACAGGCAGCAGGACAATGAGGGGCAGCAGGTGGGGCTGCAGTGGAGGGCAGGGAGCCCAGGGAAAAGATGGGCTGGGACAATCCAGCATGCTGAGCAGCAATCACAGGACACCGGGGGCATCGCCACTGCCAAGTCTCTGGAGGAGCTGAGGGGGACAAGAGCAGCATGGAAAGGTTTGTGGGATGGTGAAGAGGCTCAGCACCTTCCTGTGCAAAGATTAGTACAGGGAAAAGTGTGCATTTGTTGGAAAGTGCCAAAAGTGGATCAGTTGTATCCTAAATACCACTTACCCCTTCACGTTTCTTTTCCTCAACCCACTCAGTTACAGGTGCTGAACTCACTGATGGGATGAAAACAGGGAAGAACTTTTCCAGAGCAGAAGCTGGCACTCTGGCTTTGTTGCAGTTCATATGAGAACTAACTCATCCAGACTGACCACAGGATAAACCTTCCACAAGTCTGACTCTTCTGCACAAGGCTGTGGTGCCCACAGGCCTGCCCCAACAGAGCAGTGTGTCTGGGCAGGCTGACATCTACCCCTGCTGAAAATCATGTCATGCTTTCACTCTGCCTTTCTACCACCTGTAGGAAGGAGAATGCCATGGAAGCCTTCACATATTTCACCACAGGTGTGTAACACTGGGGCTGCCCTAAGAGAAATGGAGATAAGCCTGGGTCTCCTTGCTGGCACATGGACAGTGTTTCCTCAGGTGTTTGACTGTGCCCAAACACAAATCAACAGCCTAAACTTTCAACTTTGCAATGGTCCCTTAAGAGACAAGAGACAAATGAAGCAAAGTGGGAAAACAAACAGACACAACTGAGCTAGTTCAGCCTAAGGATACACCTAACCCTGGATTTTGTCTCCAGCTACTCTCAAATTTCTTTTATTGCTTTCTTTTTGTGTTCCAGTGTCAGGCCTGGGTTTGGTGCTTTCCCTGCCTCTCCCTGTGCTCACCCCAGAGCCCACCCCTGGCAGTGTCCCAAGCAGCTGTGACACAGAGAAGCTGAGCAGAGCTGGCCATAACCCTTCTATCCTCCCTTGTCCATCTGTCTGTATTTGCCTCCCCCATCCTAAGCCCACACTCCACACACAAATGTCCATGCTGGCAAAGCCCCTTGGCAGAGGGGGCAAAGGGTGGCCAGCTCTGTGCCAAAGTCATTGTTAACACCCTGGCCTCTCCTTTTCCTCCTCAAAAAACCCTCCTGTACTTTGCTTGGGGTAAGCTGGCCAGAGAATTCCCTGTGATGCCCCTTCCCATTGCACCCTGTCTCTGTCCTTGTCCCACTGTGTGCAAGAGTGGACACTGGATGGTGGCAGCCAAATGGGTCAGTCGCTGCTGATTTGCAAATGGCTTTTTTCACATAAGTGGAACAATTACTTCAAGAATGGAAAAAGAAGCTAAGGACACAGGAAAAACAAACAAATAAAGCTGCTGTCCCCAGGGTCCTCAGGCAGAACCCAAAGGAAATATGAGAGAGCTGCAGGAATGGGACAAATGTACATTCAACTTCCCCACGCACGCTCCCGTTCCCATCCCCTCGGGACACAATGGCAGCCACTGTGCCTGGCTGGGCCCAGCAGCTGAACAGCTGGCAAAGTGCACAGAGTCCAGCCCCAGAGCAGGGCTGAGATGGACATCCATCCAGAGAAGTGTATCTGCTTCCTTTGGGGGCACAGGGAAGCTCTGGGACTTGCACGTGCCCCATCTGGAACTCCTGGGAAAGGCCTGATCCTCCCTGAAGCTCTAAAACAAGGGCTCCCCTCTGAGGGCCACATCCAAGGCAAATGGCAGATAGAAAGGCAAGCATTAGGCTGGGAGATAGCACTTCCCTTTCTGTCACATGAAAGATGAGTCCATTAGGGAACATCCTCTCTGGAGCCTGTAGGGAAAAGCTTGGAGGCTCACAGATAAAACAGTTTGAGTTATGTCTTCCTTGGCTTTCAGTGAGGACAAGTACAAGGATTTCCATTGTCCGCACCGTTAGCAACATTGCATCGTCCAAAAGACCTTGTTCATTTATCAGCTTCCTTTAAAATCTTTTGTTCACAAGCTTGCTTGTGTGTGAACACAGAAAAAAAAAAAATCCAGCTCTATCTAGTATCAGCCTGCAGCTGTTCACTGACAGAAGGACTCAAAAGCTACAGATATGAACATGGGAAAATCCACCCAAAGCAGAAGGAAGACACAGTAAGCAACAGCTGCATGACAAGAATATGCTGTTTCTGTAGTGTGAGGGGGGGAAAAAGGCTACTGTTACAGTAAGCATCAGAAATTTGTCTGCAAACATTATAATTGCTATTTAGCTTGGAAGATAAACCAAATTACCTCTACTTCTAACTTTCTCTGAGTATCTGATGCTCTTCTGGACATATGCTCTGATTCCCAGCAGGGTTTGGAAATTCCAAGCCAACTTTGGACCATCTTCTAAGTGCTGGAGTCGGCAGATTTCAATCTGTCCCTGACTTTCACAGAAAAAAAAGGACAAAATGAAAAAAAAAACCCAAACCTCTGTCCCCAAAACCTGCTGAGTCCTCTCAAAACCCTACATATAATATTTTGATTTTTCATAACAAGACTGTGTACAGGACATAGCATAGATGGTTTTTATGCTGCTTTAAACCAAACAGATCCCAGGAACAGGAGTTTTCTAAGTGTGTTCTCAGGACATAGCTCCTCCCTGAAGTCCTCCTTCCTGAGACCCCATGGTCAGAAACAGAGATTAGTACTGGCTTTCCCAGCTCTCCAGGAGTTACAACCTATATTTCTGTTCGCCTCCCACCCTTGCAGGCCCTCTACTTTATAATTTACCACCTCAGGGATAAATAGCTATTAAAATACATAGCAAAGAGATTGTGTAATGTTTGTAAAAATAATCACGCTTTATTTGAGATGTGCAAGAAAATCTATAGAGCCAAAGAATGCAACAGCAGAGCCTATCTGCACTTCCCTGCTCCTGGTTTTTCACTGTCCTTTGTCAGCCCTTTCCAAATCCTCTTAGGAGGACCCTTTTTCACTCCTGGACAGGGTGTTGCCACATCAAATTTAAGCCTTTCTTCTGTAGCTCACCTTCACAGGTACTTGACTCATTAAAAGAAGTTCTCTTCTGCAGAGGTATGTTCCCTTCTTGATTTTTTACTTTCCCAAGCTTTCTTAGCCCTTCGTATAAGGGAAGCTTGTCTCTCAATTCCCAGATAATCTGCATAACCTGACCTTCTCCAGGATGGAGCAATTCCTTTGTTATCTGAAGATAACAAACCCATTCAGGTGCCAACAGTCTCTAATAGTCCATCTATTCATGGACAGAGAAACCAGTTCCCCTCCCTTCTTTCCAAAGCAACATTTGTGAGATAGGGACACAAGAGAAGGTGGTGCTAGAACACAAGCGTGGAAACCATCAGTAAAACAAACCTTCCTCTCTAATGAGGGAGGTGTTTCTGTCCAGGAACTGCTGGGACACTGGAAAGGCAGTGCCACTTCACGATGTGCCATGGAGCTCATGTAAGACTTTTCTCTACAGCACAGAGCCTCAGGTGTTTGTAAAACAGAAATGGTGCTTTCCTGACCTGTGGGAAGCTTCCCTTCTGAGGATGATGATGGGCATCAATGACCCTTAGTAATAAAAATTTGAAACCCAAAAAATAAATAGTTCATATCTGGGCATGAAAACCCACTCAGGCAAAAAAGCTCCCAGCCCAGCCAGCAGACAGTACCTTGGGAAGAGCTAAAGGACGGGATGAGGAGCTACCAACATCACTCCAGGAACCTGCTCCAAGAAGTTATTGCAATGTCAGGATGAGTGAAAGCCCAGGTGAGAGTTTCAGCTCACAGAGAAATGAGGCAACAGCACAACAGAGTTTTGCTTGGTGCACAGATTTGCACCATGAGGGATGAAGAAGGACCAAGAACGGAGCCAAGTGAGGAGACAGTGGAGGAGATCTGGAGGTTTCAATGAAGGACAGCAGAGTCGGACATGTGTTAGTGATTTTTTTAGTTACTAAGGCAGTTTAGTTCCATTCAACAATAAAAGCCACATTACAGATGCTGCATGCTACACCCTGAGCTATGTACGCCAGTGTGTGTATGCAATTATGCCAGTGGCCAGCAAGCACCCACCACTGCTTCCTTCTGCTTTTCAGATACTCAGGAGACTTCAAGAGGATGGACAAGAATTACAGCCAGGCAAACTCTGACCAGGCACAAGGATTCTTAACAAAGAAACAGAAGTTAAGTTCTTAACCTTTCTTAACAAAGGCTCTTTACAAGGTTCTTCCACCTGACGCCGGTGCAGCACAGAGGCATTACCCAGAGAGACTGTGGGACCTTCATCCTTGGATATTTTGGCTGCACAAGGCCCTGAGCAACCCAGTCTAGCTCGGGAGGTAGCCCTGCTGTGAGCAGTGGACTGGACCAGATGAATTCCAACCTAGCTCTTTATAAGAGCAACGTTTCCCCCAGACCTGTGTATATTCACATGCAGTGAAACATCTGGAAGGCAGCATAAGGTCGTGCATAGGAAGTTGTGGCTGCCTGCTAACTCCAGATTCAGGGGAAACAGCAGTGGAGCAGGAGGGTGTTCAGCTGAGACTAAAAAGCCAAATGGTGCTGGGGTGAGGTAGCAGAGCTGCAGAGAGGGGAGGACATTTCCTTGGCCACCCCTGGGGAGATGCAGCCCTTGAGAAATCATTCACCATCACTGCTGCTGGAGTTTTCTGCCCCTGTGGAGTGATGCTTTGGGAGATCTCCAGGGACAGCAGCAGTGGATTTCACAGACCCCTGTGAGAATTTCTTTCTGCTTCACCAGGAGGGCAGCTATCACTTCACCAGCCGTCCTGTCTCTGCCCAAACGACCTTCTCACCCTCATCAGCTTTGTCCAGACCAAACAAGAACCTCCTCAGACTTTGGATGGAACTCAGAGAAAGCAGACATGACTTCAACCATGCCTAGCAAGACACCTCAGTCCGCCAAAACCTGACTGTGGTGAAAATGCTGGGAGCTAAGATCTGAAATAGCTGAGGGCTGAGCTTGGAACAAAGATGTTTGTCACCTCCCTGCACAGAGGGACAGTCCTGAGCTCCTGTTTGCCCATCACTCACTGAAATGCCCAGCAAAGCCTCACCACGGGCAGCAGTGCTGAGCGGAAGGATTCGGGGAAGCCAGGGATGCTGAGGAGCTCACGGGTGACAGGGTTTTCTCCCTCTGAATTCTCAATAAAGCCATTTATTCAAAACCCATGTGGCACCTGGCCAATGTAAGTGCCACTGTGAAAAGGGGCAACACCTTTCAAAATGTTTCAATTTGACCACTATAAAATACATAGTTTTGGAGCCTACTGGTGCTGGAGCACTCCATTATAGAACTAAAACATTCCCAAAAGAGAAGCAGAGAAAAAAGAAGCAAATGATAGCACTGTATTCAGGTGGTCATTAATATTATATGCAATGTAATATTTTAGGCTACTAATATTTTAAAAGTAATTAATTTTCCCAGGTGTAGATGTAATCGACACAGAACTGAGTAGCAAAATATCCTGACTGTTTATCCATGGGAATAGCTTTAAATTCAGCAGTCTTGGAGGAGGAAATTACAAGTAAAATAGTTTACCTCAGTAGAGAGAATTTATTTACACCGTTTTATTTTGTGATACTATTGTTTTGAGGGTTTTATGTGCTTGTCTCTTTGCCAGGCAATAAAAGTTTATTCTGTCTGTTTGTCTGATCATGTTCAGAAGACAAAACTCAACAGATCTGTAGAGTATTTCATTGTCCCTGGAATGCACAGGGAACATCCAAAATACTGGTTGGGAGCCTTATATTTCTTCATGGACAATTTTTGATGCTTTCACAGAGGTAGCAAGACAAGCTGTTCTTCCCTTTAAAAGATACACCTGTTTTCAGAATTTGGATGTGCACTACACATCTGCACACAATGAGAGGTCCAGCTTATCCCCATCCCACAGTCATTCATGTGGCTTCCAAACCAAAATCCCAGCCTGATGAAGCTCCATATAAAATATCTTGCTCTTTGGCAGACAATATATGCCTCATATGTTTCAGCAAACTATTCAGTGTGGGACCCTGTGTCAGGGTAATTCTGTCACTGCAGGATAACTGAATCATTGCACTTACCTTTCAAATACAGCTGCTCCCCTGGGAGTAAATACTGTGATTATTTAGCAGTTCACAGCACTGTTAAGACAACTAAGATATGCCCTTCCCAAATCCCCCTAAAAGGAGCAATTTTCTCTTAACATCTTGCTTTCCTATTCCTTGTTTGTATAGACCTGGGCATTCTACGCATGTGAAATGTAAAATCTTTGCCTCAGTGTAGACAGACAGCAAATAAAATGGAATCGAAGCTCCACATTTGTTTTAGTAAGAGCAGAACCACCTGAGAGACCACACAGAGAAAAGACTGAGCACTGCTTTTGAAGGAAGGAAGCTATGCCACAGCAAGATGCTCTAAAAATTGGAGATCAGCTGCAGATTTGGGGACAGAAAGTCTGTTATTGATAAGTCTCAACAGTCTGAAAAGAAAAAAAAAAACCAACTTGTGCATTTAATCTTGAAGCCATTCTTGAACTAAGGATTGATGCAAACATGTCAGCAGGTAGGGAATACAAGAGGTTAACAGCAAAGCCATTTTAAGCAGAAAAGGAAGCTGATTCATAGGCAGTGACGAGAAAAGAAAAAAAAAGGGGGGGATTGTCACCTTGAGATTCTATCATATAATTAATGATGAAATAGACATCAGTGGTTCATACCTGTAATTTATCAGAACCGTGCTTGCTCTTTCGAATATCTGCTCCAAAAGCAAAAAACGAACCCAAACCCAAGAAAAGAATGACGGCGTTTCTGTACAGTTCTGCACGCCAGGATAAAAAATGTCACTTTCCACTGACTTCCTGGCGCGTGGGAGGCACCTGTTCCCTGTTCCCTGTCCGAGTAAACGAAAGCAGCCTTATCACCCTGCCCCCCCAGGAGAGGAGCGCCGCGGCTGCAAAGGACGCGGCACCCCTGCCAGATAAGGCAGTAATGCCAGCCTGCGAATTCTTTGGGCTAAATGTGATGAATTTATCGAGTCTTCCAGCATAAAACATCAATCCCAGGTACACGACCATCCTTGTAGCTTTTTTTTTTTTTACTCCTTTCCCATCTCACCTAATGAAGAAATCTGACTGGAGTCGCGCACTCTTTGGACAAACGCAGTTTCTAATTGCTGCTCTGAAAAAGTTTCAACTAGGGAATGAGAAAGGTTAAAGAAGAACCTTTGCACAAAACAGAACGGAGCAGTTAATTAAAACTGTGTCAACCAATCACACAGAATCCATTAGTTAATGCTGTTTACTACTGAGCCTGCATAAAAGCACCCTTTAAAGATGAGAACAGTTTTATTACAGGGTGTGTTTCACCTGCTCAGTTGAAACATATTAGACAACTTATGTGGTCTAATATGGCTGGTATCATAAAGTTGCCACCACACAGTTACTTAGAGTGGAAAACTACCCCATATAATTAAAAAACTCATTGAAAATACATGGATGATATGCAGAAGATCCTGTGCTATTCACATCCTTTCCCAGTCTTTCATCAAAAACCAGAGGAAATAAAAAATAATTTTTATCATGTTTTTCCTGTTGAATGCACAGCATGGAATTATGTAATTTACCTTTGAGCGGCTAAAAATCAGATAAATTGGAAAAAAAAAAACAAAAAAACCAAAACCAAACAAACCCAAACCACCAAACTAGACTCCTTCCAATGACTGAGGCTGGAATAATTTTATTTCAACTCCATTGCGCATTTTATTATTCATTGTATTTGTTTGCTTTCGGGGCTTTCCTCAGCTTGGACAGTGGAAACACGTTCATCTGTTTCTTTTTTGGCTTCCAGTCGGTTTCACTTTCAGATTCTCATGTTTCACACTCCAGCCTTCAGGTTTCAAGCACTGCAAAGGAATACTTATTCCATTTAAACAAACAAAAACCCCGCGGCCGCCGGGCGCACTCACACCGTGTCTATTGCTCTGCAAAGCTTGAGCCCATCCTGTCCCCTGAAGCATCTTCCTGATGGTTCCCTGAGATTTGCTGGGAAAAGAAATTAAATAAATAGGAGTGATGACGAATTTAGGATTTATTAGAAAACCCCAAGAGCTCTGCAGCGCTCTCCAACAGAGGCCAATAAAATATCATTACATATTATCGATTACACGATAAGTGCGCGTCGTGATGAGGAGCCGTGACACCGGACTTGGTGCCCTGCAGACGCGTCCCAAGACGTTAAATAATGCCGGCGGTGTTGCCACCCGGCGGCTGCGGTGGGGTTGGGAGCAGCATAGCCCCCTTCCCTCGGGGCTGCAGGGATGGAGAGGAGCGGCCGGCCCCGGAGCGCGGCTCCCCCGCGGCCGCGGCGGCAGCTCCGCGGGAGCGCCCGCCCGGCGCTGGGCGCACACCCCCGCGATGTTTGATTTCATCATTTATGCTTTTAAATGGGTGAGACAGCTCCGCAAAAGAAGGGGGACCAGTGCGAAAAGGATGGGTTTTGCCGATTATTATTTTTTATTATATTTTGCCCTTTTTTTTTTGGCTGGGGGCGTGTGTTTTTGTGGTTTTTGGTTTTTTTGGTGGTTTTTTTTTTTTTTAAATTCTTTTTTTTTCCGGAGGAAGGGTGGTATTTAACATATGGCACTCGGTAATCTCTACATGGAGGCTATTAAAACATCTGCTGCCTCCAAACGCATGCGGCAGCGCCCGTGGGCACGGGGACAAGGCGAAGGGGCAGCTCGGGCACGGTGGCTTCCGCGGCCGCGGGTCTCTGGCTCCCTGCCCGCCGGCCGCGCTTCCCAGGGACGGTGTTTCCCCGCTGGAAACGCGCGCACCGAACATCTAAAAGCCGGCGCACCGGGAGAAAGTGCTTTGGTTGTTTTGGTAGGGTTTTTCTTTTTTTTTTTTTTTTTTTTTTCCCCACGACGTTGCTGTAGATCAGCGGCACCTCCGCGTGCAGAGCTGGCATGCTTCCATTTTTTATTGATTTAGGGAGGTGTTGTTTTTTTCTTTTTTTCCTTAGCGGGACATCCCCATCACACGCCCAGCACCGTGGCCCGCCCGCCGTGCCATCGGCTGGTCTCCCGCCTGCCGCCCCATCGCGGGGCGCGGGGGGCCCCGCATCCCTTCCCCGCCGTGCCCCAGACATCACCCCACTTCGGAAAGTCGTTGCCGGACAATCGGGACACCCGTTGTCCTCCCCCCCGAAACCCACATAAATCACAATCGCTGCATTGTCGGGCTACAAAGCCAGACGGGAGCGCTTATGAATTTAAGTTCGGAGACGGAAAACGTGCGCTGACACAACACGCTCCCTGTTCGCAGGAGCAGCCAGGAAGGGGAAATGAATGGTGGAAGTTAAAGAGCCTTTCATTGCGGAGCGCGCCGCAGCGGGTCCCGCTCGCCGCCGCCGCCGTGCGCCGGGGGGTGCCCCCTCCTCGCCGCCCCTCAAACCAGAGCCTTGCCTGGCACAGCTCTGCCCGGGTCCCGGTAACCCGCGGCTCGCCTGCCGGGGCCACACACGATGCCCGGCAGCTCCCCACGTCTCGGCTGCGCCCGGGGGCTGCGCGGGGACGAGTTTGTGGGGAGATGCTGCTCTCGGCTGTCCCCCGCTACCGGGGAATGGGGGCGGGCGACACTGCCGCTGGCTTTCTGCTGCCCAAGCAGCCCTTTGCTCCGACGGGCGGGTTCGCTGCGGGACCGTCTCCCAGCGAGCTTTTGCCGGGGCAGCCTGGCTGCTGGACTCCGGCGAGAGGCAGCAAAGCTGTTCCCACCCCTCCCATCCGCTCTGATGCAGAAGGGCGAGCGCTGGCGTGGGAGGAGGCGCCGGTGCCCACTCGCGGGCAACGACGGTCGCTCGCCCGCTTTGCCCCCGGTGCCGGCAGAGCCCGTGCGGCTGCCGGGTCTGGCGGTGCGTTCAGGTGAGAGGGCTCCCTCTCGCCCCATCCCTCCAGGATGGCTCTCGATGCCCGGGCATCATGCGCCCTTAAAATATAATCTGCCCGGTAACAATCAGCGCGCAGCGGCGAGAGCCCCAGAGCTATTGGCTATGCAAATAGCGGGAGGGGAAGCGGCGCCCCAAAGTCCCCGCTCGCACTTTTAAGGCGGTATTTCCGTGCCCGCCGCCCCCGGCCCACCCTCCGCGCCAGCCGCGGCCGGGGGGCTGAGGGGCGGCCGCTGCGGGGACCCCGCGCCCCGCGGGGCTGTGGCCGCTCCGCGCCCGTCCCGGTAGCGCCTTCCCCTTCGGGAGCCTCCGTTCTGCCGCAGCCGGCGGAGACTCCGCAAAGTTGTCATATTTTGCAGGCAGGGAGCGACTACCGGAGAAGTGCGAGCCGGGTAGAAGTCACCCTGTGTGGGACCACAACTCCTCTCACCTCCCCCCTCCTCCCCAGCCAACCTTTCTCCCTCCTCCCTCCCTGCCTCCTCCCTCTCTGCGCTCCGTTTCCTAGAAAGTTGTACCAGTGTGGCCGTGCAACGCTAAGACAGTTCGCCTGCTCGAACCACGAACGTGTGCCGGAGGAAGCAGCGTGGTGGTTCTGAGATTTCACCCCGAAGACGCCGCGGAACCCCCACCCCTCAAGGGTTTTTTGCGGGCTTTGCTGTTAGCGGGGAGCTCTGTTCCCCTCCGGCTGCGGGTTTAAGGGGGTGCCGGAGCAGGGAGAGCGAGACATGGATCTGGCAACCTGCTATGCCAGGGCATTTCATATTTCACCCCCATAGTCGGGGTGGGTACCGAGGGGCGCCCACAGTTCCCTGCAGTAAGAAAAGGAGAGGGAAATTGATCGGGACGGGCTCCCTCAGAAGGCAAGTGTGGAACGGGTTTAATTTGGTTGCTGGAAGGAAGCAAAAGAGAAGCTGTCATTTGTGTCTGTGTGTCCCTATACGAGGGCCTCCTGGTTCCTTGTTAGCTTATAGAGAGGGAAAAAAAAAAAAAAGCGCGTTTGATGTTACGTCTGACCAGCTGCTGTTCTCCATAATAACAAGAGAGAGAACTGCCTGCCCTGGCGAGTTGCGTCACTTCGCTTCAACTTTAGGCTAGAAATCAAGAGAGGGAGAGACAAGTTTCAAGGGAGGCAGGAGCGAGCTGGAAAGCCCTGCCGTCTTCCTCCCACCCACCTACCCCTCCTCCTTTACCCCTCTCCTCACCCCACCCCCCTCCCCCCCCCCCAAAAAAAAAAAAAAAGAAAAAAAAAAGGAAAAAAACCTTTCTCATCAGAGAAAGAGGGAGATCTCTTTGGAAACATGGAGCTGCTGTGCTGCGAGGTGGATCCCATGAGGAGAGCTCTGCCTGACCCGAACTTGCTCTACGATGACCGCGTTTTGCACAACTTACTAACCATAGAGGAAAGGTATCTGCCCCAATGCTCCTACTTCAAGTGCGTCCAGAAGGACATCCAGCCCTTCATGAGGAGGATGGTGGCCACTTGGATGCTGGAGGTTCGTACACCGCGGCCCCTCGGAGCGGGGGGAGGCAGAGCGGCCGCGGGCAGCACCCCGGCCCCTCTCCCCCTGCAGCCCCTCGCTCTTCTGATTACCGGGTGGCTTCTTGTCGGTCCCGTCTGCTCCTTGTCCCCCTCCGGAGTTCAGCCGGTGCGGAAAGGAGCGTGGGGGACACCGACAGCCCGCGGGGGAAGTCGCCCCTTCCGGGGGTCTCCGGGAGCGGGGTGCAGGAGGGGAGGAAGCGCGGCGTGGTGGTGGGGNGGGGGGGGGGGGGGGAGCGTTGGAAAAGTCATTTGCAATTAAAAGCAAAGAAAATCCGCCTCCGGGAGCGCTTGTGATTGAGGCATTCCTGGGAAAAAGGAGCAGCACGCGGGGCAGGGCGAGGGTCGGGGGGTGCCCCGTGTGCCCCGCGTTCTGCCCGGCGAGGGTTCCGTGCCCACGTATGCAGTGGGGAGGACGTGCCTGCTTCTCGCCATGTTGCTCTGCATGCGGACTCGGCTCGCAGGCGCCGAGCCCGGCTGCCCCCGCTGCTTCCCGGGGGGCTCGGGAGTGCCCCCCGGGCCCGCGGAACGGGACCCCCGGTGTGTCGGGGCCGTGGGGCTGGCGCTGAAGCCCCCGTTCGCCCCGAGGCTTCAGGCGCGGCGGCAGCGGGCCCGGAGCCCCGCAGACTCGCCTGCCCTGCGCTGGCCCCACCGGCCATCCTTTGCCCCTTCGGATCTCCTTTGGGGGGGACATTTCCCGAGCCAAACCCCGCGGGTTGGAAAGCCCAGACTCCCCGCTTGGTTTTCATGTGCGATTTGTGCTTTTTCTCCGCGGCTCCGATTTTTTGTAAATTTTTAAAAGAATTTTGCTGCTCGCTGCCTGCTAAAAGGATCCAGGCGGCTCGGGCTCTCTCTCCACCCCACCTCGCCCTCGCTATGTCTCCCGTCCTTCCCCCACAACGCGGGATTGGGGGCGCAGGGCTGGGGGACACCCGGCGGGGGAATTTTTACAATTGTCGGAAACGATAGGGGATCGTCCCGGGATGCCACCAGCCCCAAAACTGGGACCACCGGGGAAGTTCTGATATTTTTATCGATTTTTTGAAAATATGACGAAATAAAAAAGAAAAATTGGGTCGCAAAGAAAAAAAAAAAAGTCTGAGGCTGCTCGCTTGCTGCTGGATGGGGCTTTTCGGCTCTCCCACACAGTGTCTTGAATTCATTTCTTACTGAATGAACTAAAGGAATGTGAAAGCCGATTGACAGCCTTCCCAGCCTCTCCACAGATCTCCCCCTCCCCCAAAATTTAGCTCCCCGGGAAACAAAAATAGGAGCAAAAGCAAGGGAAGTAGTGGTCCGTTTGGTGGGTCCACTCATTTATTAATTTTTTTCTTTCTTGTCTCTTTCTTGCTTCCCACTCCCGATTCCCCCCTCCCCACGCTCCTCACTTGCAGGTCTGCGAAGAGCAGAAGTGCGAAGAAGAAGTTTTCCCTCTGGCCATGAACTACTTGGACAGATTCTTAGCTGTGGTGCCCACTCGGAAGTGCCATCTGCAGCTGCTGGGGGCGGTGTGCATGTTCCTGGCCTCCAAGCTGAAAGAGACAATCCCCCTCACAGCCGAGAAGCTGTGCATATACACGGACAATTCCATCAGACCCCAAGAGCTGCTGGTAAGCAGCCCCGTTCCTCCCTCCTCTCCGGCACGGCACCTTTCTGTCGCTGGCACAGCACCCAGCAGTTCGCCACCCAGCCCCTGCCTGTTAGAAAAACCCACGCTTTTCCCGCCTTTCTGAACGGCCAGAAAGTCTCGGGGGCCAACGCTGAGGGCGGGGGACACCCGCGGGGACATCCCTGTCCTCCGAAGCCGCCTGGCAGTGCCATGCGGCGCTCCGACCGCTGCCCGCCTGGTGCGCGGGCACGGCGCTGCCGGAGGTGCTGGGGCTGGCGGTGCCGGGAGTGGGTCCGTCCCCGCCGTGTCCCCGCCGTGTCCCCACCGTGTCCCCACGGGGGACCTCGCCGGGCGCACGTGCGCGGGCGGGCGGCGCGGCGGCGCCATCTGGCGGCAGACACGCGGCGGTGCGGAGCCGGGGCCGGGCCGGGGGGCCCGGGATGCTCAGCCCTGCCCAAGAGGCAGCGGCACCAACTGATGCCCCGGGAGTTCCACCTGAACGCCAGGAAGAGTTTCTGTGCAGTGACCGAGCCCTGTACAGATTGTGCAGAGAGGGTGTGGAGTCTCCCTCACTAGGAGATATTCCAGAATTGTCTGGACACAATCCTGTGCCCTGTGCTCTGGGATGGCCCTGCTGGAGCAGGGTGGTGGCACCAGGTGCCCCACTGTGGTCCCTTCCAGTTTGACCCATCCTGTGTGATATAGCTCAGTTAAACCACCTCGTGTCTGCTGCTTCTCTCAGTTCAGATGCAGTGGAAGCAGAAGCAAATTGATAATTACTGAAGGGAGTAAGTGATGTATACATCATGACGTGGAGCGCTGGACATGCACCAAGGCCCCTTGGTGACATGGATGCTAGGTCAGAGAAATGGCCGTAGCCATCCGAGTTGCAGAAGAATTTTTCCTATGAATCACTGGGAATTCCCCCTGGGGAGGGGTTGGGGTTGATAGCTCATACTTCCATGGAGTTAAAGAGCCTTGCCCTCAAACGCTGCCTAGCTGTCAGGGCCACGAGGTGTCCTGTTGGTGGCACAGATGGGCAGGGGAAGTGCTGTGGTCCCCATGTGCAAATATGCAGAGCAATGTCCCTACCTTCTTGTGCCACGTGGATTTAAGCATGTGTTTAAAGTGCTTCCTTGTATTTGGTCCTCTGGGTTGACTGTTCTCTCTCAAAACCTATCACATCAGTAATGCTGGGAAGAGGAGGCCTGAGTTCACATAATCGCTGTTACGTTCCAACATTTTGCAGGTTTTCTTGAGAAATTAAAAAATCCCATCTGGTTGCTGCGGCCTTTTTGCATATATGTGAGATTTTTGAGACCATGGAGGGCTCTGTCATAATCCAGCAGGAATGTCCGTAGGAAAGTAACGTGCTGTTAAAGTGGGCATCTATTCAGGGAAACGACTGCAGAAATGGCATTGTGGGGTCCATGTTTATGGTTTCTCAGCAACGCTGGTTGACGTCTCCGCGGCTGCAAAATTAAAGGACTTTTTTTTTTCCTGACTTGCCAGCTCTGTGAGCTCAGCTGGGGCTCCCCACCACGCTGGGCTCCATCAGGCATCATCAGGGCTCGCTAATCAGTGCGTGGAATTTCGTTAATAGCTAATAGTTGATGGATGAGACAAGTGCGAGTCGGAGGCCTGAGCTTTGCTCGCTCTGTGGGGCACTGTAAGGTGTTCAGAACTCAGTTTGAATGTTGAAGCACGCAGGTCATGCCCCCCATGGCTGGATCTGGCCATCAGGTGCTGTTTGCACATGGAATCCCATTTCAGGGAATGGCTGGTAGTTACGTACACGCCCAGGTTTTCCTTTGATTGCAGTGGGAGTTTTGGGCGTGCAAGGAATCTGGGAATGGCTCCTACATGATTTACTGGCAGATAATTTACACAGGCTACTTCTTGGCTGTGTTGTGTGTGTTTCCTTTCCTGCAGAGCCTCTCTTGGAGTAGTTTAAGCACCATCAGATTTATCTGCAGGACCTTTGGAGTACAGTTTTGGGAGGGAATGCCATCAAGCCAACTTCCCCAGTTTTGAAAAAAGGAATGTATATCTAGGTTATTTTTGTGCGTGGCTGTCCCTAGGGCTTTAAATGGCTATAAAGTGAGGACTATAGCCATTTGAAAGGAGTTACTAGGAAAGGACCACAGTGACCTTGGCAATATCTAATTGTAGGTTAAACTTTCTGGGTGGGCATTCAGCATTGGATAAAAAAAAAAAGGCAAAACCTTGGCAGGAGCTGCCAGGTCTCATTATTTTCAGTAGAGCCTGACATTTCTGGTGTTCAAAAAAAAAAAAAGAATATAAAGTCAACAACTTCAAAGCAGTAGAGGCGTATGGAAAAAAGAGTTTGAGCAAAACAAATTTAGCGGTGATAAAGTTACAATAAGAAATAAGCAGAGGTTTTTTGCAGGCTTGCTTATGGCTTTTCTTTTTTGCTCTCCCTGTCCACCCTCTGCAGGAATGGGAGCTGGTGGTGCTGGGGAAGTTGAAGTGGAACCTCGCAGCCGTCACCCCACACGATTTCATTGAACACATCCTAAGGAAGGTGCCTCTCCCTAAAGACAAGTTGCTTTTGATCCGGAAGCATGCACAAACCTTCATCGCCCTTTGTGCCACAGGTAGGCTCAGCTGCTCTGCCTGCTGCTGCTGCTGGTGTGGTTGGAAGGGCAGATTTGTTCCTGGTGGTGCTTCACCCCCTCCATCCTTACATGAAGTGGGAAGAGGAGCCAAATCCCATCGGACTGTTTGCAAAGGGTGTTGTGAATCAGACCCCAGAACTGTGCATTGGGCAGAATTGTTGCAGTAGTGACCTGTAGTGCAGCTGATGTGTGTGGTGCTTCTGCAATGAAGTCTTGTAAGGCTGGATTAGACCATCCTGGATTTTATTTTGCCCATTTACTGCTGCTTTTAGAGGGCCACAGTTCATTGGTAAGGACAGCTCCAAATACAGAAGCTGTTACAGCACATTAGCCCAAAATGTATTGAGCTAATGCATTGCATGAATGTGTTCATAAATTTTTCATTAACTGGGCTCTGTCCAAATAAAAGTTAAAATTCTGTATTTTAGCATTTATGTGATACTACCACACCCCTGGAGCAGAGAGAATGACAGTTTAAAAGGTAATTACTTAGGGAAAAAAAATTAGAATTCTTTCCTAGCTTCACCCCAAGAAAGCAGTGGAACTGCTGTGTTTCATAGGGAACCATTGCACTCCCTTTTTGTCACATGGCTGAACACAGTTTCTGAAGATTTCTATGAGAATAATTGCCTCTGTGGAAGAGAGACTTTTTAATTTTGACCTGTCTGCAAAACACTGGTTTTTGTTTCTGTGTTATTTTGCTGTTCGGGTTTTTCTTCTCTCAGTTGCTTTTACAAAATTAGTGTACTCTGAATTTTCATCCAAAGGGTTAATGGTAAGACTACTTTTTAGAAGTTAGACCTGGACTAGATAAACAGCATGCAGTGTTTTCCAGAGTCATTATCAAGTAGTGGATGGCTCAGTGTTGGAATTCACCAGTTTGACATACCTAGTTCTTTGTGATAGGAGCTTTTCTGCCTATGTGTTTGCAAAGGGGGAGGGAAGACGGGGTGCATCTTTTGGGTTTGAATGCCTGGTTCTTGTATTTGAGATGCAGTGACTGCTTTTACAGTGTTGGCTAATTCTTCCTACCTCATTTGACCCGTTTTAGAGATTTGTATATGGGCTGTGTTAGGGTAATTGACTTTTTGGTTGCCATGATGCTCAGACCTTCCCTTCTTTTCCCACTGCTGCATGATCCTTTTCAGACCAAAGACCACAGTACTCAATAGAAATATTGCTCAAATACTGCAGGATCACTCTTGGGGATTTCTTTGCCTTCTCCCCTTACTTAGGATGCATTCACTGTTCTGCCTGTGTGATATGAAAAAGATGGTCTTTCCTATGGACATTTCCCTGGATCTTCACACCATCAGCCATCAAACTCCAATACAGCCCCGTGTTGCCTTCCAAACAAGACAATCTTCCCACTCTTTTGTTGCTTTCACTTCCTACAATAGTGTTTTTGTTTGTTTTCTTTTTTATCCAGCACAACATTTTCTTGAGAGCCCGAGAATTTCATTATGATTTGACATCTCAGATTCTGGTCCATAATCCTTTGCCCTTAAAGTTTGCCGTATAACCAAACCATGGCAAGACTGTGGTGCATGAAAGAGTCTCCAAAGTCCATGGCTTCTTTCCACTCCATGGATTCTTTGGTGGTTAGCTCCATGCTCTAGAAGTCCTTTTACTGAGATCCAGAGCAGTGCCCCCTTTCCAGCCCTCAGCCCAGTCATGCAGTTCCCTCATGGGTGTCTCCCTCTCTGTGGGAATCTGCCTCTCATGTTATATGTCTCCAATGCATGAAATTAAGTGCTTTGTGTAGAGTTTAGAGAGGCAACAAATCAAGGGTTTCTTCTCTTGAAAGTGAAAGACATAATTGCTGAGTACAGAGCTTCCCAAAAGCGAGGGCACTGTAGTGCTGGCTGGAGATTTTCTTTCCTTCTCATGCCATTATCCACAGACCACTGTGTAGTTTTGAGGAGGACCCACAACACTTTTCCATTTCGAAAGCAGAGATCTTACCCAGGCACTCGGTACCGTATTCCCACATTACCTGTGAACTGCCACCTCAATTTCCATTGTGGAAATGTTGTTCTTACTACAGAATTTCCCTTTCACTGCCACTCTTTGAAGAAAAGCCCCTTCTCATCAGACTTCCTTCCAGATCCAGTTGTCATTTCCTTTTCTTGTCCTGTTTGTTGCAGAGCTCTCATCAGCTGCTTTGTTTCTTCTTTCTCTTTTTCCCTCAGAGCTGCTGCTCACTGCCAGCCCGGGTTAAGCCTGGTGTTTCATTTCCCCATTTGCTTCCTTTTAGCAATAGGACCTCCTCTGTCATGTGGCTGCCTCTTGCCTTGCTCCCCATGTGTGTTTTTAGCCTGGATTTGACTCTTTACTATTCCCAAATCTGATCTGGCTGCCTGGCTAATAGCTCTGGTCTGGAGCACAGCAGTGAATCCATTTACTGATTCATCTCAGCACAGCTTTCTCTGCTTTCTAGTACTTTTCTTCTTTAAAGTATCATGCAAAATCTGGCATATTTTGAACTTTTCTCCCCTAGCCTTAGTTCTTCTTTACTAACTGGTCCATTTAATTTCCCAGCAAAAATGTTTTACCAGAAATTCCCAGGTGTTCCCTGCCTGTACAGAGCTGGCTTTGATCTCAGTCCTGCAGCACTTAGTGTCAGCAAATGAAGAGGGAAGCAGCCATGAACAGTCACTGGGTGTTGTGCTGGATGTGTAGGATCACTGTGATACTCATCCCTGTTCTCCTTTCCATCTGAATGCTCCCCAGAAGGAGGTGATACTCTGTTCTTCTGCATATTCCTTTTAGTCATGTTTGGTCACTTTGGCACTCTCTCTGTTTCTCTGCCTTCATTTTGAGTCCAGTTCCTGAACCAAGTAGGGTGGATATAAACCCACGGCCTCTCCCCAGTCCTTGCAGTGATTAATGATTCACATGAGCATGACTGGAACTGGAATGTTTCCCTCTTTGCCCTTGGTCCCATCGGAACATGCAGCCGCTGAGCAGGACAGAAGCTGGTGTGTCCTCCCGAGTAGTTTTCTCTTTCACTGCTCTGCACTCACAAAGGTTTCAGGAGTCTCCTTCTCCATTAGGAGGGCATGGAAATGCCATTTTCCTCCAGCTGCCTTGCTCACTGTACAGTAAGAGAGCACAGATGGACACTATGCATTGGCACGGCCTGATCTGTCACCGTGTCATTGTTTTCTCATGCCACTGGTGGCTCCCTGTGCAAGCCAAAAACTCCTTAAGAATGCCTCTGGATTTTCAAGGCACCAAGAGGATGCATTTGGGGCCTTTAAGCAGTGCTTATGGCTTCTCTCTTATGAGGAGAGACTGAGGGAGCTGGGCTTGGTTAGTCTGGAGAACACTGAGAGGGGATCTCACTAATGCGTATAAATATCTCAAAGAGGTGTCAGAGGGTGCTGCCAGGCTCTTTCCAGTGATGCCCAGCAACAGGATGAGGAGCAGTGGCCATAAACTGAAACATAAGAAGTTCCACCTCAGTGTGAGAAGAAATTTCTGTACATTGAGGGTGGCAGAGCCCTGGAACAGCTGCCTAGGGAGGGCCTGAAGTCTCCCTCTCTGCAGACATTCCAAACCCACCTGGACACATTCCTGTGTCACCTGCTCCAGGGGACGCTGCCTTGGCAGGGGTGTGGACTGGGTGATCTCCAGAGGTCCCTTCCAGCCCTAATGATTCTGAATTCTTCTTCATGAAATGTTCCTGTTTAGCTGTGAGCCTAATGGAGATCATCCTTGTTTTGCTCACTGGGATTGTGTTGCTTTTCCACTCTGCCCACACCTCCATCTCTTTGCTGCTCTGCACCCTTTGTTCCTCTGTCTCTTTGCACAGCACTGCACAGCTTGGAGTTGTTCTCTCAGGGCTTGGCCATTCGCCTGTGCTGAGCTCCAAGCCAGGGAATCACTGCTGGAAGGAGTGGGAGAGGGCAGTGGTTACAGAGGTGCGTGCAGAGCCTGCCACGCTGCTGCTGGAAAGAGGACTGTGCATTGTTTCCTTACACTTGGGTGTGCTCATCATTTCTTCTTGCAGCCTCTTCAGAGTCACAGATGCACAACTGCTTCCTTGTGTTACACTCTGCTCTCAGGGCCTGTACATGCCACAGTTTTGGAGCAGGATACCCCTTTTTTATGTGAGAGCCTGTAAGGGAATGGTTTTTGAGGGAGGGTGGCTGTGCAAGACAGGCTTTCAGAAGGAGGAGCTGTAATGGAGACATTAATCTCTGTGAGGAGCTTCGCAGGGTTTTACTTGAGTGGCAAGCAAAACCTGGAAGCAGAAACCTTTGCAGACTTGCAGAGATAGAAGGCAGCTTGTGTAAAACCCTGGACTCAGTCCTTTGCATGGCCTTTTCTATGCCTCAGCTGGGTCCTGTGGCAGGTGGGATGTGCCCATGGTGGATCCAGCATCTCGGGCCTCAGGGGCTGTGTCAGCACACAGGCCGAGAAAGAGAGGCAAAATGTCAGCTTTAAGTCAGTTTCATACAGTGTGCCAAACCTCTGCCCACTGTTTCTGGGACATTAATCATCTACACTTGAAAGCTGAGAAGGCTTTTTTTAGCTTCTGGGCCAAATCCTGCATCCTTCTTCAGACAGAAGTTGTGTGGAAGTCAATGGGAGTGTTGTCTGAGCGAAGACTGCAGGATGAGGTCTCCAGCCCTGGTAGTGGTCTACGGGGTGACCACACAGAATGAGGCCTGTCTGCTCCTCAGCATTCCTGCTGGGCAATTCTACTCTGCATCCCCTTTTCATCCAGTGTAAGTTACTGCAGCCTGGAAAGTGTGATACAAGTTTTATTTGGGACCTGTTCTTTGCAGAGGGGAAGAATGAAGCCTGCAGAGGCTTAATTATGAAAATGTCTTAAGAAATAAAATATGTGTTGCAAAGTGGCAGTGTTTGCAGGAAATTCTTGCGTAGCAGAAGGAAGAATTATTTGCACTAATTTATTGCTAGACAAAAGAAGGCTCTTGCTTGTTCTAGCTCATATCAGTATATTGGGCTTTATATACACAGCCAATGGAGCCACGAGAACCAAGGAAATGCCACCAGCAAGCAGTCAGGGCCTTGGGAATATTTAATGGCCAGTCAAGTCTGGCAAGAAGAGGTGGAAAGAAATAGAGAAAGAGAGCATGTGCTGGTACAAGCTGGCATCACTGGAGCTGCCAGAGGAGTTGCCCTCCTTTCTACCAGCTGCACGTCTGACATTTTGGTGGTTCAGGCTCTAACATCATCCTAGTCCTTGGTTAGGAAGGTGTAAAATAAGTGCAAATAATAACCAGTGCAAACAGTTGTTCAGAAATAGCATTTACCATCAGCTAATGAGCATATTGTTGTGAGTGCTCCTCTACTTTGCATAGGTTGTTCAGCGTTTGCCTGTCCTTGCCTCTCTTGGATGGTTGTGGTAAAGCATTAACATTTAGGATACTTCAGACCCATTTGTGTAAAGGCCAAATGCTGTTTGCTTTACAACAGGAACAGAATTAGATGTCTGCCCTCCCACCTACTCAAAAGATGGAAGCAGTCCTGGTTTACTTGAAAGTTTTGTGTTTGCTTTGAAGGGCTGAAGAGTCATCTGGTTTTGCCTTTAAAAGTAGAAATAGTTAGCGTGAGGAAAATTTGCAGTGTCTTGGAGAAATACAAGAGGAAGAGAAAAAAATGGCCACTGCAGTACAACCAAATGTATTAGGAAAAAAAAGAGTACCACACTGACCCTGGGATTGCATTTGGATCAAAACAGACAAGAATTAAATTCACTACTTCCATTGTTTATCTTAGACTTTTCTTTTAAACTTAGATGGTTAAATATAGATCCATGCTTGTCTTCATAGTACAGGCACTGGCTGGGTGAAGTCCGAGGCTGGCTGTGACCATTATCTACATAATTTTAATGTATCAATACCTGTTTTTCTGATGGAGGTAACATACCTTTTTTCCTCCCTTTTTTCCCCCCACCATGGGAAGAATTACCTTCCTTATGACAGCAGTTTCCAACTCTGTAAATAAATGTCTATCAAATCACAGAGACGAAAACTGGCTGCTGAAAAAAAGCCCAGCCAGCAGCCAGATCAGTAAAATGCGTCCTTTTAAGTAGGTAGAGTTCCCCCACCTGACTTTGACACACTGAGCATGTTCAGCCTGGGTATTTGTCAGTGCTCTTCTCCTTCCGACCGTTTTATTTGTTGGCTGCAAGTTAAGGCTTCCCCTTGCAGGACCTCTCTGGGTTCCTTCCTCCAGTTCCCTTCTGCTTTGGACTGACTGTCAGCCTTGCATTTTCCTGGCTTGAAGGCAGTGAAGACCACTGGATTGGGAGACAGCCAGCAAAACAGCTCAGCCGCGGTGCTCGCAGCCCTGGAACCTCAGCATGGATTACGTGTGCTCCAGTGGCAGAAAAACCTCCTTGTGCCCTGGCTGTGTCAGCTCCAGGCTGAAAGTGGGGCACAGGTTCAGGGTACCCTGAATTTGCTTGATGACTCTGGCTGGCTAGTCCACAGGTGGCTGTGTGTCAAAGGGTGCTGTTTCTTGCATTGCCTTTTTTTATTTCCAGCGCTAAGTCAGTGGGGTTGTGCAGAGCTGGTCGCTTGTTTTTGAGATTGTTTGGGAAGTAGGTGATACTAAAATGGAGATGGGATAGTTTCTGGTGTATATTGCCTGGGAATAGAAAGTGGAACAAGTTTTGCTTTCTAACAGCCCTGTGTCTTCCCTTGAATGCTCGTGTGCTCAGATTTTCGTAGACCACGCGCTGTGGCACTGCTTCTCTAACTCATAATGAGACTCTTTTGTACTTTTCCATGGAATGGCATAATCACAGAATCAATGAGGTTGGAAAAGACCTCTGAGATCATCGAGCCCAACTATAAACCTATAAATCACAACAAAGTTAGAGTCAGAGCCATGCTTTAGATGCAGACTCTGGGTATGTGTTAACCAAGTTTGCACACAGAAGGATTTAGCCCATAGCCTTGCTTCAGGTGTCCAGGGAGAAGTGCTGTTTATAAAATTCCAAGTGTCCAGTAAGAAGTGCTCTTTATAAAATTTCCCCTGTAGTTCAGGTTTCATCATCTCCTACAAGAATTTGCAATAAATGCATATGTTTCAGCTCACATTTTAGGTTCTCTCTCTGTGCCCCCCACCTTTTTTTTTTCTCTTTTAATTTTTCTTTAAACTCAGGGCGATTTTTTGACCCAGTTTGGAGAGGGAACAGTTTTACCTGGGTGAAAACTGAGTGAGGATGGCAAGGCTTGTCTTGTTGTCATGGTAGAAGCAGAGATAATGGTTTATTAATTGAAAATAACATGTAAAAAGCTTGTTTTGAATTTCTCAATGGAATCTAAGAGACTGGGGGGGCGGTTCTGCATCCCCTCAGATACGGTACTTAATATTTATGCTTTCATTGCACCTTGACAAACATTTCACGTAGTTATTGCTTTGCTTGAATATGGAAATATGTTAATTATGGCCTTTATTGCGCTGCCTGCTCTTTTCCTCAGCCTTTTCTATTCAACCCTCTAGGTGGCCCAGCACAATGTGGCTTCTTTTCTTTCAATGAGCTCTTTCCACACTAATAGGGTCCAGGGTGATGTGGAGAACCATGTGCACAAAATTGGTGCACCACCCCCCATTCCTTTGTGGGCATGTCAGGTTAAATTCATATCAGCAGGAGGGTCACTGCCATGATTTTCAATAGCTCGAGATGAGGTGATGACTTCAGACAATGGTGCCACACTCTCCAGTTGGAGACACTTGCCTCACCAGTTGCAGTAGTTAATTAATATGCTAAAAATAGAAGCCAGTGATACAAATCGCTGCCTGTTGTACAACAAAGACTGGGCATGTGTAGCTTTGATAGCCAAGTTTATGGTGCTTGTTATGGAGGGAAGTTAGTTTAGAGCTAGAGGCAATGTAAGACTTTCTGGATGCTGAGCTTTAGTCACTCTGGGCCTCTGGCCATTCGCTCGCTGTCTCATTTGCATTATGAATGACATTAAGGGAGCTAACAAGGTTATTGGGCATAGAAATGTTCGCATGTGACCCCACGTGGAAGCAGACCTACAGCAGTGCTAGTTGGCAGGGACACTGTGCCTCTTTATTCAGCTTCCTAGGAAGACAGTTTCTGGGAGTGGATCTAAAATCAGCCACGAGAGCACTGGCGTTCGGATAACGTGGAGGTCGTGATGCGAGGCAAGGAATTTCAGAGGGCAGGTGGAGCTGTGTCACTTGCTCAGCCCATCCTGCCTGGACATGGCACCTCCCTGCACCATCTTTTTGCTACATCCTGCCTAAAACTCAGGACAAGGAGGAGAAAATTATGGAAAATCAATTGCTACCTGTAGTTCCCATGCATAAGTGAGAGACAGTTTGGTACCTCCAAGATCAAACATGGAAGTTGCTTCCCAACTTAGGGGTGTGGTTTTCCCTTATGTGTGTTTATATAAATCCGTATGAGGTAAACTTGAAAACTATTTTGATCATAGAATCATTAAGCTTGGAAAAGACCTCTATGATCATGGACTCCAACCCTGACCCAGCACTGCCATGTTCATGACTAAACCTTGACTCCAAGTGCCACATCTGTGTGTTTTTTGAACACTTCCAGGGATGGTGACTCCGCTCCACCACTTCCTTGGGCAGCTGGTCCAATGTCTGATCCTCCTGAAGAAATTTTTCCTAATATCCAATCTAAACCTCTCCTGGCGCAACTTGAGACTGTTTCATCTTCTCCTGTCCCTTGTTTTCAGGAGCAGAACCTGACCCACCCCTGGCTGCACCCTCCTGACAGTGAGTTGTAGAGGGCAATAAGGTTCCCCCTGAGCCTCTCCTCCTCCCTCAGCCACTCCTCATCAGCCTTGTGCTCCTTGCCCAGCTCCGTTCCCTCCTCTGGACACGCTCCAGCCCCTCCACGTCCATCTGGCAGTGCCAGGCCCAGAACTGGACACAGCACTTGGGGTGAGGCCTCACCAGTGCCCACGACAGGGACAGTCACTGTCCTGGTCCTGCTGGCCCAAGCCAGGAGCCATTGGCCCTTGCCCAGGCCCTTTCCTGCTGGGCTCTTCCCAGCCACTCTTCCCAGCCTGGAGCTGCTGGGGGTTGCTGTGACCCAAGGGCAGGACCCAGCAGTTGGCCTTGTTGAGCCTCATCTCTCTGGCCTGGGCCCATCAATCCAGCCTGTCCGGATCCCTCTGCAGATCCTTGCTCTCCTCAAGCAGATCAACACTCCCACCCAACCTGGTGTCACCTGAGAACTGAGGGTGCACTCGATCCCCTCATCCAGGCTGTTTATCAAAGAGAACTGGCCCCACCACTGAACCCTGGGGAACACCCAGGTCACACTGGTGACTGGCAGAAAGTGCAATCCTGGAAGTGTAATTCCCATTCCCTCACCATGTGCTAAGATCACCATACTCAGGGCTGTGTCCTGCACTGAGAATTTGGGAGTTAGGGTTCTCCTGTTGTCTCACTCATTAGTGGGGTGCAAGATAATTTAATTTCCAAGAATCAGCTTTCCTATGTACAATGGGTTCTCACTATTACAAAAGTACATAAATTATTGTTTTTATAATAATGACAATCCATATTCCTTACTTCAGCCAGTGGGTGTCTGTCTTCAAAGGTGTCTGTCAGAGTGTGATATCTGGTAGGAAGCAGCATGTAGTGTTGTGCTTGCAGGTGGGAACCTCCTGGTGGTTTTGTGAGGTAGAGAAATCCATGTTAGGTTTCAGCTCCTCCTTTTGTCTCCCCACTTCTAACACCCCCATTCTGGTCCATCTGGGTGAATGTCATGTCCCAGGAGCCATTCTTACTGGATTGCTTCAATCCCAGGGATATATTCCAGCCTGGAGAAGAACATGCTGTCTCCACAGCTACTGAAGTATGTGCCAGCTCTGAGTTTGGGAGGCTGAGAACAGCTCTCCATGTGTCTGAAACCTCTGGTTACACAGACATCAGCATGGCTACAGAACTTGTGAACAGAGGGGATTTGGGAGCTGCAGCTGGGCAGTTTTCTGTAATCTGTTTCTATTGATGGAATGTAGTGCTTGTAATTTATTTCTTACTATGTTTTACTTTGGTTTACTCTTCCTTCTACTCCAGTTCCCCTCGCTGAAAATTGGTAGAGAAAAGTGTGCTGATACTGAAAATCGGTAGAGAAAGGTTTGATAATGACTTATTGTTGAACCAAAGAACTTGCAAATCAAGTTTCATTTTAGGAATATATCAAGATGTGGGAGATCTGGTATTTAGCAAGATAAAGTAGTGCTGATAAACCAGTGTCTGTGGCAGTATCATGAACCATAAAATTGCCTTATAAAGATCACAAGATTTTATTTTAATTTCTCCTCTGATTTGACAGATGTGTGAGAGGAAGTTCTGAAGTGTATTTTCAGCTTGTTTATTAAGAAGTAGTAGTAATGACAAATGCGATCTTTGTTCTTTGATTTCATAGCTATGGGCTGTAAGTGTTCTCACTTCCTAATTGCTAAGGTAGTAAAGATGAACCGTTAATTAAAATCCCTTTCCCGAACAGGTCTTTAAATGCTCGAATTAATTAACTCTTTAAAAATTGACATGAATAAAAATCTCATTTTGGCCCTTTGTGATACCTTATTGCAGTTAGTTTTCTGGTTATACAGAGAGGTCTAATGTGACCAAGACCCAAATTTCTGACATAAGTTACAGAAAGCTTCCTTCTTCTCTTTCCTTTTCTTTAAAACTAAGGAAGGACTATTAAAAATTGTCCAGGTTTACTTTATGCATCAGTGAGAATAAAAGACTGAACCGCATTTCCATTTTAATTTGCAGGTCTGTTCCCCCTCCTTTGACTGCTTGTGATGAGCAGTGTGACTAATGAGCTCCATGGGACCAAAAAGAGTGGCACTTTTCCCTTTCTTCTACTTCCCCGGGTTTTATTCTTGGGTGTGGTTTTTTTTATGCTGCTTGCCTCTGATGTTTTGCAGCTTTTCTGGTCTTGGCTTGGACTAATTCCCAGATCTGTTCTTGCAGATTTTAACTTTGCCATGTACCCACCATCAATGATAGCAACTGGAAGTGTGGGAGCAGCCATCTGTGGCCTTCAGCTCGATGATGGGGACAGCCTCACGGACCTCCTGGCCAAGATCACAAACACAGATGTGGTGAGTGTCCCACATTCCTCTTCTCCTTTCACTTCCCAGGGCGCAGTGGAGAACTGGGCCTGAGTGGAGCAAATGAGGGGGGTGCTCCTGCAGGGGGTGAGTTGCAGGTGTGGAGCCAGCACTCAAAAGCTCCTTGATTTCCTGGAATTCAGTTTTTACTCAGGCTTGGTGGGGAGAGCCTGCTTTGCCTGCCCAGGCTGGTGGTCCAGCAGGCTGAGCCTCCTCAGGAGCCCTGGGTGATGGGGTGAGCAGGCAGCATTCCCTGGGGCACAAAGCAGACCAGGAGCTGTTGTGCTGCTGTTGGTCCTGTGCTTGCAGCCTTGAAACTGCTCTTCTGGCCCTCCTTCAGGTAGCACCTAAAAATTCTTGGCTTGGAGGAAGTGAATAATGAGCTGATTTTGAGGCAGGATGTGAGACAGGCACAACTCAAGCTGTCCTTAACATGTGCTATTTTACTGGTTTTGATACACAGAGTAGATATGTGGCATTATTACATCTAGGATAGCACTGTTAAATGAAGATTTGGGTTTGTGATTTGGTTAAAAAAGAGTAATTAGTCCAGTTTACTTAAAAGGGAAGAATTTTGATGCTTCTCTTTCTTTCTTACAATCAAATTGATTCTAGTTTTCAGATGCAATTTTGGGGTTTCCCATTGATTTTAATTCAAATTGGATTTGCACAGAAGAAGGAATATTTCCAATTCAAAATGCTTGAGGTCTAAACCATAGAATCACAGAATGGCCTGGGTTGGAAGGGACCTTAAAGATCATCTCATTCCAGCCCTCCTGCCACAGGCAGGGGTAGCTTCCATTATCCCAGCTTGCTCCAACCCCCATCCAGCCTTGCCTTGGACACTGCCAGGGATGGAAGTGTCCATCAGCCACAGCTTCTCTGGGCAACCTGTGCCAGGCCCTCAGCACCCTCACAGGGAACAATTTCTTCCATACACCCAATCTAAACCTGCTCTGTGTCAGTGTGAAGCCATTTCCCCTTGTCCTGTCACTCCAGGCCCCTGTAAGGAGTCTCTCTCCATCTTCCCTGTAGGTTCCCTTCAGGCACTGGAAGGCCACAGTGAGGTCACCCCAAAGCCTTCTCTTCTCCAGGCTGAACAATCCCAGTTCCCTCAGCCTTTCCTCCCAGCAGAGCTGCTCCATCCCTCTGACCCCCTTGGTCCCTCTGAGAGGAGGGACACCTTCTGTGCCTGAGAGAATTGTGTGTAAGCCCTATAAGGCCCTTTTGCTGCATCTTGCAGTTTGGAAAAATTTTATCTACTGTGCTTTTCTTTTCTATCCAGATCTTTTAAATCTGAAAGAAAATACCTACAAACACATCTTAGTAGCTCTTAAGTGGTTAGAAGATGGGGTTTTCATTTTGCAATGAGAATGCCTTCACACCTTTTCTTTTAAATTTAGCAGGATTTTTTTGTCAAAAGCGTGCTTTTTGCCATCCTGGTGAAAATCTTCCCAGATATGACTGAGGCTACATTCCTTCAGAAGAAAAAATTAATACTCTTCCCAAATAACAAAGAACTCCTAACATTTTACTGTTCCCATCTCCTCTCCAAGAGTCTGTCAGCATTGGGTAGCATTGAGCTTGCTTCTCTTTGCTCTTGGTTTCAGCCCACAGCAGCACAGACTATAGAGGAGAGTCTCAGTCATCCCCCAAATCAGAACAAACTCATGACAAAAGGAGCTTCTGGATCATTTAATTGCTAAAAAATGAAAGCCTTTGCAGAAATTAGAGGTGCTGTTATTTTTTTCAAGGCGTTTTCCTTTGGGAAACAGAGGTAGCCTTAACTCCCTGCAAGCTTTGAAGCCTCAGCCTAACCAAAGCTTGTCAAAATTTTTGAGCTTGGGCAAAATAGTGTATTTTTCATTAGCCTGATGTTTCAATTTGGGAGAAATATTTTGCTAGGTATTTTCTCTGTGAGTTTTGCATTGGAAAAATACAAAAGGGCCCAGGACTGGAAAATTTCATCCCACATGATAAAGCTTAAGAGAGAGAGAAGCAGCTGAAAATGGGGTCTCAGAGAAGCATGGGGCAGGCTTAGCAATAGGTAGTAATACCAGCCTCATGTGTAAAATGTATTGTTGGAAAAAAAGTACTGTCTGGATTGTGTAAGAGTTGGCCCAAGGCTGTGTTAATAAAGAGTAAAGACTATTGTAATACATTTTACACTGGGACTTAATTAAAGTTGAATGAAGAGCTTCAGTTCTCTCACTTCCGAATTTCTGGTGCCTGAGAGCTGTTCCTGCAGTGGCACAATTAATTCATTGTCACTGTGTGAATGATTTTGTTTTCCAGTGGGGGCTTAGGGAAGAGGGAGAAATGAGAGTTCCTGGGCTTTAGGACTGTCATGTGGGAGAAAAGTGGGGAAGTCACAGAAATTAGCAGTTCTGCAGAGGAAAACCTTCTGGCCCCCTGTGCCTCGTGGTAGCCCACAGGAGCCATCAGGCAGCTGGGGAAGAGTCCTTCCCAGCCAGAGGGTGCCGGGGCTTCTGCTTCATTTTTGTTTTGGAGTGTGTGATTGCTTAGCATGAAAACAGATGATAGGACTTTCCCACTGGCTTTTCAAAAAATGTCACTGTCTGAGGTGAAGCATGAAAAATCTCAGCTTCAAAGCTGCAAGCAGATGAAAAGGAAGAATGGTAATGAAACCCTGATGCAACTTAAGTGCACTGAGCTTTTCTGAACTTTCACTGTTTTATAATGATAATTTAAGGGTGCAGTTTATTTGCTGGGAAATAGCAGCATTAACCAGGAGGCTGAAATCAGTGATATTATTTTAGATTGACATTAGTGTAACTGAGACTGGAGTTTGGCATTTACAACTGAAATTAATGTTTTTAATGGATCTTTCATTAAGAATTACACCAAAAATACATTATTAATAAACAACATGTAATTAGAGCCCAGCTATAGGGTAGGCAGACAGCCAGCATGAGTGTTTCTTCAAAAACACATTGCTGTTGGACATCCTTGTATGAATCCAGAGCAGTGCCCTAGACTTGAGATGGGGCTGTCCAAGGCATCCTGCACTGTTATTTTAGGGATAACAGTTATTTCTGCTAGATAGCTGCCCTGGGCTCTTTGGTGAGGGTTGAATCACAGGCTGGAGAAAGTATGACAACAGTGCCAGGCAAGCCCTGGTTTCATTACTCCTTCCACTGACTGAATAAACAGCAGGGAGCTGCTCTTGGAGAAGCTCAGCAGCCTGCAGGGTAGTGAAAGTACTTTCACTGTCTCATCTGAGCTGCCCTCTCTGATTCCTAAGAGCTGATCTCACACAACTGAGGGAGAGGATTTTCCCCTCTACTCTGTTCTTGTGAGGCTGCACCTGGAATACCGCGTGCAGTGCTGGTGCCAACATAAGGAACTGCTGGAGCAAGTTCAGAGCAGGCCACGGAGTTGATAAAGGGAACTCTGGAGCAGCTCCCCTGTGGAGACAGGTCAGGAGAGTTGGGGCTGTTCAGCTTGGAAAAGAGAAAGTTGTGTGGAGACCTCAGAGCACCTTCCAGCATCTGAATGGGCTACAGGAAAGCTGGAGAGGAACTTCTCATCAGGAACTGTAGTAACGGGGCAAGGGGGGATGGCTTCAAACTGAAAGGGAGTAGGTTTAGATAGGAAATTAGGAAGAAATTAGAATTAGAATTAGAATTAGAATTAGAATTAGAATTAGAATTAGAGAGGGTGGTGAGGCCCTGGCACAGGTTTCCCAGAGAAACTGTCTGCTGAATCCTTGGAAGTGTTCAAAGCCAGGTTGGATGAGACTCTGAGCAACCTGGTCTAGAGCAAGGTGTCCCTGCACATGGCAGGGGGGTGGAACAAGATTAGCTTTAAGGTCCATTTGAACCCAAATCATTTTGTGCCTCTAAATTCACACAGCTCTGCAGGATGGGGATTGCATGTTCCAGTCTGTTCTCCTGCCAGGGGCTGGGAACATTTCCTTCGTGGTTGCTTGCAGAGGAGAGGCTGGTGAGGGAAGAGTTAACAGACCTACTGGCAGGAAGCCGCAGAACTCCCTGTGCATCTCTTGGTGGGTCATTGCAAGGGAAAAATAAACAACTCAGGAAGTCAGGAATTCCCATAGCATCCCAGACCAGCACTCCAGTGCAAGCAGTATCCTGTCCCTGGTGGAGCCAGATGCTTTGGAGGAGGATACAAGCATCCCTGCTGTGCACAATTACGGGATGTGAGGAAGGATAGCTGAATGGGTAGGGCACATTTTAAGACCTTGCAATCAGTATTCTGCTTTGCTTGAGACCTTTCTTGGGTAAATCTATTCCCTCACCTCTTGGAAGAGCAGCCATCCAGGTTGCATCTGGATGACACACAGAGTTGGTCTCCCCAGCATCAGCAGCTAGGGAGAGGTTTTCAGGCAGAGCCAATGCCTGTATGTGGGCAGAAGTCATCTCTAAAAGTCTGTTCCCAGATGGTAACTGGTGTGTATTGAGTGGTTTGGAAAATCTAAAGCATATTTAAGGGCCTGAAGTAGAAAAAAAACGAGGAACCAAGCATTTTTAAGAGCTTGTCGAAACAGCTGGCCGTGAGCCCTTAAAAATGTGGAGTGGGGCTGTTTTGAGGACTGGATCCATAATAAATGGCATTTAAAATATCTCCGCTTACACGTGCCACATATGTCAGTGCTGGGATTTTTTTTTTTTTATTTCCAAGATCAGAGACATCCCTTCATAAAGATCTGCAGATTTCTGCACAGAAACGGAAGTGAAGAACCACGATGCTCAAGAATTCAGAGCTGCAGTAAAAAAATCATGGAAATCTATCTTGAATGGATCGCATTTGAACGTTGTCCCTACAGCACATACACCATTTATCCCCTCCTTTGTAGTGTCTAGGGCCTGTGGTTTTGGAAGCAAGAAACAGGACTCCCTGTATCTTATCCTGCCTTATTTGTTGCAGACCGCATTTTGTATGCAAGGAAACAACAGGCGAAATAGCCTCCCAGAGAAAGGAAGAATGAGATAGTTTCCTAAGTTGTCTTTGCCTGAGTTGGCAGCTGCTCCGTTTCATTCAGCTTTTTGTTCCCCAGTGAGTGCTGTGCGTGTGTAGCAACAATGGGGTGATGCAGTGACACCGCGGGCTCATGGCGGAGTTCCGTCGGGTCCATTGACAGGCGGGGAGCCAGGCCCCCGAGGAACGGCTCCGCAGCCCCCGGAGCAGCTCCCCTGGATCAGCCACTCCAGCAGGGAATCCTGAAGCTCTGTGTAATGCAGGCAGGTCCTCCCAGCTTTTTGAAAATCCCCTTTTTCACTAAACGCTCAAGGTGTTTTTTACAACAGCATAAATCCCACACCTTTTCGCCTTTCCAGCTTTTCACCTTTCCACCTTTTCACCTTTTCACGTCTTCAAAGCATTACCTGGTAGAGATTACCAGAAATCCCAGGTCACACTGAACAAGGAGTATCATGGCATCTGCCCCTGCATTGCCCTTCTGGCGTGCTGGCTTTACTCTCTCTTTTCCCAGTTCTGAAAACATTGTTCTCTCCTGTTTGCAATGAGAAATACCCACAGCAGCCACAGGAAACCAGCAAACTGGTGAAGCAAACAGTGGAACTGAATCTAGAAGGGATACTGTTGAAACTGCTGGAAAGACCAAAAAATTGCAGAGAAAAATGCCCTGTCTTTCAGATTCTTAATATTAGTTACCTTATTTATTGCTTTATGGCAATAATGTGGCAACATTAAGTGGAGAAGCTCTGGCATGAATTAGGTTTTTGCCATTTTTTTGTTTGTTGGTTTTGTTTTTTGAATGAAATGTCCTTGTTAGTCCACATGAGGTGTCCTTTGGAACAGCAAATCACTATTTTCTCTACTTCCAGTTGGAAAAAGAAACACTTATGTGTGATTGATGCTCTTTGTTACAGTAGCAAAAACATACAATCAGGAGGGAAAATATTTCTGTTTTTTAGCTGCATCCATTAGATGTGAGATCACTGTAAATACAGTAAATGGACAAGATATTCCCACAGCAGCTTTCCAGGCTCTTGCTTTGGAGAAGGTCAGTGAGGTAAAGGCCAGCGCTCAGCACACAAAGGCCCCACTTTGGGAAGGAATCCCTGTTTATGTCAACAATGAAGCATGTGCTTTGGAGAGGTCTGAATTGGGGCTTAAATGTGAACCAGTGGAGGAATCCAGCCAGCTTTTGTGTGTAGGAGTACAGATGACATGTTCCACACTGGAATTTACATAAATCCCAATTCTTTAATACATGTCTGATAGCTGCTTTCTTAGATTATCCAAGCAATGCATACATGACCAATGAACAGTACTGTCATTTTGGGTATCTCCAGCATCCTTTCCATTTATCAAACCAGATCCTGCACCTGAGAGAAGTTCATTTCTGATTTCCCTTTTGCAATTAGTTTTAAGGAAGAGGAAGAGATCTGGGGCCTTAACACGTACTTGTGAAGTAATTAATATATATGTGGAAAACTAGCCACCCCTTAACACAAAAATGCCAGAAGGCTTTTTTAGTATTCCCAGCTTTGTGATTTTGGACAGTGTAAAGCAAGAGCTTGTTGTTTGAGTTGAGTTGGGTTGGGTTTGGTTGGGTTGGGTTGAGTGGGAGGCCTTCCCTCATAGCTTGCCAGTGAACCACAAATGCCAGTATGGAAGCTGGGGACCAGTATAGGACGTACGTATACCACAGAAGTGTTGAAAAGTTCAAGAAAGTGAATTATGTGTCAGATTCTACAGGGTCTTCCCTAGGGCTTGTGCTTTCTTTCAAGATTGTCATGAATGGAAATTGAAATTTCAATGATTATTGACTTGAATAAGTAGCTCATGCCATAGAGCTATTCATCCTTGCAGTTATTTTCACTGCCAGCCATCACAACCACGAGGCTGCCCCTCATCAGACACAGGAAAGCTTTTCTTTTCGTTCAAATGTGCTAGTAAAATCACCTAGGGATGAAAGAGTTTCAGAATTAAAAAAAAAAAACAAACCCAAAGTTAATTGCCTTTTTAGTTCTGTACATGCTGAAGTAAAAATAAAACTATGGAAAGGAAAGTACCAGAACTATTTTAATCATTAAAACTACTAGACCATATAGAAGAATGGGGAAGTTGATCCACGTGACATACACTTAAAAGAAGTTTTTTATCAAAACAACAAAGGCAAACCCTACAGTATTCTGAAGGGATGGCCTAGTCCTTGTATTGCAAAATCTGGGGTCATACTGCAGTGCATTATAGTGTTCTTCCAAGGAAGATTTGTTGAAAATAATGCAATTAATGTTTTTTTTTTCTTTGATATGTTCTTATAATGTAATTCTCTGTTGTCAGAGCCATCTAGAACTTGCAAAATGAAAGTCCACCAGTAAAATATGTACACATGCAGCAAATCCCCATGAAACTTGGAGGGGTTAAAAATACTGTGTCATGGGGAGGCCAGGCTGTTTGTCCTGATGGGTTTTTAGTAGTTTTTTGTATTGTGTCCCTTAATGTTGGATTGACAGAAAGTTCCAGTGATGCCCTCATCTATACAATAAAGCCATTTACTTACCTTATCACACTGTGACAGCTAGGCTGATAAGATACTCTAAATTAGGGTTTTCTTCCTTTCAGCTGAGAGATTTAACATCCAAGGAGCTTTAGTATAGCTGCAAATAGAAACACTTTTTTGGAAAACTATTTCATGCTGAATGCAGTGTGCTGGTCATTTTTACTGTAGGTTTCTTTGTTCTAAAGAATTTGGTGGTTTTAAGCTCAAAATCTCAGTGTAGACCAGAGAAATAATACACAGTGGCCTGTGGATTCCCATATGAAATAAAATCCATGTGACAATTCCAGTCGAGGCCACTTTATAGATTTTATATACAAAATGAAGACACCAGAAATGACCCATTTCTTTGTTGGGTTACCTGGAGATTTCAGCCTCTTTATACCTGAAATGAATCATCATGCTGCCCATCAGAAGTTTGTGTAGTGATGGTGGAAATGACCATACATGAGGGTGTTCAGGAACAGACAAAGCTGACTCCAAATGCTCGAGCCTCATGTTCCGCATGTCACCACCCTTCCTTCCCCGAGCCTGCCTGCAAGGAAATTGCCTCATTAAGCTTTTCAGACTGAAGCTGCTTAAAAAAAATCTGGCTTGTTTTCAGAAGGACACAGTACTTTGGAACTGTGCTTTAAAAGAAAAGGTTCTTATACCCAAAAAAAGCACATTACGAGTGTAGTCTGTTACAGGAGTCTCCAAACTGGTGCCCCCACACTTGAAAATGCCTTGACCCACACAGTGATTTGTTGTCATTGCCCTCTTACACACAGGTGAATGCTTACAATGGACCTAGAGCCCTCCCTAGCTGATAATGGGGGGTTTTCTTTATCTGAGGACAGGATTTTGCAGCCAGCAGCTGCTGGCTGGTAGCCAAGAAAAATGGGTGTTCATTACCCACTGGAGCTAATTGCGCCCACCATGAACATCAGTGTCACCAGCAGAACAGATCCTCTTCACAGGATGTGTTTTCCCCAGTCTGGCTGGGATGACAAATCAATCCTCCATGCATGAATATTTCAAACTCTCCCCAATAACCAGGTCCTGTGTAGAAAAAGGGATGTGTTGGTCAGGCCCAGCTCCTCAGTGTTGCAGTCACATTCTGTAGTGGGTTGACAAGTGCCTGTGGAACCCTGTGGAGGTCAGTTCTTCAGCTCCCCTGCCTGACAATGCAGTGGTGATGCTCAGTGTCACCACCCCAGCCTGATGCTGTGGGGGCTCTGGTTAAAGCACTGTGCTGTGGAAATCCTCCTACCAAACCCTGTGTGGCTCTATTCCCTGAAGACTTCTGGAGAGACCCAGCTCTTAGGCAGGCTGAGGCCACAGGAAGTTTACAGTATTGGTGCCTTTTCCAGAAGGACTCCTCAGGGCTGCCTTTAGAAAATGCCGTTTCTTGTAGCACCACGTGTCCCCTGCACAGTGTCAGATTGATATTCCCAGTGCCAGCACACTGAACGTGGTTGGCAGCTTCGGTTTTATTTTTAAGTTTCTCCTATAACTCAGGGTTTGTCAAGGTTTTCTCATACTTTTTTTTTTCTGGTTAAATAACCACATTATTTGGTCTTCCAATGTTTTATCAAGAGTGTGGAACAGCCTGTAAGTATTTTTAATAGTTGCCTTCTTTATCACTGTGTCTGGTTTAAATGTGGTGAATCCTTAACATTTGTTTCTGTATTTCTACTTCATGTTTATTGTGGGACTCCTGATGGACGGCTCCCATATTTATGTTGCTGTGCTGTACCCTGCTGTTTCTCTGAATGTTCTGCAGTTTGTAATGCAGTGGTCTTTGGGAACTGGTTTTATGTTCAGATAATGATTGGACATGGCACTCAGTGCTCTGGTTGTCAAGGTGGTATTTGCTCAAAGGTTGGACTCAATGATCTCAGAGATCTTTTCTAACCTAAATGATTCTACAATTCAGTAATGCAGCTGCGTGTTTGGGATTTGTGTGGATTTTCTCGTATGTGAATTTTCGCAGATAAACTTGACCTTTGTGCCTCTGCCTGGGGGACCCACATGTGTGACAGATAAAACTCAGCCCCAGAGCACCGTGCTTGTTCAGGGACCTCAAAACTTCTCCAATTGCCCATCAGATTGCTTTGTATGAAGTGCATCTGTCTGTGTGATCTTGGTACAGTACATGGAGGTTATTTCAGGATAAAATTGCAACTAGTTTTGTAGAAAAGACCAGCTTAGGTGGCTGAACCCTGCATAGGAGAATGAAAAAATACTTCTCTGTAATACTTAGGTTCTTACTCAAGAAGACCACATAAATTACATAATCATAGAGTCATGGAATGGCTGAGGTTGGAAGGGACCTTAAGGATCATCCAGTTCCAACCCTCTGCCATGGGCAGGGACATTCTCCACTATCCCAGATCGCTCCAAGCTCCGTCCAACCTGGCCTTGGACACTTGTGGGGATCCAGGAGCAGCTACAGCTTCCCTGGGCAACCTGTTGATCAAAGATCAGTAAAATATTAAGATTTAGAGCCTAATAAATACAGCATGAACAGTGGTTAACCCAGGGAGTTTGTACACAGTGATTACCTGTCAGAATTCAAGGTTGATTCGTGTCAGAGCAGGCACTTCTCGGAAACACCTGACCGATGCTCTTCCAACTTCTGCTAGCTCAGTAAGGAAACAATAACCACCTTTATCTTTACTAATAGATAAATTTGCTTGCTTTTCTCTAGGACTGCCTTAAAGCTTGTCAGGAGCAGATTGAGGCGGTGCTTGTGAACAGCCTGCAGCAAGTCAGGCAGCAGCAGCAGCAGAGCAACCCCTCCAAGACAGTGGATGAACTGGACCAGGCCAGCACTCCCACAGATGTGAGAGACATCAACCTGTGAGGACATTGGCACACAAAGTCACGCTTGCTCCCCCAGACCCTTTATTTTTGTTATTATTTTTAGAGTGATTTTTTTTTCAATCTGCTCCCACATAGTACATATTTAAAGCTCTTTTAGGTATAAAGAAAAACAAAAAAAAAGTACAAAAACTGAATAATGAAAAAAAAAAAGCGTTTGGTGCCTGTGATATTCTACAGAAGGGAATCCCACGATATATTTGGTAATTGCTATTTGATTATGTATCAGTGATATTAAATGCTTATAAAAGCATACAAAGTAGTTAGATGGATGTAAGCCTGCATTTGTGGGAACAAAGTAGAGTATACTTGTCTGTGTATTATGAACCAGTGCATACACCCCTTTTTTAGATTTAAGAAAGGAATCGTGTGTGCGATTTTATGGCTTGACTAGATTGCAAAGCAATAGAATAAAGGGTTTAGGGCAAAGTGGGAAAAGATCCCTGAAGCAATTGAACCATTTTGAATGCAGAAGAGATTTGCTGATCTGTCACCTCTGTTATTAGTCAGAAGTGTTTGTTGGATCTCTGTATGTTAGTTTTGTTTACTCTTGCTGTCTGTGGTAGCTGCTACCTAAGAAAGAAGATGCTTTATTTTACCAGCCAGAAGAGCGGGTGTCTTTTGGGCTTTTTTTTTAGTTGATTTATTTTTCTTTTTTTTTTTTTCCCCAACTTCCCCTCTGCCCCTCTTGACTTTTTATCTACTTTTCCTTCTGAAATGGTTCATTCTAAACACAGCAGCATCTTTGTTATGAGGGCAATTCCATTTACCCAGCCGTGGGCCGAGCCAAAGTTCCCAAGTGTTCACGGTCGGTGGGGGAAATGCATGCATTAATCCTGACCTGTTGGCTGGGCAGACCACCTCCTACCTTTGGATTGCAAAATGTGGTGGATCATCTAGGAAAAGCATTATATTCCTTTACAGTGCTAATGCTTCATGTCCATGTTAACGTCTGGCAGCTTCTTAGCTTGGCCACAAAGACATTTAAATGATGCTCTGTCCATCTTCCCTTGTAATAGCCCCTCACTGTGTAAAAGAAGATGAGGTTTGCTTTGCATCCTTGTCTCTCTTCCTCCCACTCCCCCCCCCACTTTTTCAGCATTTCATTAACTTTATTGATCCACAGTGAGCGTTTTTGTAAACCATTTCATTCGAAAAGCACTTTGAAAATTGTTCCTAAGGGATTAAATGAGATGGTTTATGACAATTTTGCAGAGGAAAGAAAAAAAAAAAGAAAGAAAAAAAGAAAAAAAAAGAAAGAAGTCACAAAAGCAAGATTTTGTATAGCTTTTTATAGTCAATATTTTCCAGTATCTGGCGTACTCAGTTAGCTGTGGTGTTGCTGGAAATACCAACACCCGCTTCAGATGACATTCCTGTCATGACATTCCGGATAAAAGTCTGACCATCTGTATTGTTCAGTGTCACAGAAGGATCTTAATACCACCTGCATGTTTATCTATGGACAAGGAAAGAAAATTTCTGGTGCAACAGCCATGGTGGTAAACATCAGGGTGCGTGACTTGGAGTTTTATTACAAAGTTGTATTCAGTGTACTTGAATTTATTTTCCTGCTCCACCTGTAACGAAGAGGCATTTAGATGGCAAAGGAGTTGGAGCAACTTTTGGTTTTTTTGGTTTTTTGGTTTTGGTTTTTTTTTTTTTTTGCACAATTGTATTAACAGTTTGCAGATATCCAATATGAAGCTGGTTGAAATGTTAATGTTTGCGTTTTTAACACAAAAATCCAGAAAGAACATGCTACTCAAAGAATATTATATGTATGGACTCAGCCTGTTTGGCTAGATGAGGGTAGAAAATGGAGTAAGAGTCTAAGGTTTTGTTGGTTTTTTGGTTTTGGGAGTTTTTTGTTGTTTTTTTTTTTTGCGCTGCTAAGAAGCTATGATTTGTTTCATTCTTATTCACATTAACAGTACTTAGCTGTATTGTTTCACTGAGTGTGCTGCTATTTTATAAACATTTTTATAATATATTATTTTACTGCTTAAATTTCAAATCCTGAAGTAGATGGTTAAGTGGAGATATGATGAGGTCTTTGATTTACTGGAAATGCCCTGTACAGGTTGTTTTTTTTTTTTTCCCCTAATAGCGTGTTCATGATTTTTTTTTTCATTTGTTCCTTCTTTCTTCCTTTTTTTTTTTTTTATCTCCTTCCTTCCTGATCACATCCTGCAAAGATGGTATACTTACCTCAGGTTTGCTGAGTAATTAAGAGCTGTCCAATTACTCAAGCATAAATCATCGACATTGACATGGGATTAATTGTTATTTTCCTCTTTCACAAGCATGTTGGAAATACAAATAAATACATTATGAGGTGCTCCTACACTACAGTAATGGGGAGGAGAAGACCATCAAAGTACCATCAAGCTGAGAGAGAAACACTTTTAGGAACTGTACCTATCCTTTGGCACTTGGGAAGGCAGAATTAGCAACGCATTTTCTGTTCTTTTTTTAATCAATCCATTGGGAGGTTTATGATTTCTGCAATTCAGGGGGGAAAATTTCACACCTCATTTGCAGTAACGACACGCTTCCTTTAACATCTGTTAGAAGAGAGTACTAGGCAGTCATTTTATTCTGAAAGCTACTGTGAAAGCACTCAAGTTGTAGGGTTTGCAGCCTTCAAACATACAGTACTGTAACCAGAGGGTTGGCACTTGCTGAGCATGTCACTGCAGCCAGGGACACTCCTCACCCTGGTAGGGACACACGCAGACCCACCAGGACCCTGCGGGGGACTGGGAATGCTGAATGGTGCTGCCCTTTCCAGCACAGTTTACCCTCACCCTGCTGTAGAGCAGCCGACCATGGAGGTGGCCCTCAGCCCAGTAAATCCAAGAACTCATCATATCTCCACTTAACCATCTATTTAGTGGCCCTAACCTGGCCACTGGATTTTTTCCACTATGTTTATTACCATGTTCTCATGTACCTCAGAAATCACTCTCGGTTGCACAGTTTCTGTTCTCAAACTTTTGTTGTTTTTTTTTTAGGTTTTTTGGGTTGGTTTTTTTTTTTGTTTTTTTTTTTTTTGCTTTATTGAGTGTGATGCCATATCAAGTCAACGTTATTCTCTCACAAATGTGCTCTTTAAGAGGTGTGGATGTTTATGTGGTCAGGGGATGCTAGAAAGTGTGGTAGTAGACATCAGTGTAAACAAAAGTATTTAGAAAGTACATGAGGTTGTTTTTGATGGATAAGACTCTGATACGGTGTAGTCTTGATTGCCTTTTAAAAGGTCTTTGTTCAGTGTTGTCATTTTTATTAATAACCTGTTGTTTTGACTAGTTTAAAGATGGTTTTAAGAAAAGTGTTTTGGCGGGATTAGGTATGCTGTATGGACAATAAACTCACCTTGACCTAAATTTACTTGCCTTGCTTTTATTCCTTTAGTGAATTTGGTTGTGTCACTCACTCCATGGCGGTGTTTCCTTGGTGGGATGTGATTCTAAAGCCTCTGATCTGGATAGATGGTGTTAGCAGGCATATAAAATGAAGGCTGCAGTCACAGAAAGAGCCTGCCTCTAAAATGTAGCTGCCTTCCCACTGGATAGGCAAATTCTGGCATGTAATCCCCTGAGATTCAAGGAGAACAAAGTCCTAAAAAGTGGTAAATTGCAGGATCAAAATATTTCGTGGGAATCAAATTGAGCTGGTGAAAAGCCACATGGAGTGCACATTTTTGCAGCAAATTGAAATACAGTTTAAATCTACACTCAGTTTTTTGTTGCACTGGAATGCTACTGCAAAAATCAGATTGTTTTTCTTTTTATAAACCTGGGGAAACCGTGAGTAAAAGAGTGGGATTTGTGGTGAGGCCAGTGGGAAGAAATGAGTCCGTTGTCCAGAGTCTGTTTCCTCAGCCTGTGGCCAGGAGGGCAGGATGCTCAATCTCCCTCTCCCACATCTGCTTGTGGATGCCTGCTGTGAAGTTACCAAGCTCTTGTGGGATGTGTTTGGCCTGACCTCTCCTCCACTGCCATCCAGTACCAGTTTTCTCCTGAATTTCCAGCCCTCTTTCACCCCTGGGGAGAGCAAAGAGACCCTGAAGAATGAAGAAGAGGCATTTGGGCAGACATACTGGGGAAACATCATCATAAAGTGAATTATTCTGCCAAACCCAAAAATAAATGAAAGGAAAATACCCCAAAAGACAAACTTCAAGATAAAATGAACAGGGAGAAGGAAAAAACTCAAAGGAAAACCCAAATGTTGCTAAAATGAAGAAACGTATGAGCAAAAATAAACAAATAGAAAAAATCATGGATGGAAATATGAATTAATTATGAATTATGGAATGAATATTAATTAATTAAAATTAATAGGAAATAGGGATTAAATCAGGAGGCTGGAGGTCAGGAGATACTTTCTAACCATAATCACAGAATCTTGGGACCTGTGGTTTTAGGGAAAGTCTCTGAAGACTTCCCTGCCAAACATCTTGTGAGCCTCACATTTCCCAGCTTATCTGCACCAGAGGTAGAGATTCTAAAACATCACAAGTCCAGGGTTTTCTCTGACCACCATTGAACAACATGACCAGAAATTTCTTGCATTTAGTAGGTTCAATCTGGAGCCTGTGAAGGACTGGAACTGTGCAGTGACCGAGCCCTGAACAGATTGTCCAGAGAGGGTGTGGGCTCTCTCTCACTGGGAATATTCCAGAGCTGTCTGGACACAATCCTGCACTCTGGGATGACCCTGCTGGAGCAGGGAGACTGTACCAGACACCCCACTGCGGTCCCTTCCAACCTGACCCATTCTGTGCTTCTGTGATGGTGATTCTATTTAAAAGAGTTCTCAAAGGTGATTTGCATTCCAGCTGGGCAGCTGATGCTCCTGCTGATGCAGCCAGGAGACAACACTGAAACATGGGAGTGAGGACCCTTGCCAGGGAGAGCATCAGGTCAGTGCTCTGCTGGGCTCCAGGGGCACTGTGAGGAAGGGCATCCCTCAGCAGCAGTGGCATTCAATCAAGACCTGTCAGAATTACAAATTAAGGTGAGTAAAGCTGAGGTATTTATACTGAGCTAAGAAAAAAGCACTGAGTTTTGTTGCAACCTGCTGGAGAGGGAGAAAGGAGCTGATGCAAAGAAGAAAACACTAAAAGGGGAAAATGTCTGTCTCCTTAAGTGCCTGTCATTCTGTGGAAATGATGTGGTGCTAGCTTGATCTTGCCATTGAGTTTTCTCTAAAAATAAACTGGGTGGTTATTTGAGCTTTTCCAAAATATAACATGCAGAAACTGCAAGAAGAATTAGGCCAGAGCAGTGAAGGAGAGAGGGAAAGGTCAGCAAGCAGACTGGCTGTGTTTGGCTCCTCAGATTACTCAAGAACCCTTCTTAGAGCAAAATCTCTGGTTTGTCTGACAGAGGACTCACGAGCATCCCTGAAGAGCAATAGATTGGCCTTTCTGATGAGGGTTTTCAGAATTTGAGCAAAGCTGTGAGTGGGGCATAACCAGCTGGAGGATGAGGGATGAAATCAGCACTGTCATCCAGCACACTCAAATTTTATCTCAGCTTTTCCAGCTCCCACATTGTCTCTGAGGGGGGAACTCATCACAATCTGCAGCCTCCTCATGAGGGGAGAGGAGGGGCAGGCCCTGATCTCTGCTCTGTGTGACCAGGGACAGGACCCGAGGGAACGGCTGGAGCTGGGTCAGGATAGGGCTAGGGTGGATATCAGGAAAAGGTTCTTTGCCCAGAGGGTGGTGGAGCACTGGAACAGGGAATGGTCACAGCCCCAAGGCTGCCAGAACTCCAGGAGTATTTGGACAACACTCTCAGGGGTGCACAGGGCGGGATTGCTGGGGTGTCTCTGCAAGGCCAGGGGCTGGACTTGATGATTCTCGTGGGTCCCTTCCAACTCAGGATATTTTATGATTCCATGTTTGTAAATTCAACTTGTTTGATTCTCTGAGAAAGCTGTTTATTCCAGTTTCTTTAGATCTGCTTCTTAAGATACAGCAAAGTATTGATCTTTCTGGTGTGCGCTGATGGTGATGTTTAATCTCCCAGGTTTAGGTATTAGGGCTTGGCCTAACACTACGGAGCTTTGAAACAAGAGTGCTTAAACCGCGGGTGTGAGTCTCCTCGGCGTGCAGCAGCTGCAGGGCGAACGATGGGATCCGTGATCCCGGGAAAGGCGAGGGCTTCCCGTGGAATGGGAAGGGGCCGCGGCGGGCGCTGCAGAGCGGGAGCCGCTAGGGGGCGCTCGCGCACCGCGCACGGCCCTCAGGGCTCCGGGACAATCCCGGGAATCCCGCGCTGGAAAGGAACATCCCCGGGCCTCCCACGGCCACAGCTCCAGCAGAAGGGAAGGTATTCGGCCTGTACCGCACTGAGAACCGGCTTTAAAACAATTAAAAGCACCGTCAGTCACTTTGCCATGAATGAAATTCTAAGAACTGTGTTCTCCAGCAGACCCGGGGCTCCCGCGGCTCACATGAGCGCCCGCCTCCGCCACACAGCCCACAGCCACAGCTCCAGCAGAAGGGAAGGTGTTTGGCCTAGGGGCTGCCCCTATACCGCACTGAGAACTGGCTTAAAAACAATAAAAAACATTGCCAGTCACTTTGCCGTGAACGAAATTCTAAGAACTGTGTTCTCCAGCAGACCAAATTTGAGGCCTGTCCACAGCACAACCTCTGTGTAGGATTTGCCTCTCTTCAGGCCAACACATCCTTCAGAGGAGCATTACACAGGCAGACAAGTGCAATGGCACAGAACTGAAGAAGTTCAGCAAAGGTTTCTGCTGGGTGTATTTGTAAGCGCAAGGAGCAAGATCAGATCCCAAATGACAATTGAAAAGGGAAACCAAATCTAGTAGCTAAGCCACAAGGCTCTAAGTCAGAAGGTACAGGCTTTCCAAGCTGTTTTCTTGCAAAACCAAAGTGGGTGACTTCAGACAAAGTCTTTCTCAAACTTTGCTTGAAGGGCTGTCACTTTTGCAAAAGGACCTGTATGAAAGCATGCACTTAGAAGAGATATTAACAGGGTAGGCTCATGTTTGAGACTTGATCCTACAAACCATGTGTGAGACACAGCTGGAGTTTTATCACCACAGCAAAACACAGTTGTTTTTAATAGTGATACAATAGAAATAGGTCAGAGTTGATTGAGGTGGCACTGGCTCATTTACAGGTGAGACTGCCACCGGTGTCACCCCTTGAAAATGTCAATTCTGAAATCTGTGGAGGAGAGGCACTGCAGAAATTCGAGGTTAACATCACGCTGTGAAAGGCAGATAAAAAGGAAACAAAAGAGACACAACTGTTGCATTAAATATTTAATTTTGCGTCTGCTTTAAACAGTTATCAAATGAAACAAATCATGTTTCAGTCTTCATTTAGAATGTATTTGGTGTTAAAGCACAAACCAGTTTCAAACTGAGGTCACACCTCTGGGCAACCCAGAAGAATTTATCGGATTTTTAGATAGCATTTATTCAATCCGGTTGAGAAATCCTGAAGGAAATACACTCAGTTGACAAACTAGTATTTTGGTTAATCACACTTCTGTAAGCTATAAAACTTCAGCTTTCTGAGGGGAAAAGGATGAGTTCCAGTCACTTCTTGTGTTACTTTGTCCATTTTATCAGCAGGAATTTCTAGGTTGCCCAGAGAAGCTGTGGCTGCCCCTGGATCCCTGCAAGTGTCCAAGACCAGGTTGGATGGGGCTTGGAGCAACCTGGGAGAGTGCAAGATGTCCCTGCCCATGGCAGGGGGTTGGAACTGGATGAACTTTAAAGTCCCTTCCAAGCCAGGCCATTCTGTGATTCCATGAGTTCTGCAGGACAAGACCAGTGTGATCCCAGCTGGATGTGGATGCTGACACCTCACACTGCTCTGCCTTGGAAACGGCTGCTTTAAACTATTCCTTGGAACTGGCTGTCTTTTGCTGATGGTTACTCCGGGGTGTGATTTGGCTGCCCAGACTTCTAACTGACTTGTGAGTAATGTCCTTTATCCATCTATATATCAATATCCATGTATTTATATTACTCTGAGCAAAGCACTGCTGCCAAACAGTGTTAACCGAGCTGATGTAATCAGACTGAACATCGTCAAGTGTTCTGTGTTCTGCAAAGGGGCAAACTTGGTCCGTCCCCTGGTTCCCGCGTGGAGGAACACACTCAGTGCAGGGAGCTCGGGGTGCAACTGCAGTGGAGCTGCAGGCTGAGCTCTGGAGCAGCCCAGCTGAGACAAGAGGCTGGCAATTGCCAACCCTTCGCCCAGCACAGCGCCCTGTGGCACCAGGCAGGGAATGGACACTCAGAGACAAGGCAGGAGATGAAAACCTAGACTTTCCTACCCTTAATCTGCGAGGGTATAAAAGCCCAGGGGTTCCCTTGTGCTGAGTCGCTCCTGGGAAGCCACCAGTTCGGGCTGTTGTTACTTAGCAATTGCACCCTGATTGAAGTCTTTTACGGATCTGGACATCTGAGACTTTGGTTTCAGGACGGACATCTGAAACCTGGAATTGAGCCAGTAAGGAAACTTGGTCCGACTGTGAGTGTGAGGGATGCAGCTGGGAAGGGGGGCTTCAGTCCCAGCTCAGGCGCTGCGAGTGTCACTCGAAGTGGCTCCGGGACGCCTACACCAGGAAGTTTCCTTAAGACCAGCGCCATGAGACGCTGCGAAACCCAGAGTTTTAAGGTGAAAGCCTCCTGATTGCAACTGCAGAGTGAAAATGCGGAACCATTTAGGGTGCACCAGTCCAGGTGTAAATCTCACACTGCCACGCCCACCACTGAACCCTGTCCCCAGGCGCCACATCCACGGGGCGCTTAAATGCCACCGGGGCCGGTGACTCCACCGCTGCCCTGCAGCCCGTCTGAATGCTGCTTAACCCGAGAAGAATTTTTTCCCGGTGTCCAACCCGGGCCTCCCATGAGGCCGTTCCCTCTCGTCCTGTCGCTTGTGGCGTGGGAGCAGGGCCAGCTGTCCCCTACCATGAGGGATCTGCAAGGAGCCATAAACCCTCCCTTGAGCCGCCTTTTCTGCCGGGAGCGTCCTCCAGTGACGTCAGAGCGGCACGCGGGGCGGGGCCATGACGTCACGGCGAGGCGCGCGGCGCCGCAGTGGAGGCGGTGGGACGTGCGGTCACCTGCGCTCAACCTGCGCACATCTGGGCACATCTGTGCTCACCTGCGCGCACATCTGGGCATACCTGCACACATCTGCCTTCACCTGCGCTCACCTGAGCTGCCGTGTGCCATGGTTCGGTTCGGGCTGACGGTCGTGCGGCAGTGAGTACCGCCCGCGCATCCCCGGCGGTGGCGGTGCCCGGGCGTCCCCTCTTCGGTCACGGGCAGCGGGAGGGGGAAGCTGAGCAAAAGCTCTCAGGCGGGGCAAGGGTGGGAGTGGTGTTGTGAACATTTTTCCCGTGAAACATTAAAGAATTGGTGGTTGTGACTCGGGTGGAATTCCTAAGGTGACTTTTTTCTCCCACTCTGTTGACAGAGGTTTGTAGCTGGCTGAACCAAGTAGCTCCAGCTTCCTGCAGCTGTCAGGACAAAACTCTTTAATTTGTAGGAAGGCTGAGCTTTTTTTCTCCTTTACTATAAGCCCCGTGGGCAGCAAGGGAGGGGGGATTCTGTCCCTTTGCCCCGCTCTGCTGAGACCCCCCTGCAGGGCTGCAGTCAGCCCCGGGCCCAGCACAGGAAGGACAGGGAGCTGCTGGAGCCAGGCCAGAGCAGGAACACCAAGGGGATCAGACGGATGGAGCAGCTCTGCTGTGAGAAAACGCTGAGGCAATTGGGACTGTTCAGCCTGGAGAAGAGAAGGCTCCAGAGTGACCTCAGAGATGGAGAGAGACTCTTGACAAGGGTCTGGAGTGGCAGGACAAGAGGGAATGGCTTCACACTGACAGAGAGGAGGTTTAAATTGGCTATCAGGTAAAAAATGTTCCCTGTGAGGGTGCTGAGGCCCTGGCACAGGTTGCCCAGAGAAGCTGTGGCTGCCCCATCCCTTGAAGTGTCCAAGGCCAGGCTGGATAGGGCTCTGAGCAACCTGGGATAGGTGTCCCTGGCCATGGCAGGGGGTTGGCACTGGGTGATCTTTAAGGTCTTTTCCAACTCAGATCATTCCATGAGTCTATGATTTCTTCTGTTCTGACTTCCTAGGCCCTGTTCCAGGTGTGCAGCTCTGCTGCTACCTTTGATAATCTCTGGAACTGGTTCCCTGTGAAGTTCAGAGAACCAACTGCCAACATGTGCTTGTCAAAAGAAGGCTCCAAAGTCTTCCTGCAGCTTTGTTCTCTCCAGCATGGAGTTGTAGTTGTTACAGATAAATTGTGCTGCATTTATGATAAGTTTAAGAAATCACTTCTCTTACTTTTATTCCAGATGTCTTTGTCTCATTAAAAACTGGCAGCATGATTGGAATTGATTTGAAAATGGTTTTTTATTGTTATGAAATCTTCATGTGCATTGTTTTGAAAAGAGTTTGTGCTGCACTGTGTCTCATTTTTTTATATTCAGGTGGTACTGCCTCTTGTTGGTGTTTAATACAACAATGTTTTTGAAAATCCACTTAAATGATGACAAGTTAATTTTTTTTGTTGTTGTTTACAATCTCTTTCAGTGGAGAAACAAGATACAACAAAGACAAGATACTGCAAGGTTGGTAAGAGTTACTCTGTTAGCTGGTTAGAGATGGAAGATCGTGGTGAAATCCTGTCACCAACTGCTCAGATATTATTAAGGAAGAATACTGTAAACCTTTAGAGACTTTATGTGTAAGCCAGAATGTGGCTTTCATAATGTTACAAAAGATTTTTAGTCATCCTCCACAGAATATTAACAGATGCTGGTGCATTTTGTGTTTTAAGAGGAGTATTAGTAGAGTTCCTTTTGCTACACAGGGAAAAAATATGTTGCATGTAATCAAATAAAATGGTAGCAGCATCTTTTACTAAGCACTGTGTTAAATCCCAGTAATATGAAATTTGGGAAAAGGGCTTCTGGGAAAAGGAGCTGCAGAAGGATGGAGAAAGATCCTGATGTGAAGGAGGCTGTTGCCTCTAGGAGGGAATCTGTTACTTGCAGTAAAAACCTGCACTAGGGCAAGGAAGAATGAAATGTAAAATGTTTGTTGTTTAAATGCTTGAATTGTTCAATCCCAGCTCTTTCTAGGAAGGCAGTCTTGATTGGACACATTTAAAACTAGATTTCACCTTGGTGGCTGCTGGCTTGTACTCCCAGAACTGAACACACTGAGCTTCCTGGTTATCTGCTGTGGGAGAATCAAGGCTGGGGTTGTACTCTGAATAAATGAGCTTTCTACAATACTTCATATTGTGAAGGAGAATTGTGCTTCCAGATTTTCCTTCCTCTGACTTTGCCATTTACAGTTCTTGCAACATGGGTTTGTGCTCACAATAAAATAAGTAAAGAATATTACCCTGTTTACTTGTTTAAAAATATTGATGATGTCTTTTGATTTCCTAGCTCCTTGGGTAAAATGACATGTAGTGGGTTCCTCTCCAGTGTAGAGAGAACATAGCTTCTGTTTTTGAGGAAGCCTCTTCTGTTCTGAGAGGTGTAAGGCCTTTACCAGCATACTGGGGTCAGACGTCTCCTGTGTCTGAATTACATGAGATGTAATGTAGATGAGGTGCTCAGAACTCAGGTTCTGGACTTCTGGTGTCCTGTCTTTTGCTGTTGGATTGTGCATTTTCTGCGTGAAAGTAAATTAACAATTTTCTTTGTTCTGAATCTGATGGGAATTTCACTTTCTCTGCTCTGGCTTCCTGCAGAACTAGAATGGGTAAAAGGTGTGGATGTAGCAATATGTTACACATCTGTTCCTCTGCGACAGTTCTGGGTTCTCCTGCAGACTCTGAGCTGTGGCAGGAGCACACCTGTTCAACTCAAGTTGGATTTCCAAAGTGCTGGTTCTCTCAACACTGTCCTAGAGCTCTGTGACCAGTTATTCTCACAGACTTCCTGGCTGGAAATAATTTTTGGGAGGTCTGCTGCTTTCCAGCTGGGTTTGCTCCAGCTTGCGTGAGCATTGCTGTCAGTATGTGAGCTGGAGAGGAAGAGACCACAAGGGATTGTATTTGCATCTCATTCTCTCAGCAGTATTGTCCTCTTTCTTACTTATATTTAACAAATCTGCTTATAAAGTTTCAGCTGTGAGATACCTCTTGCAGGAACCCAGCCAGTGACCCTTCTAAAAATGGTCACATTTATTAACTGTAGGTCTTTGTTTTATGTTTTGATTTGTCAAAGGTATAGATTAATGTAATTATCATTGATAATGATCCTTCTGTCTTCCTAGACTTAACTCCTTTTTATCATTAAATATGTGTGACTGAGGTTAGGGAAGACTAGAAGAACAATGACTTTTTCTAATGATTTGCTTTACTAAAGGAGAAAGATTTTTTATGACTGGGCAGTTTCTTTATTGCTGACATGCCTGGTCAGCTGCTAAATGGTCTAAAATTTGCATGTTTTAATGTTGTGGGGTTTTTGTTTTGTAGGTCAAGGAGTGGATGAGCCACTCTCTGCAACTGGTTTCAGGCAAGCAGATGCTGCTGGTTTATTTCTCAGTAATGTGAAGTTTACCCATGTCTTTTCAAGTGACCTCCTTCGAGCAAAGCAGGTAAGTACTTCTTGAGGCAACAGCTGGCTTCCAAATCTGGCATTTATTTGCTGTTGGTAATGCAAAAATAATGCAGTGAAAGAGCCAAAAGCTGCCCCTTGATCCCTGGCAGTGTCCAAGGCCAGGTTGGATGGGGCTCTGAGCAACCTGGGATAGTGGAAGGTGTTCTTGCCTGTGGCAGGGGATTGGAACTGGGTGATCTCTAAGGTCCCTTCCAACCCAAACCAGTCCATGGTTCCATGATTTGCCATTATTTTATTTGGGCATTGTTCTTGCTAAAGTAGTAATGGAGACTTTGAGGTATCACAAATGGAAAAGAATTTTTCTCTGAAGAAAGAAACCAGATTGGCTGTGACATTGTTGTGCTGTCCCAGGCACCGTGGCTGCATGCTGTGTTCTTCTGAGGAATGCAGACCAATGCAGGCAAGGTGAAGTTTTGCTGTGAAATCAGTACAAGGATCATTAAATGGGCAGAGATGTTGGATTTTGTCAGGCATGTCACACGTCTTGCCTTGATGCAGTAAATATACAATGTAGATTAAATAAGGAGGAAAAATCACAATATGGGATTACATGTGTGCGGTATTATGGAATACTCAAAATTAGGGAACCAAAACTTTTAAAGTGAGAGATCAGCTGTTCTAGGAAGGTCATGTCTCCTGTGGAGGCCCTGTCTTTAATTCTCTCTTCTGTTACTGATTCTGTGTTTTCAAGAGACACGTAGGGGGTTGAAATTCCTAAGCCATTCTTGTTGGCTTGCTTTTTGCTGTGTTGTCCTGCTAGAAGTCTATGAAGCTGTGTTGTAAACAGGATCAACCAAATGTAGTATAAATCTCCTTTTTTTTTTCGTTGAAACATACACCAACAACATTGCTCATCAGTTTTGCAGCACAATTCCAGAAACTGCTATAGCAGCACAACTTAAGCAGAAAACAAAAGAGACAAAGGAGAGAAGATGCAATAGTTGGATATTTTAAATATGCAGAATAGCTGCCTGAGTCACTTCCTTTACATGTGTGAATGGCAGTGATGATATTTTAAAACATTAAGAGTGCTTTCTAACTTTCTAAAACTGTCTGTGCTATGTGTCTGCCTTATGGGAATTGGTTTGGGATTTTTTTCTTATATTGGAGACAGCCATGAGGAGCACTTTCAGAATTGCACTCTCCTTATGTGAAAGACCTGAATTTTTCCTTTGCATACAGGAAATGTGTTTTGCCATTTGTTTGACAAGCTGTCCAGATGTTGGGAAAGCTTTCCCAAAGATGCGTAAAGCTGAAGTTTCCATGTGGTCAGAACTCCCTTTCTTGGCAGCTGCGGTTCTAGGAAGGTCCTGTTACTACACTGTCACTTCACAGCTTGAGTATGGGAGGAATGTACAAGTTCTGTTGCAAAAGAGGAAATTCCTGCATATAATCATACAAATAACTGTGCTGTGTATATTCACAAGGAAGTGGATTCAACCCTATCTTTATTTCTGCGTTATTCTTTGACAGAAGGTTAAAGTTCCAAGACCAGATTTGTCCTAAGCAATATGTTAAATGTGCCAGTAGTACAGTAAGGCTGTTTACTTGTGCCAGAATCCAAGGAGTGTTTTCAAAAGGAGTTCTCTAAATGTCAGATTGATTGGGTGTGGATGTTTGCACAGCCCAAACTGTCTGTGAAGCCAGTGCAGTGCAGTGCAGCCTTCACACTTGGGTGCAGTAAGAACCAGGAACAGGTCAGCTGTCCTCTGGTTCCCAAGAAAGACAAGCAGAGGACCCAGTGGAGGCCACAGTGATGATGAGGGGTCTGGAGCATCTCTCTTATGAAGAGAGACTGAGGGAGCTGGGCCTGGTTAGTCTGGGGAAGACTGAGAGGGAATCTCATTAATGCATAGAAATATCTCCAAGGGGTGTCAAGAGGATGGTACCAGGCTCTTTCCAGTGGTGCCCAGTGACAGGATGAGGAACAATGGACACAAACCAAAACACAAAAAGTTCCACCTTAACATGAGGAAGATTTTCTGTACACTGAGGGTGGCAGAGCCATGGAACAGCTGCCTAGGGAGGGCCTGGAGTCTCCCTCTCTGGAGACATTCCAAACCCACCTGGATATGGTCCTGTGTCACCTGCTCCAGGTGGGCCTGCCTGGGCAGGGTGATCTCCAGAGGTTCCTTCCAGCCCTAAGGATTGACTGTGGCAGCCATATAGGTGTCAGATGTTTTTTCAGTGGGATTAACTGAGCATTTTTGGGGAACACAGCTGTGAGTCTGGTCCATGTACTACATGTAAGGAATGTGTGGACATGATTGCTCTGTGTTCTATTCAAGAGAACATGTGGCTCTTACCCCAGTAAAGCCTGCTGCCCACCTCTCGTGGGTGCTGTTTCTTCAGCTGTTCTGAACTTTGAATTGGGAAGGAACTGCCAGAAAATCGCAGCTTTTCTATTTTTATGGCCTGGCCTGGGCCATCTATCCAGTTCTGCAGATTGGTAGCTGAAAGACTTTCTGTTTTGTTGATTTGGGTTGTTGGATGCTGCTGATGGGATTCACCTTGGCTGTGGTGGTGTAAGGTGGTGTATGTTCTGTCCCGTTGATGTGACTGTATATTCACTTTTTAGACTGCTGCCGCCATTCTAGGGAAAAACAGATTTTGCAAAGATTTGGAAATCAAGTATGATGCAAGACTGCGAGAGAGAGTAAGTGCCAAAAGAATTTGTTGTCAAATATTGAACAATTTGAAAATGTAGCTTCCTGCTGATGGGTATCTTGGCTTATTGAATGGAGGATTTAGCAGTGGAGAGCACTATTTGATGTGTTTTTAATTACTGGAAACTGAACTGTTCACATCAGGGACAATGACTGGTTTACAGAATGGTGAAGCAGAGCCAAAATTAAGTGATGAATATTGTAACTATGATGCTTTCATGATTTAAATAAGGTAAGATTTAGTTTTAAGGAGCAGCAGGTGATTTGTAGCATTTCCTGTTTTTTCTCTCAGAAATTCTAGTTCTTCCCTTGAAATCAGCAAGGCCTTATTATTTACTTTTAATTCTGAGGTTACTTGTGTGGTTTTGTTTCCTTTTTATAATGTATTTTTCAAAAATTCTGAATTGAAGATGGATCCATCCTCTGTTGTGAAGACTTCACAGGTCTTTAGAGAAAATACTGGTTTCTTACATGTGAAAAATAATTCCCTGCAGCCTTTCTGCAAGCAAAAAGAAAATGGAGTTTATCCTCGTGTGGAGGCCTGCATACAGAAGCACTTGCACTGTGACCTCAGTCACAAAGACACTTGAATTTTGTATGCTGGAGATGAGTGTCAGTGGAAGAGAAACTCTCCATGCAAAGATCAGGCTGAGGGTCTGATGTTTTGAATGTCCATGCTTTAAATGAGATGCTGCTCTTACTGTATTTGTCTACTGAGCATATATAAATATAAATATAAATATATATATATGTGTATATATGCTGTTTAAAAGGATATGTATAAAGATATTTCCTTGCCCAAAACGGGGATAAAATGTAAAAGGTAGCTGAGCCTTGGCAATCCAAGAAAACAAAGCCGAAGCTTCACAAAGTGAAGAGCTGTTTGCAGCCTCTGGAAGGGATACAGGAGACCTGACACATCCTGCCAAACCCCGTTTCTCCCTTACAGAAATACGGTGTTGCAGAAGGAAGGCCTTTGGCTGACCTCAAGGCTATGGCAAAGGATGCTGGAGAGCAGTGTCCTGCATTCACACCTTCTGGAGGAGAAACACTGGATGAAGTATGGTATTTATTTATTTATTTATTTATTTATTTATACCCTGCTTTCTAGGCTTTTTTAGCAGTGCAATTGCAGCTATTGGGAGCTTCCTACTGAGAGCTCAGCCCAACCAGAGATATTTTCTGAGTTGAAAAATACTGCTTGGTCTGATAACAGTGACTGCCAAGTGGGGAATCTCTTTATAACTAAAATACTGATTTTGAGATTGACTCCTTGTGAAGCTCTGGCTCACAGAAGGATGATAGCAATTGCTCTCTGGAGGGCAGAGGAGTTTGCACAGCAGTCAGTAACTTATATTGGCTTCTGTGCCTATGAGAAGTCTCTGTCTTTAAACTGAAGTATTTAACGTGTCAGATTTCTGAAAGGCCAAATCTGTGCTTGCCTCACAACGATCTCTTCGATCTCTTCGTTCTTCACAACATTCCCTTCTGGCCTTTCCCTGCAGGTGAGAGAGCGAGCGAGGGATTTTTTTGAATTCCTCTGCCAGCTGGCTGTTGAGTTGGAGCAGAAGGAGCAGGGCAAGCCTGGTGCAGCAGGCAGGAGCTCAGGAGCATCTGGAGAACGGTTTGTTTTCCCTTGGACAAACCACTGCAGTGAGGCAGGGCCAAGCTCTGAGGGCAGCGGATCTTCCATGGTATTAGATGCCAATATTTTGGTGGTGAGTCATGGAGCCTACATGAGGAACTGGATTGGCTATTTTGTTTCAGATCTCAACTGTACCTTACCAGAAAATTTAACCAAGTCCCAGCTGTCTTCTGTCAGTCCCAATACTGGAGTCAGTCATTTCATTATAAAACTTGAAAATGGGAATTTGCTAAAACCCAAAATCACGTGTGTCTGTCTTAACCAAGACTCTCACTTAGTGGATGTGGAAGCTGAATGTGTAGCTTCAAAAGTGTTTTAAGAGTCTCTGTGGGGGCAAAGTGGGATTTGATCACAATTTTGCTAAGCTTGGGAAAAGTATCTGTAGTAATTACTGGGATTGACTGGAATTGCTGACACTAAACTGCAAAAAGGGAGACATGCAACTGCTTACCATCTTAAAAACCACAATTTGCATGGTCCTAGTGCCCAGTATAAGTTGGCAGTAGCAAAATAAAACAAATATTCTCTGTTCTCAGAAACATAATACTTGCAGTCACTTGCATATCTGCTCCTCCAGCACATATTTGAAACAGCTCCTTTGCATTACTCCATAATTATTTTGGTTACCTCCAAGTGAAAGGGTTGGGGAGGGGAGAGGAGTGGTACCTCGAAGCTGAGCTATACTGTATTCTTGTTTTATTATAAAATGCTATATTGTAATATGAAACATACATGTTGTCTTAAAATAAATTTTTGAATGCAATAGTAGAACCTAGGAAGGAGCATTGCCCAGTGGGTCAGGTTTGGTGCGGAGCCAAGGGATGTGACTCTGACACTGAATATCTGTGAGACTCTGGGCAAGTCTCCTTTCCATTTGCAAAGTGGGAATGAAGATAAACCTACCTCGCCAGGAGCATTTCCTAAGAAATTGTTCAGGTTGTTGAGATCTCTGTTGAAGACCACTGTACACAAACAGAGAATGTTTATTTTTAGCTGTGAGCAGGATGAGGAACCTTGTGTGCATGTAGTAATGGTCTCTTTTCTGGAAAAGGAACTTTCTCTCTGGGGTGAGCTGTACCTGACTGGAATCCTTCTGTCAGCTGCAGTCATACACTTGATTCTATGAATATTTTTGCCTAGAATGAGGCAAGTTTGATTGTTTGGTGACTGTTGGTGTTAATACTTCATTCTTTCCCCTCTGGGGTGTTTGTGGTGTTACAGTGTGAGCTTATCTTATTCTTGTTATTTATAAGATTCACATATTTTTTTCTTCATTTGCATATTTTAAGCCTGTTTTAAAAAAAAAGTAAAAAATTAAAGGCTCCTGAATAGAACTCCCATTTCATCTGTATTTATTTCGAGGTAAAAATCTTTCTTAGTATTGCCCTGTGCAGCTTCACTCAGATCACATAACTTCCTTTTTTTACTTCCTGGCCTTTTACTGTGAAAAAGACTCTTAGGGCTGATGTTGTTTAAAAGTTTCCATAGCTCTTTTTCAGTAATAAAATAATTCCTTCTCAATATACTGAAGGAAATAATCTTCACAGGAAGCTAAAATGGGAATATGACTTTTGCATGGACTCCTCAAGCTCTTCATGAAATGCATCTTCCTAGAAGGCTCCTCAATACTAAATTGATGTCACAGCCAATAGATAGGAGATAGAAAATCTTTAATTATGACTTCTAACAGAATTAATGGTAGGAGAATGGGGCAGGAGTTAATTCTGAATTTGCCTATCCCTGGTAGTGCCAGTTTATTTCAAGCAGGCCACTTACATAGCAGGGAGTTCTCCTGCCAGTGCTTTGAACCCCTGAAACTCCTCTGGGACTGCCATGTTCTGAATTTTGCCAGTCATTCCATCAATTCTTCTTGGAGCCAGACTAACGGAGTTGAAAATGCGAGAGGATGAGTGGAGATGTGACACATTTTTCTGCCCAAGTCTGTTGTTTCATCAAATGTTTCAAAACATACAACCTCACTTTAAAAGATTTCTTTTTCTTTCTTGTCTGCTCTCAAGTAGGTGATTAATATTTTGTTGTTGTTGATAATGCCATAACTTAGGAGAACATCTACTTTGTTATGTGCTTTGCCACTGCTTGGGTCACACTATTCCCAGAGGGATTTTTGACTCTTCCTCTATAATATGCTTCACCTTCTTTTTTTGTATTTATAGGTCGTTAAAATTTAAATCCACCCTAAGAAACCTGTCTGTGTCATTGTTTTCTTTAACTTACTGTTACCAAATTCTTTCCTCTTGTAACTCTCACACAGGGCAAGTAGATGGTACTGTGGTGCCTAACAAGGAAAAATACCAAAGGGTGAAACCATTCAGGTTTTCTGAACAGCTCCTATCTTAATGAAATCACATTTTTCAGTGAATATGCATCAGAATCTCCCAATTCAGACTTTGTAAAACACACTAAATGCTGCAAACACATCTGCCAGTGGCCAAGGAAGTACAAGTAGTCAAGAGTGTCCCACAGTTGCCCAGATGTGCTTTTTCCCTCAGTATCTGCTGTTGACATTGCTGGAGACAGGACACCAGCCTAGATGAGCTTACAGCCTGCCCTAAAATCATTGAACTTGTTATTTCTCCTTTGTTATGTCACATGTCAGGTTCCCTTTGCATTAAAAAGTCAGTAATTTTGGAAGCTTCTGAAGTTAATTCTAAAAGCTGTTTTCTTTAGGTCTGTGTATAATACTCCTCTTTTCAAGTTTTTACATAACACTGAGACTCAATATTTTTTGATGAAGTGACTCTTGTGCACGTGTACAGTAAATCTGTGCAGTTTATTGGAATCATGGGAAAGGAGAGCTGCAGCAATAGATGGGTCTGTTAGGAATAGTAACAGAACATAAATATTAGAGGGACTACTCAGTAGTGGCAATGGATGCTGGCTCCATCTCCTCACTGGTCTCCCTCTCCTCAAGCAGCTCTCAGGCAGAGAGCTCTGGTAGTACCGCAGTTTCCTTCCTCTAAAGCAAAGATGTTTTCTCTATTCCCACAGTTCTCTGTTGAAGACTGTTGTCCAGACATATCCCTGCGTTTGCAAAAGGAGGAGGTTTTTCCTTTTTTTTTTTTTAATTATTTATTTAGAAAAGAATTTCAACCAGATGCATTCTCTATCCAAGCATTTGGCTGGCTCAGATCCACAGCCCACATGCCTGGACTTAAAATATGTCAGATTTCCCCCAGATGTGTTCTGCTTTTGAGGGCTTTGGCCATGAGCCTGAGGTTTTTGGATCTTTCTAATCCCAGGCAAATAGCAGCTGCATGGGCACAAATAAACTGCACAGTGATTTGTGAGCTGCTTCTCTGGCAGAGCCACTGTGGGAGATCTGTGCGTGTCTGGTGACTCCAGTGCCATTCAGGAGGGTCTCATGTGACAGACAGCTCTGCTGTCACCTGCAAACAGCTCTGGGAATCCTGGGGTGCATGGGACCCCACGTGGCAGTACCTGACTTACCTGAGTGCCAGAGTCTAGCAGGAGGGCTCCCGAGGGCACAGAGGGTAAGGCACAGGAGGATACTGGGATAAACCCAGTTACTGGTCACCAAAGGAATGCACCTGAGGTCCAGGCAGAACTCCTTTGAGTGTAATATGCTTTCCTTCTGATGCCCAGTTGGGTCATCCAGCCATAGCTGATTTGGAGCAGGGTGGTGCACCTGACTTGACTGTAATAAGTCCTGAATGTATTTTAGAAGAGTTGGCCATTGAAAAGTGAATTTACTGAATTTAAAAGCTGAGGTGAAAAAAGGATGATTGATTTCAGAAGGGCAGGAATCACAAAATTAGTTTTAGAGTAGTGGAATATCCTGAATTGGAAGGAACCCACAAGAAACATTGAGTCCAGCTCCTGGTCCTGCATGAGACAGTCCCAAGAATCACACAACTTAATTCTACTTCTCCAAAGAAATTTAAATAATGGTTAATACAACAAATTCTGAGGGCGAAAGTAATTACAGACAAGAGACATAAATGAAACCTGGAATGTAATTAAATGAGTTTTTACCATAAGTAGTTCACACTAGACTAAATGTGTAGTTCTTTGATGAAGTAACTAATATATAGGCAAGGAAAAAATGAAATATGATCTAGATTAATCTTAAATGAATGCTTAATGCCACAATGGAAACCATCAGCTCAGCTGGAAAAGATAAATATTGCTCAGGAGAAAAAACATGGTGAAGAAGGTATGCAAGGAATAGAAGCAGTAATGTCCAAGGTCAGGCACTGAGCTGGAGTAAAGCTGCTATTTAAGTCCCTTAAGGGGCAGGTTTTTTTGTAATGACTTCGAATAAAAATACAGGAATGTGGAAATATTAGCGAGAAGACATCATCAATAACTATGTGGGGCAGAATAGCATTCAGAGGATGAAATGATGAAATTCCAATCTTACAACTGCTTGAGTCTTCACAGAATGGGTCAGGCTGGATCCTGACCGTGGCTCATGTGGTGCCACCTCCCTTCTCCAGCAGAGCAATCCCAGAGCACAGGGCACAGGATTGTGTCCAGATGGTTCTGGAATATCCCCAGTGAGGAGACTCCACACTCTCTCTGGACAATCTGCCCAGGACAGAAGTTCTGCCTCATGTCCAGGTGGAACTTCCTGGGCTCAGTCCTTGCCCGTTTCTCTGGTGCCATTGCTGGGCCCTGGAGCAGAGCCTGGGCCCTGCTCAGAGCCCTCCCTCTAGAGGCTTTTAATTTACCAAGTATCTTTTATCCCGAGATCTTTGAGCTGACAGACCTGTGGTTTCTTACTGCTTGTAAAAGACATTCCCCAATATAGGTTCAAATCCCTTCATGGTCAGTCTAGACCCACTGAGACATGGTTTTTCTCATAATCGTTCACAGAACTTTTATATTTGGGGTGCATGAAACACTTAGGAAGCTGAAACCTGTGAGGCTGGAGGTCACAGGGAACAGCAGCACACAAACATTTTCAGACACTGATGCTACCATTTATTAGTTCACTCAAGTACTTCTGGAAAGAGGAGCTTGAACAGACAATGCAGAATCCACCATTTGGAGAGAATGGAAAAGTTTATTGGTACTTTTATAAAAGGAAATAGTTTCTATAATACATTATTATAAATACTTATAAATATTCTGCAGGATTTAAGACCCACTCAAATAAATAAATAAATACTGTGACATAAATAAGTAATGCTTTCGTACTAGCTGGTGATTGCCAGCATCTCCATTGAAGAATAAGTTCTTTTAAGTTTTGATTCAGTTGCCTATAGTTACAAATACGGTTTTTCTGATGGAAATCCCACCGTATATTCAGTCATAGCTTATTTATCACCTGGCTACCGATAGAGTGAGCAACCCTTCTTAGTCTCTGCTAGTGTAGAAATTTAGAGATGGTCTATAGATTTAATCCCACCAATATTTCCCATCAAAATTTAGTGTGGACAGAGCTTTTAATGGTTCCAGTTGTTGTAGGGCAGTTGCCTCAGAGTCCTAGAGAGGAGCTCTGTGGAGCTTCCAATAATTAATGCAAAACTTTGCTAAATAATTAATGTAAACTTTGCTGGTGTACTTGAAGTCCAGAGCTCTCAAGGAGCAGAAGGCAAGAATAATGGTATAGGAATCAAGTAGAGAGATCAAACTAGAACATAAATAAAATCACACTTCTCCACTGTATAGACAGCAAGTCAAAAAGTCTTGCTGTATTTTGAATAAGCAAGGAAAAAAAGCACAACTGCCTGCCTGTAATTTCCTTAATTCTTTAGAATCACTCATTTCCTTCAGAAATTAATCAAAAACCATGATAACTTTAGAAAAACAAATTTTAAGAGATGGAACTCTTGGACTAATCCTGATCATTTGGCTTGTCCTGTGCTCCTAAGTATTTATACTAATTAGGAATCTCTCCATCTAGGAAAACTATTCTAAGAGCAGAATCAGGAGCTATGACTTTTCCAACATAATGAGTTGGATATGGTAGATAAAGAGATATTGTGTATATATACAAATATGGGGGGGAAAAAGAGATTATTTTAAAAGCTGTCAGCAGTCCTGCTGCTGTGCTGAATCCAGAAAAAATCAAACGAAAGCAAGAAGCACAGGGGGTTCTTATTTTGATTTCGTTGCACTGATGTAACTCCAGTGGCTTTAGTGAAGCACTTAATGAGAAAGAAAAAAACAACAGCATCCAACCTGATGTTTTTTGTATGTTGCTATGAGCACACTGAGGAGCAGTGTACCACTTCAAATTGTTGTCAGGCTGATAAATACTCTCAATAAAACAGAGCAGAAGAATCTGTGTTTTGACATGCAGAAAAACCCCACAACATAAAAACCTCAAATCTCTGCTACACTGGATTTTGTGCTGTTCATCAGTGCCTGGTACCTGATTTCTGCAGAGTTTAATCAAGAATAGCTTTTTCAAAGTGAACTTACCCAAAGCATAAACCAAAGTAGGGAAAAGGTTTTGTCACCATTAGAGATCTCCTGATTAGTAGTAATTTCACTCCTACAAGTATAAAGCATCTGATACCTGCTCAGAACTGAATAAAAAACATGGATGCTAATTGGACATTCCTTTTCTAAATACAAACCTGATTTTCACTCATTAGATGAGACTCTTCATTATAGTCTAAATATTAATCCTTTGATCCTTATAAAACGTAATTTTTAAAATTTTTTTCCCCTGTAGAGTTCAGTATTATGCAAAACAAACTGTCCTGTTTAACACACTATTGATTATTATTAATCCTGGTACTTCTCTCTGAGTTGGAAATATGCAAAACTAATGATTTTTACTTCCATTGGGATTCTAGAATTTAGTAAATGTAGAACTGTGATAGAGAACCACTAGAGAGAGAGTGAGACTCCTCTTTTTTTCAAAACCTCAGCTTGGATTCAGTGTCAGAAATTGCTCTTTTTCCACAGGACGCTTTAATCCTGTCCTGTTGTCCTGTCAGTTCCTCCAGTTCTCCATGTCTGCTGCTCCTATAACAGCAGAGTGCCTTTTTTTGACTCGTACAGGTGAAGGGAGAATGAAGCTCCAACTTAAAAGCTAAAACCAAAGAATCACAGAATGGGTTAGAAGAGACCTTAAGGCGCATCCACTCCAACTCCCTGCCATGGGCAGGGACACCTTCCACTATCCCAGGTTGCTCAGAGCCCCATCCAGCCTGGCCTTGGACACTGCCAGGGATGGGGCAGCCACAGTTTCTCTGGGCACCCTGTGCCAGGGCCTCACCACTCTCACAGGGAACAATTTTTTCCTAATATCCAATCTAAACCTATTCCTGTCAGTGTGAAACCATTCCCCCTCGACCTGTCTCTGCAGTTTCTGATGAAGAGCCCCTCTCCAGCTTCCTTGTAGCCCCTCAGATATTGGATACATGACATGGTAATTTTTATATAATAAAATAACATGCCACCTGGCAGTTTGTTAGCTGTGCTTGGACAGGATGGTGCTAGTAAGAGGATTCCCTGTCTCTGCTGGAATCTTGGATGCTCCAGGTCTCTACATCAGTAACATCAGTTTCCCATTTCATACAAGGGATTTCTTTTTTTGTTTGTTTTTGTCATTGATGCAAACTTAAGGTGATTCAGACCCCAAAAGTTTTGGTTTGTGTTATTCTTTTCAAAAATGGATCTTCTTTCCAGTAGAGCCTGAGCTGGAATAATCTGACTTGTATTTATAGATGGCAGTTTAGTGACAAAACAAGATTTGAAGCTAAAGAATTTTTCCCAATGTCTCCCAGGTTTCTAAGAGCCACTTTGGCATTCAGGCTGAGTGTGACAGACAGTTCATTCTGCCTTTGTCTTCACCTGGCGAGCGTGGGAGGCGCGGTTATCTCGTGATGTAGAAGCGGGGGCTTGGGTACCTCCTGGCCTCCATCATAGCGTGGGGGTCATCGGGGTTCACCACGTCGTTCTGGTTGATCCTCATGGGCTCCCTGGGCATGTGGGGAAAGTCTGCTGGCTGCTGCTGCAGGGAGCCAAACACCGGGGTCTTCCTCTGCGGGACCAGGATCTGGTGAGGATCTACTGGATCAACATCTGCGCTCCTGGTGTGTCTGTGGGGCTCGGGGGTGTTGAATCGGAACAGAGGGATCTCATTCTTCCTGGACAAAAACTGGGAGTATGGTGGTGGATTCATACCAGGGGAGAAGGCTTGTTTAACTCTGCCTAAGCTCACCAAGAAGTGATGTTTGGGGGATTGGTACACATCGTACCCGTTTTCCAGTGTCCTGTGGTTGAACACACAGTCCTCTTGGCTGAAGTAATGCTGGGGGAAAAAATAGGACACCTGTGAGCAGAGGAGTCTGGTGAATTACAAACACTGGTTAAAGACAGAAAGAGGGATGAGATCTTGCAGCAGGTCTGTGTCTGGCCCAAATGTAGATCGGAGTTGCATGTCCATGCTTTCAGCAAAGTAATTTTAATGATGAGCCCTGTTTTCTCCCAGAGGGTCCCCACCCTCTGTGCTATGGATTGGTCCCTCACTGGGTCTCATTTCATCCTCATTTACCCAGGCAGGACCTCAGATGATTTTTTGTGAGCTCTACAACTTAATACAATCAAAGGAGAGAGCAAAGTTTGACCTAAGCGTCAGATCTTCTCTAACAGTTCCCCCTCCACCTGCAGCTACCCAGGCTTGCCCTGGCTGGGGAAATGGGGACCACAGCAGCAGAATGCACTGGCCATTCAGCCTCAAGGCTTAGGAAAGGTCACTCACCGAGCCAAATATGTTTCCTTTCATGTCCATACACAGGTAGCGTCCACTCTTCACACCTGTGATTATTACTGAGCCTGCACCCTCAGACTTGATCATTAGGGCACCTGTTCAGAACAACAAAACCATCAAATCCAAGATCCATTTCAACAGTGCATTTACAGAGCCATGGATGCTCTGGATGGAAGTGACCTCTGGTAGTCCAAACCAAACTCCCAACCAACCCAGGACTGTTGCCCACCCTAAATCAGGTTTACTGTGGCTTTGGAAAACTCCCAGGATGGAGGACACCTGTCTGGATGCCCTGTTCCAGTGTGGCTCTAACCTCCCAAAGATGACGTTTTTTCCCTCTGAAGTCTCAAATCGTGGCCTGAGGACATTGCCCTCAGTTCTGCCACAGCCCACATCCACGGGGAGTTTGTGCCCCTCATCTTTCTGACTGCCCTGTGTTATTTTTTTCCAGTGGTGCCCAACAGTGGCTCTAGTGGAATGGGCAGGGACTGATACTCAGATGGAAGTTCCACCTGGGCAGGAGGCAGAACTTCTGTCCTGTGCAGTGACCAAGCCCTGAACAGATTGTCTGGACAGGGTGTGGAGTCTCCTCACTGGGGATATTCTAGAACCATCTAGACACAATCCTGTTCCCTGTGCTCTGGGATGGCCTTGCTGGAGCAGGGACGTGGGACCAGATGACTCCCTGTGGTGCCTTCCAACCTCAACCAGTCTGTGATTCTGTGATTGCATTGCCGTTAACATCCTTTTTGCTGGACTAAACCCACAACAGATCATGATCAAGGCCCCCTGAAAACCCTGTGCCAGACCAGCTCCCCCTTCTACTCATCCAGCATGAACTGAGGTTGCTGTAGTGCTCCAAGAGCAATGTCACTGGTGCCAGGTAAAGTGAGAATAACAACTTTGCTTGATCTGCTCCTTCCATTTGACTTAGTGCCTGTTGCCTTGTCCCACCCGGGAGATCTGTGCACACCCAGGCTATGCCACCCTGGTGCAGAACTTGGCACTTCCCATTGTCTGGTGGCTCAGTGGCAGCAAATCATTCACCCTCCCTCTCAATACCCCTTTTGTTGTCTGATTTCCATCTTTCCTGCTCCACCATTCCACATCCTGCTATGCTTGTTTCATGGCATATGTGGGAAAATGCAATATTTTGCTGTCTGTTCTCTAAAATCCCACACTGGTTCTTGATCAACATACCTAAAATGAGTTTTATAAAATCTTTTAATATGTAGGAAGAGTAACAAGACAGTACCAGCATTTCTGTGAATGTTGCATTATCAGTTCCTTAAAAAATAGCAGAATGTGATCCTTTTCCCTCTCTAATTAAATTATAATAAAAAAAAATTCCTTATTTACTTATGTAAAAGCTTCATTACCTAGGCTTAGATTTTTAACTGAGTGTATAAAATAGATGTAATAATAATAATAATAACAACAACCTGATTTTATGATGCATAACTCCTTGTGATTTGAATGCTGCTAAGAGAGAAGTATTTTTGAAATGCTATGAAAGAACCCTATGTCTTAAACCCCTCCCACATTTGTCTACTAACTAAAGAGTTTGGGCCAAGTATTTAGCAAAGGAAGAAGAATAAACTTTTCTCTGTTGAAATAGAATAATAAAATATATAATAAAATAAACTGTGAAGACATAATTTGAGAACCTTTTAGTGATACTAGGGCATAGTTTCTTCTCATGAACCCCAAAGGTTCAACACTTCTTTTATGCCAGTCTGGTCTTTCCTAGTTTTCCCCTTTTTAACTGATCTTTGCATGCCCATGTTCTGTGCACATTGAAAATTAACTTTTAGTGGTTTGCAGCCCTGCACCCCAAAGTACAGATTTTATGGATCAGTTTTCCAGCACTGCTCTGGTGAGTTCCCTTAGTGCAGTTCCTTTGGTAGCACCATCAGTGGGAAGGAGTTATTTGGGGGATATCATTACCGACCTCTAATAGGAACTTCCACCAGAAAATGGGGGTAAAATCATGAAGTGAAGGATAATTCAGGTGGTTTTTCCTTGCAGGGTATTACAGGAACCATAGGACTTCAGTTGTCCTAGGCAAGGAATGAAATTCCCTATACACTAGATTTCTTTGGAGCGATTTTATTTGTTAAACAAAAGGAGAATTAGAATGATGTGTATTTTCCATCCCATGGCTGTGCTCCTTTGCCTGCCTGTCTAATGAGAAGAGGGGATTTTCTATAGGTGGTGAGGAAGTAAAAAATCTCCTTGTCCCTCCCCTGCTCCCATGGAGGTCTGTGGGAAGCCACTTACTGTAGATGGTTTGGTGAGGAGCGCCATCGATGTAGCCATCGGCGTTGATTTGGAGGTGGAAGCTGCTCCTCTCAGTGTCGGTGTAGAGGTGCATCAGGTGGTCTCCATTGCCCCAGCTGGGACTCAGCAGCGGAGAGGAGTTGGGAAAGGCGAGGGAAGCCTTCAGGCTGCAGAGCAGCAGGAGCAGGGAGCTGCAGGGAATGCCCTGGGGAATGGCTCGTTGCTTCATGGTGGGTCAGCGTCTGCTCCTCACCTCCCCTTGTGCCTGGATTGCGAATCCTCAGACAGGATCCCTTCTTCTCTGCAGAGGCTTATAAAGGGCAGCAACATGACATCACACAGGAAAACCTTCTCCACATCCTTGATTTTTGGCAAAGCAACATTTTAAGTGTCCCGAAACCTCAAGGGAAGGATCTCTGGCTAAGGTGTGTGGGGGAAAAATGTAAGGTTTCTAAAGACAGCTCACGAAAGCTAATCATATGTTCAAATGTTATCTACAACCCTGTGACATCTGACAGCTTCCCACGCCCCTACTGTTGGATCCAGGAAGGGCAATCCACTGCACTTGAACTGAAGGGAATGACCCTTCGGACCTGAATTATCTTTCTTTTTTGCCAGATGTGTTTATTCAGACTCCCACCTCCCTTCATCGTTTCCAAGCTGCATTCTGATTTAGTGGAAACATCAAATAGAGCTAAAATTTTGTTGCAAATCTACCAAAAGTTAATGTTAAGTTGTCCTGAGCCTGATTCCCCCTTCACTTTGGTCTAAGTTCCACACCAAGCCTGTTGGGCTAATATTTGTGTCACTCCATTCAAGTGAAGGGAACTTGATATGAACAGAGCCTACTTCAAATAAACTGTCCCTTTTATTTCTCCTGTTTCCTTCTGAGTCACATAAATAATCTAAAGTTGGTGAAAACTAGCTGAAAATAATGTGTAAAACACTTAAAAGCTGGATGCTTGCTCTTGCGTTGCACATCTGGCTGGCAGTTTGTAAAAAATATTCCAAGATACAAGACCTGCTTCTCAGGTGTCCTGCCAATGTTGTGGGTCTTTACAAACAAATTTTCTGATTTAGAAAAAGATGGTTCCATTTATTACATGAAAATGCTGTACTAATGGGATTCACTGTATATGTGAATCAATGATAGGAGTGACAGGTTCCAAAACTGGACTGTGTTAAGGTTCCTTTCAAAATTTAATATAAACTTGACAAAAGTACCAAACAATAAATGAGTATTTCTGTAATGAAACCTGAGGATTTTAGCTGTAGCAATGTTAGATTCAATTTCAATCTCTAGCTGGACACAGCATGAAAAATTCTTAGTTTCATAAACAGGCTGTGGAGCTGTACCATCAACATATAATGGATTGATAATATAAATGGATCGATACAGCTGTAACCCACTGCAAAAGTGGATCTGATTTTGGTATTTTTATTGTTTAAAATTAGTAAAACCCTGCCAAATTCTGCTGCCACACCTGTGTAAATCCAGAGACTTGCGTCAGAGTATATTCACCTGTGTAAATGACAGCACTTTTTAGCCAAAGTGTATAAGGGTCAGATCTTAAACTGAGCAGGCTGACAAAGCTGGCTGCACTGAAAGACAATCCAGGCCTCAGATGTTTTACTGGTTATAACATCTGAAATGCTTTAAATTAAAAGGTAGCATAGAAGGAAAGGAGAGTTAATTTTTCTTCTCTCTTTTTTTTTTTTTTTAAGAAATATCTCTATTTACTGTAGTAATTATCCATCCATATTTTTCACTCTGGTCTTAGAACAAATGTTTTGGTTTTTAGTTGGTTGGTTGTTCTGGTTTTTTTCTTTGCCTCATTTAGACTCCTATGGAAATGTGGATATTGATACTTCAGTTGCAGAAGTGTCTCACAGAGGCACTGTACCCTCTTGGAATATTCTGTCATTCTTTTGTGACTGCAGTTTTTCTGATTTGATGTTTCATATTCACCATGACATTTTGCTGTGCTTGCCAGCATGATCTGATCTTTCTCCGCTGCCTTGGTGGCACAGAAAACATTCTCAGATGTTTGAAAAATTTATTCAACCTCATTTAAGCACATATGCCAGTTGTGAGCATCTGTTTCTCTTTTTATAATAGTCAGACAAGCAAAGATTACTTTTACAAGCTGAAATTGTTTGGCATTTTCTAAAGTTTCCCACAGCGTCAGGAAAACTCCAGACCTTACTAAGTTCTGTTTAATCTGGTAGGCTAAAGTGAATTTAGTGAAGTGATTTTAAGTGAATTTAGTGAATTTAAGTGAATTTATTAAGTCCCTGCTTGTGGGAATGATAATACAAATTCTGCTTTTTCACAGACTTTTTTGCTTTAAACCTATAAATGCCCACTACATGTGGTTTGTTGTGGGTTTTTGGTTTTTTTTACAGTACATGTATTTTTTATTTCAGGCTGATCCATTTATTCCTTATGTGGGTATTTCACTTATCCTATACTCATTCAGCTGTTGATGGGGTAGGCAGGTGTATGAAAGCTGCTTTACTCCTTCAGCTAAGTCTGTTATAATAGAAGTGATGCCAACCTTTCTCATCTTGCATGTTATGCTGATGCATCAGCAATAACCATATTTCTGCAACTTTTACCACAGGAATTGGTATTGATGTTTCAGATTTCTGTATTGCTCTGTGGTGTTTGATGAATTGAGATGACTTTTCTCAGTTCTCAGCTAAGAAATTGCTGATAATTAACAGAAATTGCTTGTTGTAGGGAGAAATAAAAGGAAAAAAATGGGACTGAATTTAAAGATCACAACTATTTCACATTGCCACATTTTCCACTTCCCGCTGCAGGGGCGCTACACTGCCAGTGTCAGGTGCCACAGCAGTGCAGGGTCTTCCTTAGATGTATCCTGGAAGGGGAGCTGGGAGACAGCCTGGAGGAGCTAACACCTATTGTCAAGTCAGGAACCAAGGTAAAGTGAGGAAATCCTCACTCCAGAGCAAAAGATGAAAGGAAAAGATGGAAAAGACAGACCCCAGCTTTCAGGATGAAATTTATTCAAAATAATCATTGAGCAACCTGGTCTAGGGGGAAAGTGTCCCTGCCCATAGCAGGGGGTTGAAACAAGATGATTTTAGTGGTCTCGTTCAACCCAAATCCTTCTGGGATTCTGTGATTCATGCTCCAGCCCTTCATGAGTCTCACTCCCCTCCCTCCCTGCCATGCCTTTGTCCCAGGCCTGCTCCTGCTGCCTCCTGCTCCTTGCTCCAAAGGCAGCTCAGCTCAGGTTTAGCCAGGTATTCTGGGCACTTATCTGGGCCAGGTGCCTCAGCTGGAACACGGATAACACTCAGGCCTCCCTGGTATCATCATTTAACTGAAGAAGTGTACACAGAAGGAACTGAGGGTCACAGGAGCAGATTGAGGTCTGACTTTTCCCCCATTTTGACTGCTTTGAGTTTCCAGCTTTAGGTCATTTTGCAATCCAAACTTACCACCTCAACTTTGTAAAACCCTCAGCAGCTAAATATCATCCCTTGTGCCGCTTTCTTTTACTGCTTATCCCCTCAGTTCTGGAGAGGACTCACAAGGCAAAGACAAGTTTTTTTTTAGTACAGATTTAAGTTACTACAAGTGACTTGCAGTCATTTTTTGGAAGAGCTTTGTGGACCATCAGAAATTTGCAGGTTAAAAAAAAAGTTTTCTACTCAATCTAATGGATGCCTTCCAGGATACTCCTACGAGTAAAACTACACATCCCTTCACAGTGCTGGAGTTCCTTTCATCACGTAGGAGCACCTGTAGCACTCTTGCCTAATAAAGCATATTGACTTATATGTAAACAAGTGGGTGGCTTGCCCTTTTGCAACATTCTGTGCCATCTGAGTGCCTGTGCTGGCCTCAGGAAGCCTCTTGCTCTCTGCTGCTCAGCTCACACGGGAGTTTGGGTTGACAGATTCGAAACTACCTCTGCTCTTAATAATTTCCTTTGCACTGCATCTCTTCAAAAGAGGTCACAGAATCAGGGGCCTGTCCCTCTGCCTCTGCTTCCTTAAAATCACTGTTACAAGTGGCTCTGGGATGGTCACACCCCCAGCGTTGGAAGCACAAGGGTGGAGCGCCTCTCCAGCAGTTATTCTAGGAATACCGATGCACTGAGCCGAGGGAATGTACAGTGGATGCTGTGTGTGTGTGTGTGTGTGTGTGTGTGTGTGTGTGTGTGTGCAGTTGCCTTTGCCACAGACTTCACCCGGTGTTGTGTTAAACACATCCTGAGTGACCTTACTTGGGGGCCCCATTCTTGTCACACTGCCCACGACTAAAGAAAACATCCTGGCTCAGCTCACCTACGTGAAAAAGATGAGGTAAGCACAGCCCACTGGCTTCGGGACCGCAGTGTGTACCAGCAGTTTCTGCAGTGTGCCTGCTCTCATGAACTGAAATGAAGGGCCTCATTCCTCCTCCAGCTGAAATCCTTGGCACAGCTCCCAGGCAAAGCAGAACCAGTCCCTAAAAGGTTTTGTTTTCTGAACAGAGAGTGTTTCTGTCGTTTTAAGGGGTCTGAGTTTTCTTAGGTGGTGTGGGAGAGAGGATTGGTGCAATTTGTGGTGAGAGTTGCTGGTACCCTCAATTTCAAAAAAAATAGTAGAATCACAGAATGGCCTGTTTGGAAGGGATCTTAAAGATAATTTCATTCTGACCCCCTGCCATGGGAGGGGACACCTGCCACTATCCCAGCTTGCTCAGAGCCCCATCAAACCTGGCCTTGGACACTACCAGGGCTGGGGCAGCTACAGCTTTGGGGAATCTGTGCCAGGGCCTCACCACCCTCACAGAGAACAATTTCTTCCTAATATCCCATCTAACCCTGCACTTCTGTCAATCTGAAGCCATTCTTCCTTGTCCTGTGACTCCAGGCCCTTGTCAAGAGTCTCTCTCCATCTTTCCTGTAGGCTCCCCTCAGGTCTGGAAGGCTGAACAATGTTCTGGTTTGGTGTTGAGGCTTGGAAGGCCTGAAGTTTTTCTGGATTCTGAAATCTGCCCTGTGCACACCCAGTCCTGCTGGCCTGCTGCCCAGGCAGTGTGTCTTGTCTGAGAAAGTGTCTCCTTTCTCCTGGTGTGCTTGCTTCCATGTACAAAGGAATCCTGGGGACACAAATACACAGCCTTGACAAGAAAGTCATTTCAGTCATCCATCTCCTATTGTAATATGTTGCAAGGTGCCTAAAAGCAGGCTGATGGTTTTATTTTGGGAAAACTCTTTGCTTTGTGTAAAGTTTCCTATTTCCCAACATTGTTATCTCAGCTTGGACTAGAAACATCCAGGAGCCCCTTCTGATTTAAGTATTTCTAGGATTCAAAGCCATCTGCCACTACATTCATTGACAGTTTCCAATAAACTAAATTGGTATTTTCCCCTTGTTAGGCAAAAGACAAGGATCAATAATAAACTTTTTTGTAACCTAATTTTAAACTTACTCCAATCTCATGGTTTCACATGTTGCACTCAGATGTGCCTCCTTGAAGAAGAGATAAAAAAGGCTTAGGTTAAAGAAATTAGGAATGGAAAATGAAAAGAGGGAGAGGGGAATGCAGTGAAACAAGAAGACAAAATATGCAGATGTCATCATCAGCCAAAGGCTCTTTTACTGTAGGACAGTAATAACAGACCATGTGACTGGTGATGGTTAGAGCTGCCTCAGTGCAATTGCAGGTGTTGCTCTTTAGCTCTGGGACTTATTTTTTGTGGGATCTCTTCGAAATGAAAACTTCATTGAGAAATCTTTGCTCTCTATTAGTTTTAAGAGTAATTTTTTTAACATGAAATCTAAATAATAAATGAAGAAAGTTGTGACTGAACATTGTCCTAGTACTCAGTGTTTCTAATGCAAGGAAAATAGAGAGATTCCCTAAGCCACTGCAAGACCAGTCTATGATTCTGGAGTCCTTTAAAGAAACATGGAGATTGAAGTTTGTAAGGGGCAGGGCAAGACAAGTAACAGTGGCTTCATTTTTTTCAGCTAAACTCTGTTAGCTCACATTGGCTCAGAAGCTGGGTTCTGTTTTCTGAGATATTTCTGTGTAAGGGAGCACATAAAGGAGAATTTATGAGACTGAACAGGAATCTGGCAAAAATATGTCTTGAACTCTGCCCTTGATTCAGGTTTTCCTTCACAAAATGTCTTTTCAGGTAAATGTGAAACTACATTTTTAAAAATTTTTTTTTTTTCAGTGTAGAGACAATAGTTCTTCATGTTGCTTTCTCAGCCTGCCACATTGCTGGCGAGGAGGAAATTGAGAGTCACATTGTGCAAAGGTTCATGAGCTGCTGGGACACTGATCCTGCACCTGGGCCCTTCTGATCTTTGGCCATTTTAACAGCTGTCACAAGCTGGTGCCATGCCAGGGCTGGTTGGGAAATGGATTCTCTTTCAAGAAAGTCCATCAGGCTGTTTTTGGCATCTTTATTGAAGTTCTAGACTTTCATCAAACTGCTCAGTTCTCCAAAAGCAAAGAGATTTCTTCGCTGACAATTTTTTTAAAACTTGGAAATAAAACTTAATAATTTTCTTTTTTTTTAATTAAAAAATCTTCTTTCTTACCCTTTCCATTACGCCAAATTAACTTTCTTACATGCCAGAGGCTGGTTAGCCCATCTGCCTACCCTGAATATGACTATGTCTCTTTGACACTACTGTCACTTCTTGACCCTTTGCTCCATGGTTGATTCTTCCTAAAGTCTCCACTCCTGGTGGAAGAATGGAAATGAATTCAAGGTACCACCTTCATGACCAGCTGATGACCAGCTCAGCATGAACTGAGGTTGTGCAGAATGCAAACATACATGAGAAATGTCATACACAAGAAATTCCAGTCACCCAGGTGGCCTGAGGACCTGCATGTTGATTGTTATAGTGGTTTAGGAAAAAAATCCCATTGGAGATTAGCTTTTTATTTTGCAATCTGCAAGTTTCTCTTTAAAATGTGCAAACACATCTGCAGATTTGCTCAAGATTACAGAAAGTGACACGCTGACACGCCCCATACATATCCACTTTCCCACAGTTTCTATTTCTGTAGTCATTACCTTTGCAAAATCATCATCATCACAGAATCATAGAGTGGTTTGGGTTGGAAGGGACCTCACAGCCCATCTCATTCCAACCCCCCTGCCACGGGCCTTCCACTATCCCAGTTTGCTCAGAGCCCCATCCAACCTGATCTTGGACACTGCCAGGGATGGGGCAGCCACAGCTTCTGTGCACCCTGTGCCAGGGTCTCAGCACCCTCTCAGGGAACAATTTCTTCCTGATATCCAATCTAAACCTGCTCTGTGACTTTGAAGCCTGTGTTTTGACCCTGGGTTAAATGTAAACTGGCTTGTCCCTCACTGGATAACTGAGGTAGTTAAAGTGCTCCTGATCTCACTGAGTGACACCTATGCTGATTAGCATAATTCCCTTCTTTGAGTTTTTGCATAATTTTGTTTTATTGCCTCTTCAATAAGCTGGAAGATTTGTGTTGGACCAGTGAGTCCTGGGCTCAGGTCATAGGCAAAGTAACTTCAGGGAAAAAGCAAGGCTCCAGCCTCCTGGAATGAGTCAGGATAGATCATTTTGCATTAAAAAAAAAAAAAAAAAAAAAAAAGAAAGGAAGCTTTTCTCCAGAGTGGCCTGAAACAAATATAATTATAAACTGTGTTGTTTTAGATATCATCCCTAATGCTTTCTTGTTTGACGTAAGTTGGTGTGGTCTCATTGGAGAAGCTATTCCAGAGCTGTCAGCTATGGTTCATGAAAGCATACAATAAAATTGTGAGTGGTAAACAATTAATTGTGAGGGGATAAAAATTAGTCCCAATCAAGGCATTTTGGTCCACATCCTGTGACAAAAAATAACCAACAATTATGTGTGCTTACGAGATCCAGGATTGAATAATATGTTCAAATCTCATGATCCAAGGACACAGCTCATTCGGCTCATCTGGACTTATTGGCCCCTTGGATTTTGGCCAAACACTTTTCAGCAGCGTATGGCTTCCAAAACAAACATGCTTTTGGACTGAGCTCGATGCAGAGCTTGGCTGGAGAGAAGAAAGGAATCTCTGCTTGTGGCTGCATACTTGGTTGTTTGTTTTTATAAATTTTTTTCTCCAATGACAGCTATTTCCTTAACCAGGATTGTTTCACTGCAGTTCACTGCAATTCCAGTTTGCATTACATATATTAAACCTAGAGATTCCAAGTGTTTTATCTTAGCCTGAGTCTCCTCCTCAGTTGTCCAGCAGCTGGAAGAGATTCTTACTTCCTCCTTTAATCGTGGGTTCTGACAAGGAAACCAAATATCCTCTCGGCTTCTGCAAGTTGTTGTGATTCCACATGGAGCACAAGAGTTTGCAGTTGGACCTGCAAACCTCCTTTTTTGAAGGAACAAAGTCACCTGTACTTAAATACCTGGGACCTAATTGTCTCCTCCATTGCTCAAATTGATGCAGAGCAGGGTGGCTTCAGCAAATGCCAAAAGAAAAAAAAGAAAAGACACAAAAACCCAAAAACCAAAAAAACCCACCAAACACCCAAAAAGCCAATGCAAAAGAGATGTGGGGCTGTTTATTTCCTTTTATAAGCATGTTTTTAATTAGATGGCCAATACTTATCCCAGCTTGCTCAGAGCCTCATCAAACCTGACCTTGGACACTTCCAGGGATGGGGCAGCCACAGCTTCTTTGGGCTAGCTGTGCCAGGGCCTCAGCACCCTCACAGGGAACAATTTCTTCCTCATATCCAATCTAAACCTGCTCTGTCAGTGTGAAGCCATTCCCCTTTGTCTTGTCACTCCAGGCCCTTGTCAAGAGTCTTTCTCCAAATTTCCTATGTGTTCCCTTCAGGCACTGGAAGGCCACAACGAGGTCACCCCAAAGCCTTCTCTTCTCCAGGCTGAACAATCCCAGTTCCCTCAGCCTTTCCTCCCAGCAGAGCTGCTCCATCCCTCTGATCCCTTTGGTGTCCCTGCTCTGGCCTGGCTCCAGCAGCTCCCTGTCCTTCCTGTGCTGGGATCCCAGAGCTGGATGCAGCCCTGCAGGGGGGTCTCAGCAGAGTGGGGCAGAGGGCCAGAATCTCCCCTTCCCCTGCTGCCCATGCTGAGAGCTCAACCCAGCACATGGGCAGGTTCTGGATCCCAGCACTGGCACTGGTGCTGCTCCTTGCTCTGAACATGATCTCGGGCTGCACTGAAGCCACACAGTTCATGGACCTCTGTCTCCCACTGAGCTTTGTGTACTTGCAGCTGAGCTTATCCTCTATGTGTGAGTTTTCAGAAAGCCTTCTTTTTTCCTTTTTTTTCCTTTCCCTTCATGGTACTGAATCCTTCAGATGATTTCTGCAGCCATTTGTGTGGATAAGAGTTAGCTCCAGCAGGAGGGACTCTTTCTGTCTATGCACAGGACCAATGTGTCTTGTGTCAAGACCCTAATGAAGATGCCAATCCCTCTTAGGCTCTCAGCAAAGCATGGGCTGCCCTTTCGAGACATCTGTCTACATATGATCCCCTTTGAGTTGCTATCCGGAGTTTCAACCAGGGCTTAATGAACCATGAAGCTGTTGCAGGGGCTGTTGCAGGAGATGAGTAGATGGTATTCTTCCTGATACATCTTCCCCTAGCTTTGAAGTTGGTCCTGCACTCATCTAAGTGGTTGGATTCAAGCCCTCCAACAGTTCTTTCCCTTCTAAATGTCTCCATAGAAACAGAGACATTATTAAGTTTCAAATTACCTGTGAGAAAGCAGAAAATTAGGTAAACTCAGCAAAATGCTTCCTATTCTTCATAGGGGTGTGAGGTTATCCTCCATCTCTTGACCCCAAAATTCCTGGGAGATTTTTCATCCCCCAAGCTGAGAGCACACAGTGGGAAGGGAGCATGGGAAGTGCCCATGCCTCCCAGGACCCCTGGACAGTTCTCAGGCAAGAAATCTGAATTACACAAAGGTCTACAAAAATTTGAAGTGTACCAATACATACTCTGGTTCTAGAGGTGAATAAAAACTAGGTTTGGAAGAGGAGTTAACACAGCGTGTCTGAATCAAGGAAAAAAACAAATGTTAAGAGAGATTTAGAATCAAAACACTACCAAAAATGTATAAAATTTTATTTTATGAATACATTAAACTATTGTGCGCAGCACATACATATAAAAATAGAAGCAATTTCACAAACAATTGATTGGACAGTTTTGTGTTTCTTGCAAATTTACAGTCTCAACTGTGAGTCTATATTGAGTCAGAACATGAGGTATATTTTAGTGAAAAAAAAGTAATCTGAGAACTTTGGCACCATTTTACTGTGCAAAATAAAATCTTGGAATTGAAATAGTTAGTGAGGTATACAAATATTACTCTGCTTTTCCACTGTGTGTGTGTCTGAGTCTCTGCACATCTGGGAAAAATACATTTATTTTAGAACATGATTCAGTTCCAGCCAAATCTGCTTTTTAAGAGGGGCGGATTAAGTCTCAGAATGTTATGGGTTTTCCCTGAGGAAGGAGAAACCGTAAAAATAGGCATCAACTCCACAGGAGAATCCTATTTGGAAAATGTGGGCATGACAGGCTGGTGTGGAGCATTCACCGCAATGCTTTCAAAGCTCAGCCCATGGCATGACCCTTGTTAATGCACACTTGAAATATGTTTTGAAGTTCCTAATTTGGCCCTGATTTGGGAAATCCCTTTAGTTTTATGAGTTTTCTTTATGTAGTCATGTACCTGCTTTGATTTCAGCTGTGATTTCCATGTTGATCTGGCTGGCACTGATGTGTAATGAGGAAAAAAGCAGTGATGTAAGGAGTAACTCAGCAGAGTGACTGATGGGGCTTTCCAAATGCCCACCAAAACTGCATCCAAAAGGATCTGCAGTTCATAAGAACAGTCTCAGCCTAGCAGGCTGTGGCTAAACAGATTTATAGAATCGCAGAATGACTGAGGTTGGAAAACACCTGCAAGATCATCAAGTCCAACCTTTGACAAATCCCCACCTTGTCAACCAGACCGGAGCCACATCCAGTCATTTCCTGAACACTTCCAGGGATGGTGACTCCACCACCTCTTTGGGCAGCCTGTTCCAATGCCTGACCACCCTTCAGTGAAGAAATTCTTCCTGATGTCCAACCTGAACCTCCCCTGGCACAGCTTGGGGCCGTTTCCTCTTGTCCTGACTTCTTGTGACCTGGTCTATGGGTTGTCCTCGCTTGACCAGTGTGTGCAAAATGGAGCCAGTGAGTCTGATTGCCACCTTTTGTGCCAGCTGTCTCAATGCTTACCAGTCCTGGCAATAATCTCTTTCTCTAGGCTGCCCTGGTTTAAGAGGGAACAGACTTTATCCTGCCATAAGGATGCTGGATTAAGCTGTGACCAGAAGCAAATTTGTGTGCCAGCATTTGAACTCTGTTTCTTTCTACATCCCTGGACTCTTCCATACTTCTTCAAACTTCATTTCAAAGACAATTAGGAATATAACACCAGGATACAGGTTGCCAGCTAATGTATTTCAGCACAGCTCTCTGTACCTCTAGGGACTCTAGGTCAATGTACTGCCTGATACCCTCCAAACTTTTCTTTGACCCACTCTCTCCCCGCTCAAAACATCCTGATTTTTCACTTCAAATGCATATTTTTCCAAAGCAAACTGCTGCACACGTTGTGGGTGAACAAAGTGTGTCATCTTGGCTTCTTTCTGAAATACTGCAAGATCAGAAAATGAAGAGCAATTCCTTTCAAGTCCTTTCCTTCCAAAGCATCCTCCAAAGTATCCCTGTACTGTGAGCAGCATTCCACTCTTTTTTTCTCTTCATGTACACTGTGATCATCACTTACATTTGAACCAGATAAATTCAAGTATAAGTCACACTAGAGATGCTGGAAAACTGTATCTTGTTCACAAAACAATTGCCTTGACAGTTTCTTGGGAAGGGAGGTGGTGGGTACATCCTTGTGGGTATGTCCTTTGGGCCAAATCTTCTTCAGCTATAAACTGATAGTTTTCCTGGGCTGATTTACTCCAGCTGAGGATCTGGCCCTGACAGTGTCTCTCATGCATGTCAGAAGGCTCAAATTCATCACGAATAGACAGCCCCTGCAAATAGAATGGCATGTCAAGGCTGGACATAGCCTCATTTTGGCTGGACATGGGAGATAATCTTGCACTCAGATATTCACTTCTGCAGCAGCATGGTCCATCTATGCTGAAAATGCTCATGCTCTGACATTGCACTGAATCTAGTTTCAAATTTAGGAGCACGCCACCAATGCAGGAATCCCAAGGCTTCTGGTAACTGACATTTATAGTGACTATTGACTTAGGGCCTCTTAAAATACTCTTTCAACGGCACAGAGAATGCAGCTTCATTGGTGATCTGGAAAAGGGCTGTCAAAATAGCAGGGCAAGGTTATGTGCCATTTGTAGAGCTTCTAGGAGAGTTTTGAAGAGTGTTTCATACAGCTTGCTGTGTTGTCTTTGAAACTGATTCTTTGCAAGTGACAGAAATTGGAATTATGGCACGAATTCCTCTGTCCCAACATGGGAAGGTATGCTTATGTAGCCTCCTTTCTCTGTCCTTCATACTTCAGGGAGGTATGATAGAGAAGAACCAAATATACTTAAGACAGTGAAAATTCAACACAGAGTTTTCTAAAATCACCCTTTGCTGGAAGCTTCCATGAATTTCTCATATTTTATAAAATGCATCCCACAGATCATTTCTAGTTCTTAGAGATTAACAATATTCAGGCTAAATGAAATACAGTGCCTTTAAATATTTCTTTTCTTTTATATAAAAGCACTGGGCATCAGGAGACTGGCATGATTGATCCACTAAACGTATGTAATTACATAGATGCACACTCACCCATCCCATGTCTATATATATGCAAATATTAATATTAAAGATGTACACATCTATATTGGAGGTAAGTCTAAACTAAGCTCACAAAATGCCATTCAAAATCCTCAGCTCCAAATCAGTTTTGCATTTGGGACCCATCTATGATTTATCCTGTGGCCTTTCCCACAGGAAATTGATTGTAGGTCTTCATTTTGCCAACCAGTCCATGTGAGGAGACCCTGGAGAACCCCTTCAGAGACAGAGGGGCTCCGGGAACAGACAGTTTGCTTGTGTAGAAACAGTTGTGGAATTGGCACCTTAATGATCAAAACAGGTTGAGGACTTTACAGGACAGGGCACAGTCTGTAGAGGGGGGGTGCAGGCAGATATTCAGATGGAGTGAAATGCCTGAAGCTCTGGTGAAGCAAAATCATCTGGTGATTTGGCCCATGATATGTAAACAGCTCACTACAAGAGGTTATTATCTGAGGTAAATAATATTTAGTAAATCACCTATGATTGATTAGATGGTTGCCCACAGCCATTCCACATCTTCCAAAAACTTCCTTTGCATTCCAGCTTGCATTTTTCTCTGTACAGCACCAAAGGAGGCACACAGCCATGTAAAATTTGTACAGAGTAGAAGAGAAGCAGCATTGTATTACATACGCTATGTGATGAATCTAGTACAAATATTTTTATCCAAATATACACATACATATAGAGATTTCTTTTTTTTTTTTCCAATGACCAGTATAAATACTTTACCTGGGAGGTTATTCCCCATGTGCAAAACGAAACAGTTTGTCCTGGGATTTAATCTTCTGTATTGCTGGTGTTCATATTCTTGGTAAGAAGTGGGTCACTGTCATGGCAGGAGAAACCTTGTTCCCTCTCTTCACCCTGCCGTGTTTGCTGAGGGCTATGTAAGCGCCACGGTGAACTTTGGATTCATATGCGTTGTAGTTATTGGGCAGCAAGGTTTCCTTGAATTTGCACTCATCTTGGAAAACAGCCTAAGGAACAGCAAGGGAGGGGGTAGGGATACAAATCAGGTACAATCAATTTTCCACCACAGCCCAGGTCATTTTTCTTCCTCGTGTTTTTACACCAGGGCTCGTTGCAGTGTGCGACAGGTGGTGCTGCAGCCACTGTGGCCAACAATAAATCTCCCTCCTCAGTGCTAATTTGGTGTCAGATGAACTCAGATGCCACCTGTCCAGACAATGGACTGTGTATTTCCTGTAGCAGATCGAGTTAATTCATTATAGATCATGGATTTCTTCATTTTATTTGCAAGTAATAATTTCTGTCAGCATCAAACCCTCTTGCCCAAACAACAGCTTTAAGAACTCCCCTCTGCCAGAAGTTTCGTCATTTGTAAAAAAAATTGTATGCCGGCTGTCAAAACCTTCAGAGCTTTTCCAAACAGCAGTGTCCAGGGACAACTGCTTGCTTTAATAAGAGATTTGATTAGCAGTAAATAATTTCTTTTTTAAACCATTAGTAATATTTGACTAAGCTGGGAAAATAGTATTAATTTCCTCCATGTCAAAACATGAAAATCTAAGGAGAGGGAGTTATCTGGGAGAGGAGGTGCAGGGACAAGCAGGAGACAAATGCAGAGGAAATTAAAAGAGAAAGCAGAATAATTCTCTGACTTCAAATGTCTGGCACATGAGATGCCACTGATGCAGTTCTATTTGGGCATCTGTGTGATACCACCCAAAGCCTGTAAGAGTTTAACATCAGGCATTGTGCTGTGCAAGGGAAAATGCACATTTCTTACAGCTTTTGAAAGTGTCTTTGAAGATAAACAAAACTGTATTGAAAATGGGGGAAAAAATCAAAGGGATTTCTGAAGCCAGACCCTGCACACAGCTAGAAAGACCCAGCTAAGTAAAGCAGTTGGACTTGTGACACTTTCTAGGTGGGACCTTAAAGTGTCCTTCTGTCATTATGAGCGTGAGAGGGAATCAGTCAGGTTAGTAATGGCCACAGGTCCCTCACAACATTTGCCATTATTTTAAACAACTGCAATGCTTTTGCATTACAACTTTGCAATTACAACTGTTCTAAAGGAAAGGACTCTGCTGTTCCTTGACCAAAGAGATTGATACAAGCAGTGCCATTCGTTACTTTGAGATGGGCTGATTTTGCCTATTGCCCAGAGCCAGCCTCTTTCAAATGCACCTTCTAACTTGCACTTTTTCTGCTGGATATTGAGACTGGAGACGTGTTACTCACACCTCAGAGGTTAAACTTTATTTAGATAGCAAATCATCTAGATAAGGATGGTGATGTTTCAGTATGATTTGCATACCATTGTTAATAGTTATTATTACTTTCTCATCCTTTGCATCCTTTCCATCTCACAAAACTGATCATTAAAATAACCCCAGCCACACATGTTGACCTTGTAGGGTAAACTTCCTATTTATTCTTGATGGTGGGGTTGTTTTTGGTAGGAAGGAGCATGTGGTCATTATTTTACTAAGGGTAGCTGTTGGAAATAGCTATAATTGTGCCTCTCCTACACACAATGCAATGCAGGATGGAATCAACGGGGCTCAGCTTTGCTACAACGTTTGCAGCCCTGTGACCTTAGAAGAAGCCATCTAATTAATCTGTACTATTTGCAGAGTACGTTCATTTTCCTAAGGTGTCCCCTGTACAGTCTTACAGGAAAGCTTTAAAATCCCAGCCCTGTAACAGCCATGCTGCTTGTTGCATTAAATAGCACTGATGACAGCAGGCTGGGCAGGCTCCCTGTAACAGGAGGGCTATTTTCTCTGCTTGTAACGAGAGATTTCCATAAGGAAAAGACTGAAACAAAAAAAAACCAAAACAAACTAAACCAAAACAAACAAAGCAAAACACTAAACCGAACCAAACTGCTTCAAAACCTTTTTGTTTAAACTGTGAAAAACTACTTGCACTTGTACTTACCGTCCCATACAACCTGCCTTTGCTGTTCATTGCAATGAAGAGAGCACTTTTCACACCAAGCAGACTTACAACACCTCTTTCTACAGTGGATATTTCAAAGAGACCTGAAAAACATGAAGTTTAATAGGAGTGTTATCACGGAACCTAGAGCTAGTGGAAGGCAATTCAGATACTTTTTTTTTCTTAAACCCTAATGAAATTGTCATATATTTATAAGAATTAACTCCCTAATGCAGCAAAATAAATACACACAGAAACGGTCTTGGGCTTTCTAAATGTCACTGGATTTGAAAATAATTATCCTAGAATTGTAGTCACATTCTGTATAAGCCTTTTGCTCTATCAAACTCTTTTGATCTGTCAAACTCTAGACCTTTTCAATAAGGAAATTATTTTTATGTAATACACTATACTTACAAAAGGTTTTTTACTGAGCCTTAAAGAAGTGTGCTTTGCATTTTGAAGTCCCACATGACATTGCTGCAAAAGATTTTAGCAACTGCCCTCTGCAGGAAATTCAAATCCACATGATTAATGCTTTCCTTAATTCTTAGGGTGACAGAACATCACTCACAAGAATGAGCAAACCAGGACCAGCAAACCCCTTCCATGGGACACACTGAGTGTCCTAAAAATACTGGTCAGCTGGGATTCAAGAATCATGCTTTGGCACTCTGGACTCAGCAAAAACCTCCCAGATTCAAAAGGCAAATGAGATGGTGAGGAGCAAGAAAATGCTGCAGAGAGTCAGTTTTCAACCTGGTTTGTATTTTCTCATCTGTGCAGCAAAGCAGGTAAAAATAAATTCTATCTAAATTTGTCTAAGCATTTTGTGCCACGTTTCAGCCCAAAGAGTTCTCATGTTTATTGATCCCAGAGACTTTAAAAGGCAACAGATGTAGCACAGATTAATAATATCAAGTCATAACATTTGCACTCTGTGCGGGGTAATTACTAGAGTTCACAGCAATTAAGTCACATCTATTCTATTTCATTTCTGGATGCAACTCACTGTATTGGTTTTCATTGTGAACTCCGCTTATCCTTCCGTCTGGGAGGATTTGAAGGTGAAACCCGATGCCCACGTTGCAGTAAAGCCTCCGCTGCCTCTTGATTCCTAGCAAATAGTCACTCTCCCAGTTCACATCTGCCTTCTCCCCTGACATCCCAGCCATGGACCTGGACAGCAGAGATTGCCATCCTCTCTCCAGCAATGTGCCATTAGTTCTGCTTACAACTGGGTGTGTGGCAGCAATCCCAGCTAGCAAACCCAGGAGAAGGAACGCAGGCAACGTCCGGTGAGCGCTGGCGTCGCAGGACATAGTGATGAGAAGTCTTTGTGCCGTGGCCATCCGGTTCACCTCCTGGGCACGTGGTCAGAATTAATGGCCCTAAAAATACCGCCCTTCTTGTTTTTCTCCCTTCAGCATGGTGGCAGAGGCTTATTTTTGGAAAGCAAATAGAGCTTGCTGACCTGAAACTAAAGCCTGATAGCAGTGGAGTTGGGAGCAGAGACAGGCCAGCAGGACTCCAACTGGTGGGGACCATGGTTTGAAGATCCTGCTTCCTGCTGGGCAGCCTCTGTTATATTTGATTGAGCCATCTTTATAGTGCAGGGGCTGTCCCTGCCCACATCATCACTCTGACATCAACAGCCTACCCAAGGTGAGGCTGCCAGGGCTGTAACACAAACCTGCGTCCGCCCTGCCTGCTGAGGTTGGAGTGCTGTCACCCAAGACTGGAGGCAGGAGTGGGATTTCATTGGCTGTGCGAAGCAAAGGAGTCAAATTGGTCAGGGAGCCAGAGGCCTCACAGGCAGCTTCCTTATTTAGAGAAGAAGGTGTAAAAACAGTTCTGGACCTCATCAGTGAGCAATGAGAGGTTTGCAGCCACTTCCTTGGTGGCACGATCAGCGGGTGTTTGTCGGGGCACCTCGATACTCGGGGACAATCGGCTTGAGGTGGCCACAGCTCTTTTTGTGCACACCCTGCAAAGCCAAGGCACCTCTTACTGAGCGACCCACGTGCTAACCTCTGTCTGTACCTCTGCAGGGAGTGCTCCTGGCTGGCTAAAGCAGAGGTAAGCTATGCAGCAGGGACAGAAGCCCCAGCTCCTGCAGGTTTTATCCTAGTGGGAATTCTGCTGAGCAGGGCACACAGGCTGGAGCATTGATCTTGCAGTGACATGTAGATGAGAACATTAGGTCTTCCTGTTTTTCACTGTGGTGACTTCCAAATGATCACATTTACCTGGGGAGGGTGTGTATGTCCTGCACAGGGGTGACTGTATTTGTAGGAGCAAGACAAGGACTTAGGTGGTGTGTTAAAGATGAGGAAAAAGTGAGATGGCCACAGCTTCCCAGTGTTTCACTGTTTCCTTTCCTCAAGCCCAAATACTCACTATTTTTATAACTTATGACCATCTTAATTTGCTTCCCCTTCCATTTGCTCAGACTGTCTTAATTGTTTCCCCTTATTTTCCACTGAAGCTGTTTCAACTCCTTTGGCGTTGGACAGATTAGACTTTTATCTTAATTAGTTTCACAGAACTTATCAAGACATAACTCAGAGGAAAACGGCTGAGATTTATACAAATACTTTTGTCAATATGTCTGTCAGCTTCTCATGGCACAGGCCTTGCATCTTCTGTGTCATTTGAGAAGCCTGCTAATGAGGAGAGTACCTAGAAACATGATTAAACTGAGCACACCCAGTGTGACAGAGTTTCACATTAGCAGAGGTGCAGTACGAGGCCTGGGACACTGCAGACTCCCCAGCACAAGCCCCATGAGGTGAAGGGCACCCCTGGCAGCCCCGAGGCAGGTGAACTGTCAGAGTCAGTGATGTGTGTGAATATTGATTGCTTTCAGGACACAGGCTCAGCTATGAAATATTTGGGAACCACAGGGCTAGGCCCTGGCTTGTGCCAGGTGACATTTCAAGGTCTCTGTGCCTTTGCTGAAGCTGAACTTGGACTATCACAGAATCACAGAATAACCTGAGCTAGAATGGACCCACTAGGATCATGCAAGTCCAATGCCTGGCTCTTCACAGGACACCGCAACAACCCCACCCTGTGCCTGAGAGCCTTGTCCAAACACTCCCTGAACTCTGGTAGGCTTGGGGTGGTGGCCAAAGGAAGGATCTTTTGCTGACAAAAAAAATCCTCAGATCCTTTTCTCTCCTGTTTTCTACTTTATCTGGTGATTTTTTTCATCTATGTAAAGCACATATATAATTTTTAGGGAGAAATTATACTAGTATTTTATACCCTCTTATCATAGCTGCAGTCTTCACGAGAGGCCAGCATCATTGGGAAACAAAGCCCAGGGTCCCTGTTACGAGCATGGGGCTGGAACTGATTTCCCAGTTTTTCTTATACTGCAGTCTGAAACCTGCCCATTCCCAATGCATGTGACTCCTGGCAACACTGCCTGATCTCAGAGCCATCACTGTCTGTAAAAACATTTTCATTCCTCTTTATTTTTCCCCCTAGACAACTTTTCAAGTGTAACGGGTGCAGAGCTGGATTTCCTTCCTCATCTTTAATCACCTTTGCGTCTTTATGTCTCATTCATCAGGTTTCACAGAGCAAAGACAAACCGTGGGCTAAATGAGCTCCTCTAACTTTTGCTGGCACATCTGCCACTGCAGATTCCCCACAAGGTGTCCTTATGGCACGGGTTAAAGGAACACTTTGTAGGATGCACCGTGTCTCATCCCAGTACCCTTGATCCTAGAAGTAAAACCAAATGGTCAGACACAAAACAAACAAACAAACAAACAAAGATAATTTATGACAAGTCTGTGGGATGCATTGCTTTGTCTTTTAGTCAGTCCAGATGGAAAATGACTGCTGAGGGCTGTGGTGACCCAGGAGACAGCCTTGCTCTAGCAGTTTCCTGCTGAGCAAGTCCACCCGACAGCATTCTGTATGGAAAGGGTGCATGGATTACTTGCTTGCAAAAAATCAGGACTTTTCTTGCCTGATCTGTAAACCAAACCAAACAGCTAAAATTTGTGGTTTCACTGGGACACCTGGTCCTCTTAAGACCAGGAGTCCTTGTGTCTGGCCCCAGACCAAGTGTGTGCAGCTGGGAAGATGAACTGCATTCTGCAGTCTTGTACTGCTCAGCAATTCTGCATCAGAGTTGAAAAGAATCTTGAACCATTCTCCAGTTGGATCTGTGGCTAGCAGGTTGCTGAGTTTCTGTGTATTAGCATTTGAACTGCCATGTAAATTCTTGACCTCCTGATTCAATTAGGCAAGCCTTGTTTGTTCTAAAAGGTGTCTCATTCTGCTTAAACTTGTCCTCTTGGCCCATGAAGTGACTATTTGCAGAAAACACGCTGTAACCTTCTGGTTTTCATGCTTCTGAGGTAGCATGTTGTCCTGGCTTCATGTGCCCAGTGAAATTTGGAAAGGAGATACCAATAGCATTTGCAGTAAAATAAACCCTGTAAACTCCAACATGGTAAAAATTTACTTCAGCAATCAAACTCTACTTACTTGAACTCTTAAGACCTGGGGTGACAGTGTTCACTGCCTAACTAAAGCAACAAGTTTTCATTGTCAGTATTTCAGCACAATATTAAAATAACCCCTCTTTGGAGCACAGCAGTTCAGATCCACTTTCAGATAGTCTAAGAAAAGTCCTGCAGCTGAGCAGAAACATGATATGGATGCAGAGCACGTCTTTCAAAAAATGTGTGATGACTTAGGGTCCTAAGTTCCATTTTCAAATCTGTTAAAAGTCTCTCCCTATTTTAAGGCCTGGAAAGAACAATCTCTCATTCAAACACAGAAGAACAGACTAAAATTGTTCACCTTGCCTGCAAAGACCCAAGCTGGTGGTGGACAGTGGAGAAGAGAGACTTCCAGGTGATAAATCTGCCTGTTGTGGCAGGGCAGGTGTTTCAGACTCCGGACAAGTTGCATAAAAGTCTGTAAGCTCAAGTATGACCATGGAGCCTCATCCGATCATCTTTAGGTTAATGGGGTTTGCTGGCCAGCGTGGAGAGATTTGTAACACAGATACCAGGACTGTTATGAATTAAATATGAATCACAATCTGAAAGCAACAGAAAAAAAAAAAAAAAAACAGAGCAAGGGTTGCAGGGCTGTATTGACACCCAAGACCCCACCAAACTGTAGAACTGGTAACACTAAAGAGGGTGTTGTTGGCATCAAGGTTAATTTGGATAGGACCACAGAATAGATGATTAATCAGCAGAAGACCTGAGCTCTGGTAGCAGGAGGATGATAAACAAGGTTGTAGCACACTGTATTTGTTATTTCTCTTTCCATTACCCATCAGAGAGGCAGATTTGTTGTCACACTGATCCCCAAAATGAATAAACAGGAAAACAGACAGCAACCTTGCCTAAGACCCTTGGCAGCTGATGAACTCTTGGAGGCTGAAGCAAGCAAACTTCTGACCCAAAACTATTCCCTCATTGCAGCTGCTGACTCCTAAAGCATGTACAAGGCCTTCTCAAACATGGTTTGTCATCACCAGTCATGAGGAAGCCAAGATATTAACAGGGATCCTCCATTTTGTCACACACACTGAGGTCCTGGTTAGGCCATTCAGACACACCTGGGCAGGAGAATGTATAAATTTAACAACTTAGAGTTATCTCAAATAATTATCTTCCCATTCCTCTGCAGGGTAATCTCTCACTGAGATTTCACATGCCAATTTCTTACAGGCAAGCCCAAATCACAAAACAGCTTCCTGCTATTTTCTTTTTGGAGGGAAGTGGGAAAAAGGATCTACTCCCAAAAGAAACTCTGGAGGATTTAGGACTAGGTGGATGCTAGCTTGCTTGGCAAAAGATCTTGGTTTATGGCTTATTCATGCTGAACTCATTCTCTGCAGAGGGTATGTCAAGCACAGAGACAGTCAAATCTGCCCATCTTTGTTCTCCTGAGCTGGCCAGGCCTCCCTCTCCATGTCCCACAGAAATAGGGACGACTCTCAGAGAACAGAGTGGTGACTCCACGGCGAACCTGTGGCTTCCCACCTGGTGCTGTGCCCACCAGCCCACACTGCTTCTCTCATCACCTCCTCAGCTGTTCCCACTCCACAAGGACAGGCAGTCCAAGGGTAAAAGGCCAAGCTGAAGAAAACAGAAGTGACAGCCACTACCCCCACAGGGATCTGCCTGGTGTTATTTATTAGAAGGGATGAATGACAAGGAACATGTTTAATTTGGTTGGTTTGTTTCATGCACAGTTTTCTCATTACTGCAGGAACAGGGACACTGCAGCAACAGGGATGCTAAATGCCACATTTAAGTAACATTTTTAATAGGAAGTCAAAAAACCCCCTTGGTTTTTATTGTTGTTGGTGATGAGATTCTGTCCAGTGACCCAGCTGACCTCTGTGTGATTCCTGACCATAGAACTATTCAGATTAAATGATGTAACAACCATAGAAGGTTAAAGGCAATTTCTGTCGTTTGCCAAGTAATTGTGGCTTCCTTGTGTTGTTCATCATTAGCTCAGTTGAGGACTTTCTCTTGCATGTCAATTCTTCATCCATTGGTCTGGATTCTCTTTAATATTTCAAAGGAGAATTCTGAAACCTTTTGTGCAGTCATCTGAACTTTTTCCTGAGTTTTTCAAGTGTTAGTTTTTGTTTTTGTTTTGTTTTGGTTTTTTTTTTCCTGCACGGCAGGCAACACCTGAAGGTCTAAAGCTTGTAATTCATCATTCAAGCAGTTGTGATTTGTTGTTTAATTTCCATAGAAAGGAGGACATCTCCTCCTTTCCTCTTCTGCCACTCTCTTCCCATTCCCACTGCACTCTTGTTCATTCTACGAGACCTGCACAGTTCCTGCAGAGAGCTGTTAGGATGGCACCCTGTTAGCATCTTCTGTGCTTGAAGAAGGGATGCATTTATGACACAATTTTCTGAATTGTCCACAGGAGAATGACAGAATTACTTCCCTGATGGCAGCCAGGACCTTATTCATAAGGCGTCTTTCCAAGGCAATCAGAAGATTTTTCCCCTTCTGTCAAAAATGTTCCAAATAGCTTAGCAGTCTCTTGATCCTTCAGAAGCTGCTGAGAACACCTTCAGCCTCTCCTTTGAACCCCTTCAACATGCTCCCTGTGCATCCCTGGGGCTCTCTACTGGGCTTCCTCCAATCTGTTGACTTCTCTCCTGTGCTAGGATGCTCTAAACTGACCATTGCACACCAGATGTGCTGGGAAATAATCCCTTCGCTCACCCCTTGACCTCCTGGCCACCTTTGGGCTAATACAGCCCAGTCTGTGGCTGTCCTGCCTCAGCACAACTACGAATTTCAGTTCAGCTCTCTGCACCATGATGCCCAGCCTCTTCTCAAAGCAAAGCTGCTCCCCAATCAATCAGTGCCCAGCCTGGACTATTGCCAGGAATGATGTATTCCCAGGGTCAAGGCTCTGCATTTCTTAATGCCAGGCTGCACAAGAATCCTGTCAATCCATTATTCCAGCTTTTCAGGGGCCAGCTGGATTCCAGTCCTACCCTCATTGTATCAACCTTTCCTATAATTTATTGTTGCCAGCTGCAGACTTGCAGGTTAGGGAAAATAAACTGATCTGGGGCTAGTGATGGATTCTTCCTCAAATGTCTGCCACATTAATGCAGGATGTTGTTTCCACTCTCCAAATTATTGTTCATTGTGATTTGGTTCTATGTGGTCATCACACATAGTAAAATACAATATTAAAAAAATGAATTTAGTTTCTGCCAGCAAAGACCTCATTGTTTAGCCTCATCTTTTTACACTCTTGTTTTTCTTTGTGTGATTTTAGACATTTTCCTCATAATCCATGACTATATAATACACTTAAATAGACTTAAATCTTCTCCCCAAGGCACAGCCTAAAGACAATGTGAGATGAGTGAATGCAATTCTAATCTGGTTTATTACAATGGTTGTTCCATATTATTTTTTAAGACTGTAAGTCCTTTTTTTCGGAAAGGAGCCCGTCTCTCTGTGTCAAAATATCCTCTGCTTTCAGTGCATTGAGGAGACCTCAATATTGGTGCCATTTTTCCCACTGGAATCTGGGACCTGTTGAAGAGCTATCTGTGAGTAGCTACAACATCAGTACCCTCTCTACAAAAATCATGCAGGTTTGTGAGTTTCTCTGGTTCATGACTGTCTCCTTCTTTGCCCTGAAATGATAATTTCCAGTAGTCACTCTGAACAGTAGCAAATCTGAGTCCAAAGCAAACTTTTTGTGTTTAAGGCTGCAGCCACCTTGTTACTTCTTCGTCAGAAACCACAGTGTAAGGTATTTGTTGTGATGGTTTTCAACATATGGAAGATCAAGATCAGATTCCTAAAATATTCTGAAAACCAGTTATAGCTTTAACAGTGACTGTAGTTAAATATAAAGCCCAAGTAATTTGTTCTATTAAAAAGCCCAAGTCTTATTTTTATCAAGTGATGCTATGAGGGCATGTTCTAAATCAGCCAAAAGCTCTTGGAGCTACAAGAGCTTCACTTCTGCAGATTTTAACAGCCCAGTTAAGTTGGTGCAGCTCCTTGCGCATGTTGTTAGTACAGAATTTCTCCTCTGACACTGACCAGATCACTCAGACTCCAGAAGATGAAACATTTGAAGAAGACAGGCAAAGAAAATGCAGAAGCTGAATGACAATGTTGATTTTATTTTTCCCCTCCAAAGGTGAGTCTCATTTGGACGGGGTCAGGTTGTGATGGATGCACAGGACTAGGAAATAAACCCATACATTTCATGCATTCATGTAACACTTTTCCTGACATCCCTCTCCATGCTGTCCTGCAGTTCTCCCTGTACACAGGCCCAGTTTAGGGTTACGCTGTTGCTGCTGCTGTGCAGCTATTCCAAGCATCCTTTCAGCAGAATGTGTGTTCCACGCAGGATTAGAGAATGGTTTGTCTGATGCCCACTGGACAGGCGGTGTGGTGCAGGGTCAAGGCAAGCATGCAGCAGAGCTCTGAAATTTCCTTTTTGATCAAGCAAGGAGTGAGCATATGTTGGCAGATGGAATGTGTGCTCAGCTTACTTTAGTGGAGTTTCAGCACTGACCTTTTGCTACATTCCTCCAGCAGCAGTAAAATGGTTCTGCTTAAGTAAACTGACATAGACCACGTGCAAACCCAGCTGTCTTCTCCAGCCCACCATTTCTCCTACTGTTACAAGAAGCCTGGATGCATGGGAATGTTGTAATTTAATGTGTAATAACCTCTCATGGAAATAATGTTGTGAAAATTAGTGGTGCTCATGACACAATAATCTCCACCTCAAAGAGCCAGTTTAAGGACTGGCTACAGAAGTGCACATTAATAGGTGCTGGGTTGCTGTACTTTATATTAAAGTCTTCCTGACACAAACAGGAAGTTAAAGGCTCTTACACCACTCCAGCTTGGCCCACCCTTACCTCTCTTTGACTGCTTTATGTTTTCTATCCTTTGTTTCTCTAAGTGTCTGGCAGGTCTGGCTGTGTATGATTCCACTATAAAAATTAAGATGGATTAGGCAGAAGTAGGTGATCCAGCAGGCCAGTTATTATTGGGCACAATGTTTCTCTAAAGAGCTACTCGTGACAGCATCACGAGTAAAAAGAAGAAAATACAAAGAAGACATGGCTCCACCATGTATTGTACAGAGCCTGCCCTTCCAAAGTCTTGATGCCTTTTTCATGGAATCATAAAATCATTTGGGCTGGAAGTGACCTTTAAAGGCCACGTAGCCCAACCCCCCTGCAACGAGCAGGGAGAACTTCAACAGATCAGGTTGCTCAGAGCCCTGCTCGGTCTGACCTTGAAGGTTTCCAGAGACGGGGCATCCTCCACCTCTCTGGGCAACCTGTGCCTCTCTGGACAAGCTCCTATCATCTTGGTGTCCCTCCTCTGCACTGGCTCCAGCAGCTCCATGTTCTTCCTATGCTATGGCCCCCGAGCTGGGCCACTTCTGGAGTTGTCCAGGTCCCTCTGGATGGCATTGTGTCCTTCAGGTGTGTCACTGCACCCTCAGTTTGGTGTCATCTGCAAGCTTGCCAAGTGTGCAATCAATCCCACTCTCCATGTCATAGGTGAAGCCATCAAAAATGACTTGGTCCCATTACAGACCCCTGGGGGACACCACTTCTCATCCATCAGGAGGTGCTGACTCACCTGCTGGGTCTCACACCCAGCCAAAGGGACTGCCTGTCCTCATCCATAAATACCTACATGCTGTAAAATAATCATGGGGAGAAGAAAAACTAGAAAATGTTGTTGTCCTCTTCCAGCAAAAGATTACCCACTGTAAGCAAAAGTAAGATATAAATGTGGTGTGTGCCATTTTGCATGTAGCAACATCAGTTTGCATGACTTGCTCATAATTTATGGACTGCTTGAAAGAAAGAACCACTTCCAATGGGCAGGGAGAAGTGCCCAAAATGGCTAAAAACACATCCAAGATAACAACTAGTGGTCAGGCAGCGGTTTCCAAACAACTACTCGACAGAAGCACTCACATCCTCTTGTGTAGCTGGTCAAGCTTGGGGCCAAGCTCCTGCCAATGACCCGCTGCAATTTCCATCTTTGATTGGTGAGCAGGGACAGAGATTCATTTCTCAGAAAGGGAGGCTTGGCTGGCCTGTGCTGTAGGATTTCCGCTGTGGGAATAGGCACGGAGCACTCTGATACCTTGGGTGCTGCACACACGAGGAGCGGCGGAAGGAAGCAGCCCCTGTTTGTGGGGTCAGGCTATTTCTGCTGGGATTTAAAACTGCTCTTTGGAACAGAGTTGAAACAGTCACTATAAATGACTTGCATGAAAGAGTACAGAGCATTTTGGAGGATTATAATTTATGCCAGGCAGGAGCTGTTATGGTTCAGTTTAAGGAGCTTAAAATAAGACTTTTGGGAGACAACCAAACCAGCTTCAACTCTGGTAACTCCCCAGTTCAAGATACTCTTAAATTGATATGTACAGGGCCTGTTCCTGCCTGGGGGCCAAGAACCTTGAACTCCTGTTGAAACCACTGGATCTCAAAGATGCTCTCATGATATTTGGCACTGTTAAGAGTAAGCCAGTGCCCATTAGGAAAGAGCTGATAGTGCCTTTGAGCATACGATTCTCTTTACCCTTCATCTAAACCTGAATTAATTTAACCTAAGGATTTCTCCCCACCAAGGCTTTGTCTTTCATGGAAGGTACCTCTTGTAGGAATGTAGAGTTTTTCTCCATGGGATCCTCCTTTCTTCAGATTTAAAATCAATCACCTTATTAAGCGAACTAGAGATGAAGCACATCTGAATGGACGCAGATGGTCATCCACGTGCTTCCCAAAGATGGAACAGAGGGAGGGAGAAATCAATCAATTTCTGCTGACCAAACAGAAAGGCAGACATGAAGTCCTGTCTTGCCATCTCCCAGGCAGCACCTTTACACCACAAAGGCATTGCTGTATCCTCCTGTTTCCTTGGAAATGACACAGTGCCTATCACTCCATTCTCTGAGAAATATGTGTACACTATGAGACTGATTTCTAAGTTTTCAGAAATACTGTTTCTCTAAATCTTCCCTGTTTTCCTTTGTTAGTTTTATCCCTGTTGGTTAAGTTGAAACTCTTACTGGAACATGCAGTCCAAACCTGCCTCCTCTTTAGTCTTTGCATCCTTTAAATATTTACAGATGGTTTTCATATTCCCCTTCAGTTGCCATTTAGCCAGTGTTGCTCTGTGTGTATCTCTTCAAACTTAGCACCCTTGGAAGGGCACACAAGGCCAAATTCTGCTCTCAGTTTCATCTCTGTAATTTTGGAGTAACTCAGCAAACTTGATAGACATTGAATTGACACGAGCAACACACAGAGCTGAAGGTGAATGCCAAAATATAAAACAGGATGCCAATCAAAACTAACATCACATCCTGCAGGGCACAGACTGCGCAAAGTTGGTACCTTTTCTATCATGGTATTTTTTGCTGCATTCTCAGTGACTGGAGTGAAGATTTAGAAGAAGTTGTGAACTGCAACAGCTGTCAGGAAGATGCCAGTACCTACCATGGCTCCTCTGAGAAGTGATACAGCACATCATTGTGTGCTGGCCCATGCAGAGTGCTTGCATGATTTAACACTGATTTTAAGAGGTTTTCTACATTACATAGAATATTTGATACTAGATACTTCATATTTCTGTGTGTGTTACAAACATGACACAATAACCTTGTTTTGTTCAGTGAATTTTTTTCCCTATGGGTATTGATAATTACTTCAGCAGAGACCATTTCTCCACTTTCTCTCAGCCCTTCACAGGGCTGGTTGCAAATAATGCTCTATGTCTGTTCTGAAAGCAGAGAAACTGGCCAATGGGACCAGCACTGAGCATCACAAACTGAAGTCCACAGTCCATTTCCCTATTAAAAAAATATGTCACGTGGAAAGTGCATGCCCAGAGGAAGTTTTGCTTGTTCAAGCTGTCTCCTCTTCTCCACGCTGCATTTAGCAGAGCTTGCAACACTGATTTAACATCCTAGGTTGACCCATTTCCATGGCTTTTCTCTTTTGAAGCCTTTATTATAAAGGGTAGACTTTTTTTTCCCTTTGCAGGTTATTCTGACAGAAGTGGGAAGGTAAATAAAGAACTGTGAACCACCATTCTTTACTCAGAATCTGGCCTAACCTCCAAGGAATAATCGTCAAAAGACCTTGCTTCTAAATGTTGGGGTAAGATTACACCTTAGTGTTTAATGCTGTTATATCATAAAATCAAGCTCTTCAACTTATGCAACCCAAAATAAAACTGTTTGTCCTTATACATAATAATAACATATTCTTCTAATTCTGTGGTCCCATAGGACAACAGTCCTGTGGTTGCTACTGACTTCTACCACATCCAGTATATAGCATGAAGTAATAAATTTATTTTTATGCAGCACTGATGGTCTGTCCCAAGAGCTCCATGAGGCAAAGATACAAGAAGAGGACAGGCATCTCTTTACACAGCTGACCTGGTGTGAATACCAGGGAATAGCTCTGTATTCTTGGGTATAGCACTGGCAAAAAATAACAGTAAATGAGGCATGAGAGACTAATGCTCAAAATACTACACAAATATAAATTAAACCTTCCTCTAATGAGGGGAAAATGAGGTACAGATGCAATAAACTGATCAACTTTTAAGCTCACAGAAATACCAGAACTGGGTTAGAACGTGCAATCTCAATCCTCTCAGATGGAATTGGATGTTCTTTAAAGCCCCTTCCAAACCAAACCATTCCATGATAATTTCCTCCCTTACATCATTATATGCCCTCTCCATAATCAGCTTCTGTGGCTTCATCCACCTCTCATTCAACAGAAAAAGTTATAAAATAACTCTTTTATTAGTAAGATTTTGCTGTCCAGAGTGAAATATTGAGGGGAAAAAAGGACCTCGGGTACGACTCTCACATGTCTGGGAAGTGCCACCTTCCAAAAGTGACATTTCTGGCATTGCAGCAGGGTAGAGGCACCTGGCCAGGACAAGGTCTGTACATGTGTTTAACTGCCTGCATTCTCCTCCTCCTGTTTGTCACCAGTTCCCACAGAAGCAAACAGACACAGGTTGCAGAGCCGGTGACAAGAGGCAAAGGGCACTAAGTTATATCCTTGACAAATCCAAACTCTGGGCATTTTTCTTCCTTGCAACTCCTACAGACATCAGACTCTGTAAAGGGCACCTGCAGTTTACAGTGGTCACCATGAGCAAGTTAAAAAAGCTAAACAATGGCATTTGTTCCTCATCTCTCCCCATATCAAGAATTTTTTATTCAATTCAAGTCACACGGATAATTTTACACAACATTTTCAAGGCATTAAATACTGTCACACTTCCAAGGAATCTGCACTGCACATACAAATAGAAAACCTCATGCCCATTAAGTCATCTTCCTCTTAATCTTGAATAGCTTTTCATGACTGAAACAGAATTTCAAAGGTGGCTTTACACTATAAAATGCAGCCTGTATTCTACAGCTGCCAGGCACAGACCAAACAAAGTACAGCTTAGGTCAGCCCATCTCTATATTCTGCTTTTCTCCAAAGACAGCTAAAATTCTGTTGTTAGCACTACTTCCTTGAGAACAGGTATGAAAAATGGGAACATTAAATGCTCTGTCACAGATCCTCCAGACAAAGATTCCCTTTGGTAGGCTTATTCAACATTTACAAGGGTCACACTTCAGCAACCAGAATAGTTTTCCCATACCATTCCTTCCAATTTGGCTTTCCAAAGCCTCATCACTGAGATTGTTGGTTCATTTCAGTATGAAAGACCAACTAGGTCTTCTGATGACAAGTTTAGATGCAATCTGCTGAGGGCTGAAAACAAATATTTCAAAAATAAAAGGCAAAAGGCTGAGTTATTTTCCTAGAAATTAGGGGCAGCTTCACCCAAGTGCTGGAGTCTTCAGGCTTTGGCAAAAATACCAGGAATAATTTTTATTACCAAAGAGTCTAGAAGTATAAGTAAGATATTTGCTCAAGAATTGGTGGTGTTCCTTGGTGGTAGATTTACTGACTGAAGAAAAATATAAAACTAATGTAAGTAGGTATCACAGATCTTTTTCACACACAGATAAACCTTACAACTTCTAAAAAGGAATTGCTCTGCCACCACACCTTTCCCAGACAGAGCAGTGTTAGAGCACTTGCTTTTCTGGGACCAGAGTTTGATTTCAGTTTAAGGCCAGCAATGTAAAATGAGCTGTAACAGGATTAATCCAGCTCCTTCTAGAGGAATTTACATCCTTCTTTTCTAGAACACCAAATTAGGTCACATTACTTGCAAGATTCTTCTTTAGAAGCTGCTGGCAGAGGAAAAGAAAGTATTTGACAGTTCAGCAAGAGATGTTTGCTGGGTCACTTACACAGCTTCCTGCAGCATGCAAGACTTGATAAAAATACTAAGCTGAGTCTGTTAATTACAGTGACTTTATAATCATCATAAAATGGTGAAGATTCCTTTGGTTCTCCATGAGAATTTTAAATTATGCAGCTTCCCCAAAACAGAGCTTTTCAATATTTGCATTTATTATGCTAAATAACACTTTAAAAAAATCACTATGAAGACAGAAAATATTTTGTGTTTTAATTGGCTTCCAGGTTCTCCAGTTTCCAGTGCAGAATTTCAGCAGTACATAGGAAGAGGTTTCTGATTCAAAGCCAGGTGTGCCAGGACCCCAATGATTCCCACATAGCAGAACTGTGGATTTGGAAATCCCATCACCTGGAACCCTCACCCCCTCAGCTACTTTGCTGTGAGCCCAGTGGTTCTGGCAATCCCAAGAATCCCAGTTCCAGACAGGACTTTCCCTGTGGCCACAAAGAGCTGCTTCCAGCTCCTTGGTCCAAAGCTGAGCTCCAAGATTGCCCATGATGGGGGAAAAGTAGTGCCTAGTGTCCCCTTTATCTCCCATCACTGAGATGCAGGGGTGGTTTGGTTGGGTTTTTTTTGACTGGATTCAAGTTTGTGAGAATTACCTATATATTTCTGTAGATTTCATAAAGTTATAACACATGTCTTTCAGATAAAGGTGAGGAATTCATCATCAATCCTGTGCTGAAACAAAGCAAGAGGCAAAAATCAGCTGCTACTAGCCAAGTACAGACAACATTTATCTTTTATTACAACACTATTCTTGAAATTGCAAGAAATGCCATTTGGGGGTCATCAGTCCACAGGAAAGAGACATTCTAGTCCGGAATCTCCTTCATCTCATCCTCTGCCCATAGGATACAGGTTAGTGCCCCATGGAAATCAGTGCTTGGAGGTCAGAGTCAGTGTGGAGGATACTCTGAAGATCTGTGGCAGCATGTTACTCAGCTGGTAAAACATTTCCTCAGAAATTGTCTGGAAAAAAAACCAACACAGGTAAGCTTTGTCTTTTTGTAGTTTGGAAGAATTAAGTCTCTCTCCATCTTGTTTCTTGGTATTTAAGAGAATTGCTGCTGTTCAGAAGACAACAAAAACCATTTTCAAACTGTGCATTATAATTCTACTGAATCCAGTTAGAAGACTGGCCTAAAAATACTGGCTGTATATTTATGTGACATAACCATTTCCAGTAGATTTCTTGTTCCAGGGATTGATTTCTTCTGCCAAATGTAAGCAGGACCGTGCTGCTTGTTATCTACGGGACTCCTGCTCTGCCTTTCAGGACTAGATTCAACTTCAGAATTTATTTGTGGCTTCCTCCTTGCTCAGCAGCTTTCTGATTTCTGTCAAAAAATACATGCTACTTCTTTCCTAACAGAACTCTACTTTTACTGCTTTTTAGAACAAACCTTGTGCTGGCCATCTTTAGATATCTTCCTGTTTCTAAAGATCAGCTAGAACTCCAAATTAAATAATTTCAGAATATAAATTAAAACTAACTTCAAACACCTGGAATAATTAATTTTTTTGTGGAAGCATTACTGAACTTCCTGCATTGCAGCTTTCCACATTGTTAGACAATACGACTAATAAACAGCTCAAGTTATGTAACACAAGGTTAGCCCATCAGAGTCATTAACAGAAAAAAGTATCATCTTTTTCAAGGGTGATGCATTCATCATTTGTAAAGGTGAATTTCCCAGTTTGAAATTTTGGCAGTTTTTCCTCTCAGAAAATACTACTGGGTATTCAAAAACATAAACCCACCCTTACTCCTCTTTTACAGGCAAGGGAACAAAACCAGGTTGATTAATTTCAATTCACTCCAAAGGGGCAGGCAACAGCAAAAAAAATCTCAACTAGATCTACTGACATGCAACTTTTTACCAGCAGTCTCCTAGGCTGGATATGGCTTTGGTTTCACTTACCTGTGGTACCAGGAATTGTACAGTCCGAGAAATTCCTCCATCCCACGATGCCATTTCCATCATGAAACCTAGAAAACCAACACTGACACTGTCTGGATTACCTGTGCAATTCTCCCCAGCAGTTACAGCATGAGCAGGCAGTGGGGAGTTCTCACACAGGAGTAGGGTTTGAACTGCCTTAATTAGGGATATCCTCAACTGCCTTTAAATCAGACTTGGGCAATCTGAATGAAAGGCAGAAAATCTAATGAGGAGTTCCGCAGAATACCTGCACTGAGGACAGAATTATCAGTCCTTCTGTGCAGCACAGTGGTACACAGCAGAAATGAGGGTTTCTCCAAACAGTGTGTAAGGAATTCTTTCCATGGCTTCCTTTCACTGAGAAACAGGGGTAACCTCACTGGTGACTGAAGGGAGCCTACAAAAGATGGAGAGAGATTCTTGACAAGGGCCTGGAGTGACAGGACAAGGGAGAATGGCTTCACACTGACACAGAGCAGGTTTAGGTCAGATATTAGGAAGAAATTGTTCCCTGTGAGGGTGCTGAGGCCCTGGCACAGCTAGCCCAAAGAAGCTGTGGCTGTTCCATCCCTGGAAGTGTCCAAGACCAGGCTGGATGGGGCTCTGAGCAAGCTGGGATAATGGCAGATATCCCTGCCTGTGGCAGGGGGTTGGAATCTTTAAGGTACCTTCCAACCCAAACAATTATATGATTATTCTATAGGGAAAAACCTCATCACTTATTTATTGCTCAAGTAATGAACTACCAAAGGCCACAGGAATCCTCTCGTGACAAATAAGGATGCTCAGAAAAATACTTTTTAATAGAAGTGGATGATATAGATGACTTATCCATTGTGAACTACTAAAGGTTAGTTACTATAGGAAGAGGTTCCTCAAGCAGGTGGCTGCAAGAAAGTCACTGGTTCAACTATTTAAGTGCAGCACACAAAATGCAGAAAGTAACAACATCACTTGGAAAGACAGAAAATCATGCTGAGTCATGAGGACTATTTTGCCTTAATAGCCAACCAAAACCTGCTGTCAGTGCAAAGCCATTCACCCTTGTCTGTCACTCCAGGCTCCTGTCAAGACTCTCTTCATCTTTTCTGTGGGTTGCCTTCAGGCACCGGAAGGCCACAATGGGGTCACCCCAAAACCTTCTCTTCTCCAAGATGAACAATCCCAACTCCCTCAGCCTTTCCTCCCAGCAGAGCTGCTCCAGCCCCTTGATGAGTTCATGTCCCTGCTCTGGACTGGCTGCCCAGATCCCACTGGAGTGCCACTCTCATACCTTTGACACACTTGAACACGAGCTCTGCCCTCTTCAGGCACCATGGAATGGTCATCTCCTAAATGAAGAAATAAAAAGCCTCAATGCCCCACAGATCTAACCAGCAAGAATAGGAGGAAAACTATTAAAAGCAATGCATTTTTTGCCCTAGAACATAGTTTTCAAGCAGCATTTGGGACCTAGTTTTCAGAACGTTCTAGGCAGGTGTACTCACCTTACAGGTGACCATAAAAGCATCATCACTCATTATTGCTAGCGGAACCAGTGTCAGAACAATATTATACATTTTTAAGCTGAGATGCTAAATAAAAATGCTGTCAAACCCACTGGAAACTGGGCCATTCAACTCCCCTGTGGAGCTCCAGAAAATGTCTAATATTCAACTGATAATTATCAGGTTCATGCTTCAGCAAATCAAAGGCAGGCTCCTGACCACATCTTAAAAGCACAATGACGACTCCTAGCTGTTCTTGATTCTGTTTAATGTTTCTTGGCATACCCAAAACCTTCAGTAAAACCTCCTCTCTAATACTGGAACTGGAAGAAGCCCTTCCTCCTTAAGATGCATTTATGGTAAGAGAGACCAAACAAATTCCTCTGCATCTGATGAAGGAGTTTCAGATAGCAACAGCAAGCAAATCCTTACATAAAGTTAAATAGCAAAACATGACGTGAAAACCACAGTGGTTTAAGAAATGGCTACAAGCACTGGGCTAAATTATTTAAGATTAAAGTCCCTGAAACGTTTTTTGGCTGTATGCTACAAAGCAAATTACACCATGATGATGTAATTCTATCAGAGACAGAATGACTCACTGCAAACACTTCTCAGAAAGAAGAAAACAATATGTTTGTTTCCGCTGTACTCTTCAACATGAAGATGAGCACTTTCTACTCTGAATACAGGAATATAGGATGTGGAAATCAATTTTTCATTCTAAGAACCATTTAAAACTTAAGCTTTACATAGAGCCTGGCTTTAGTGAATAGGAAACTATTTTGCAATGTCAAACACACAGTGCAATCTAGTCTTTTCAGAAAGCTTAATTTTAGGATTAAAGAAAGTTATTTGAGAGGCAAGGTTATCTAAGAATGCTCAGTGATAACACAACTGATAAACTGAATGTGTGGCTTCATTAAACAACTGCTGAAAGCCAAAGTTCCTCCTCAGCTGGGAGGATCTCCTGCAATCCCTCAAAAGACACTGTATGTTAAAAACAGGTTGAAAACATGTTAAAAAGGTTTGAAATGTCTTTTCATAAAGCCTTCATTATGTAAATCATTGCATCCCATTAATGTGGTGGGTATGCACCACATTAATCAGACAAAAACCGTGCTGGACAAGTTTGGGTTTGTACTTTTTGTTGTGGCTGCTTTTTTACTTCTTTAATGTGTAAGCATTCTGGAAGCAACACTTGGTGTTTATTATAACTCATCTGCCCATGTTATGCTTTCTGTCACAAGTAAGGTTTATTGTTGGTTTTTATCACTGCTTTGGCTTAGTAAAAAACAAGTGACTAAGAAGAACATTCTCTCTCAGGAGCACCTTGAGCAATCAGTGATGGGAACTGAGCCTTAAAAAGACTGATCAACACAGCAGGATATGACACCATTCCTTGGAGTACTTTAGAGGAACAGAGAGGTTAAATTTTGTGGGCACTCAGGGAAATAACACAATGTTGCTCCATGCAAGCAACAAGAACTGAAAATGACATAGTAGCAATTCAATTCTAATCCATCTTCACGCATCAAAGTTCTCATGAATTCACCACATTACCAAGGAGTTCTCTGGTGTGGAAATAATGGAGGATCAGCTAAGCACCAATTCAAAATACAGAGAATGACATAAAGCAAAAATGCAAACAGTCAACCTCCTAGAGGGAGTTTTGGATAACAGCATTCAAGAAAGTTAAAAAACCACCTTGAATTTTGGATGCTTTTCACTAGCAGAGACACTTCAACCCTTTTTAGGGTGCAATCATTTTGTCAAATTAAGATTTCTTCTACTCATTTAGAAAAAAAAAAAGAGGGGGAAGAGAGACCAGCTTTACTGATTAGAAAGATATGCTGCAAACTTTTTGATTTTATTTTCATTTAACTTGTGATAGGCTCACTACATGGGCCTGCTTAAGGCTTGGGCCTTTGCAGAACCATGTCATAATCAGGTAAGTAAGGCAGTAAAGTCCACATACATCATGTGGAAAAATATTTCAAACCAAATTTCAATGGGTGATTTCAGTAAGAATTAGCAAGGTGTTTAACTCACAGTGCATCTGTGCAAATCCTAAACACTGAATGAGCAGATATAAATTTAAAGGCAGGAAACTCAGGTGAGAAACATTTGAGGTCAATACACCCATCAGTAACTTCTCTATGGACATAAACTATGTTCATAAATATTTGTTACACAGTTTACACTCCTTTAATTTCTACTTTTTTAAAAAACATTTTTGTCTTAAATTATGGCAATAGAGACAACTGGACTGAGATCACTGAAGAGTCACATTTTTGTCACTGTTGCTGTATGGACAACAGCAATGTTGAAACTACCAAGGGAAGGTGTCAGCTCTGGCATCTTTAGCAATGCCTTGCTGTTAGAGCTGTTTCATTCCCCAATTTACAGCAGATTCCAGTGATCAGACAGTAACACCTCACTTGTCCTGAAATGAAACTTGCCTGCTTTTGCCTTTCTCAGTTATCAAATCCAGTTTCTTTCCTTCATTTAATCATCAGACCAGAGAGATCTGGTTTGGTTGTTCTTTCCATAAGAAAAACAAAAGAAAACATAATTCTTGATCTTTTTTAATAGAAATAACAATGAAATTTTATGGCTTCACTGAGATCAATACAGTCAAACTGATAGAGCAGGTTTAGATTGAATTCTTCCTTGTGAGGGCCGTGAGGCCCTGACACAGGTTGCCCAGGGAAGCTGTGGCTGCTCCATCCTTGGAAATATTCCAGGAAAGTTAGGATGGGGCTTGGAGCAACCTGGGATAGTGGAAGGTGATGGGACAGGATGAGCTTAAGAGCTCTTCCAACCCAAAGCAGTCTGTGATACTGTAATTACTTTTGTGAGGTTATAAACACTCTTCCATCTGCATTAGGAGAAAACCTTTGGAAAAAGCACAGAGAACACTGCTAATGACTGCCTGTCCCAGAGAAGCATGGAAACATCTCTGCAGCTGGGCTCCTGGTTAACCACCTCACAAAAAATGTTCTTCTGTGGGTGGTAAATGCAGAGTCAGAACTGCGGCTGCCAAAGGCACCGAGTTCAGGGTAACTTTCAGAAATCTGTCATTACTCACTTTTCCCTCAACAAGGAGCTACAGATTTGTGTGTTTCAAATCAGGTCAGCCAGCTGCCAAGCACTGTAATAAGCAAGCTGCTAATGGAAGTCATACAAAGTAGTTGTGCCTAAACACACACTTACCATCCAGCTCACCTTCTGCTCGCTCTGCAAAGACTTACAACTTAATACAAAAGGTAAATTGTTTTAGAACCAGGACCTTTTAAGAATCCAGCACTAGACAAGAAGAGAATTCTTCATTTTCACACATCTCAAGGCATGTTGAACACTTGCTCCTGTGCTTTATTTGTAGTTTAAAATACAGATATGCAAACAGAAGCTAAAACTAACCAGGTTTCAAGTAAACAAAAACCAGAAGAAGAATATAATCAGGTGGCACCTTGATTAAGAAAAAGGTCAATATATTTAATAAATTTCTGAAACACAGGAACTGGGTCCCATGAGCGACCCAGGCTGCTGTCCAGCATGTTGATCACTTGCATTTGTGCCAAAAAAAAGGTCTCAGTACAACAGATGAAAAATTTCAGAAGTAATCTAATCGGTTCCTAGAAGTCTACTTTTAGGTATGGAAATATATCCTTTAGAAGCTTCATTATTGGATGTTTTTACCTTTTTCATTGCTTGCTTTTCATGATAGTAGACCCTGATCCTGCAAAAAAAGGGGTGACTTCTACTCTGTGTTCCAGTAAATTCTGTTATAAAACCAGTGACTGTTAAAGATAATCACCTGGTGAGCACATATCTTGCTGTGAGTCAGCCACTTTCCACAAAGGAAAGACAGTATTGAATCTACAAGTGAAAAATCAAAGGGTTACTTAAAAAAAACCTCTCCAACTGACTAATTATTACTAATATCCTTGCATGGATGACAGAATTATCTTCCTTTTCTCATTTCTTTAGGTTTACAGACTTTCCTGCTCTTCAGGATAGGAGGCATACGGCTGTACTCCCTGCCCATCACTTCTTTCCCCACCTTCCCACCTTCTTTTCTTCTCTGTGAGCCAGGTGTGACAGAGAAAAGAGGCTGCCAATAGTTTTAAATTCCTGTGCACTGAGAAATATTACAGCTGATTGAGAGACAAGCCCTACATCAGAGTCCCACTACAGAAGAAAACACAAAACTCAGCACAGTAAGTAAGAACACAAAGAGCATCAGCAATCTCTTGCCTCTTGCCCAGCTAGTATTTGAGGGGACTTAGGAAACAGGGACAAAAATTAGGCAGTGAAGGAGGAGACAGTTCAAAGTGAAGGTGAAATTTGGTTGCTCTTGTGTAGGGCTGAGGTGGTAGAAGACTTACAGAAGGTAAAGGTGGTGTTTAGATTTACAGAACTCTAAGCCAAGCTTTGCCAGTTCTGCTGCTCCCAAAACTTAGTTTTAATGTTTTGCAGCTAATGATAATTAAAAGAAGAGATTTGGTATCACTACTGCATCAGCAACCCTGAAGGTAGAGTTTCTAAGCAAGATATTTTAGATGTGCAGTCCCATCTTTTATTAATACTTGTACAACTGCAATGAGATGGGTCCAGGAAGTGAATTGTCCAAAAGGAGGGGTGGGAATAAAAACTTTGAGTGATGCAGCTGGCTGAGATGTTTTTAATTGGTCCAGCTCCTTAATTTGGGTCACCATGTAGATACAATGGTAGTGTGGCAGAAGCCTATGAGTGAGACATACCATCCCATTTGGCCTAAATCAGCAGGAAAGACACCCTTTGCAAAAACCCAAGGACATAAAAGCCCAAGTGTTTCCATTTACTTACTTCTGACATCTCATGCACCAGCAGGAGTGGAATGCTGATGGTGGTGATGTCATGTGTGCAGCAGACCTTGAGGATGTTCCTGAGCCCCATGATGGCTGGGTCCCGGGCAGTCACGTTCACAGACCTGACGTTGTCATCCACGCATAGGTGAAAGGCAACATGGATTTCTGAGAGGTTTGAGTGCCGTGTGATGTAGAACTCTCCTGCACAATAAGGCAAACCAGGAAGGCAAGAAATCACGGTAGTGATCTGTACTGAAGTCCAATTGTTTGGCATTTTAAGAAAGGTAAGAGGCAAATACAAATATACAGCAGATATGAGGACATACACAGGAGACCTAAAATCTCTTGGACTGTCACTGTTTTACATCCATCCCACACTCTCTTCACTGCTTTGATGGGTTCCACTGGCATCATGGCCACATGGTGTAATAAACCATAACAGTGCCAGTACAGGATATGATCTCTATATAGAGACAGAAAAACAAACCTAGAGGAGGTGCAATACTCAAAATACACAGTGCAAGCACAGAATTGCAGACAGATGTGGGAGGCGGAAAGGCCAAAAAAGGATGGGTTCAAATAAAGGATGCATAGAGCCTGTGGAAAGAGATAGTGGGTTATGTAACAACTGAGATATGGCACTGGAACACAAAGGGATCAGTGACCATTAGAATTTAAAATAATTCAGAGTAGTGGGAAGGTGAGTTAGAGTTGTTTGGAAAAAGTAACCAAGACATTGTTGGGGGTATTTTTAGACTTAGTATTAATTTATCAAAGGTGAGAGGCAGTGAAATCCAGGTCTCTCCAGTGTTCCTTTGCACTGGAGATCTAAAGTCTACAGTACAGTCAAGGGAAAAGCAGGTGTGCAATGCCCCCATTGTTTCAGTCAACAAATACATATCTTCCTTCAAACTCATTCCCACTGGCCACTGAAGTTAAGATCCCTTCTTTGAACTGGAACAGCTACAGAATGGGTCAGTACTCCTTCTGGATGAGTGCTAAGGAGGCAAAATCCCCAGGAGTGACCATCTACGAGCAGTAACACAGGCCACTGCTGCAAGACACACCTGGATTTACCTGGTCCAAGTTGATTTATAATCTACTCCCACTACAAGTATTGAAGACCATCATTAAATCCATTTTAATAAGCCCTCACTCAGCCATGGGTTGTATGGACTTAATTCCTCCCCCTCCAATTGCATATTCATCTTCAAATTCCACAGCAGCTTTCCTTACTAAACATCATAATATACACAGAAAATACTTTCCCTGAGAGAGGGATTTCTCAGGGTTAAAAAATCCACTCAAAAATGCTTTTCTGTACCACAGCAGTGATATACATATAGCCATTTTCAAAAATAAAATTAGCTGCTAGTATTGAAGTTTCACCTTTTCTCCAAGATGCTCAGAGTTCATTTTTTTTACCCTCAAATTCCAAAAGGAAATTTTAGGCAAAGAGAAGTGATTTGCCCCACACCATGTGATGCAGCGGCAAAGCTGGGAATAGAAACCAGATGTCCTGACACCCAGTTCTCTGCCTCAGCCACAGGAACATCCTTCTCCTCTGATTGAGGTCAGCTTGGGTTCAGTTTATAATTTATGTTCTGACTTTAGAGCTAAAAATGTGGATGTATGAAAGACAAGTTGCTTCAGGAAGAGGGGGTCAATGCCACACAACTTACCCGGCAAAATGTTCGACTGGTTTCGTTCGATATTCTTTAATTTATCTTCATTCCCACTGATTTTGTTTTCTGTGTATGAACACACAAAACAAATATTAATCATATCCTCTATTAATTAGACTTGGGCATGAAAAGGCTCATGTACTGATATCTGAATCCTACCTAAAATCACCGCCCTTCTTACTTACCATCCCATGATATTTTTTCACTTGGAAAAAAGCAAACAATATTCTCAGACATAACATGAAACTTTGAAAATTGCCCCCACAACCACATAGTACCTTGCTATTACTCTTTCAATAATGAAATAAATTAAAATAGGTTTTCTCCTAAGAGATTTACATAAATCAGCAGCATAAAACCAGCTTTCACCATTTCCCTTGTGATGCAGCAATACGCAGGCTCTCAAGGGAACTTGTTTTTCTGTGTATTCATCTTTGTTCATGTTGCCAATGCATTTAAATCACATAAGTAGCTCTTTGGAGGGAAAACAAAGTTACACGATGTACAATTGCACTGCCTAAACACCATGTGGTCAGATCGTTTCCCAGCCATTTGCAAACACAAATGTACGGAAAACCATTCCCAAAGCTTTGGTCAACACAAGAAAACTAAATACACATTCAGTCAAGTTATCTGGTTTTCAGCATTTTCTTTAAAAGAAGGGGGAAAAGTCATAAAGTCCTTTTCTGCAATTTTTAAAGATTTAAATGTAAATTGCAATAAAAAGATAAAGACAAAGTTCATGCTGCTACAGGCAGTTTAAGAAAGCAGAATGGCCTGATGTACTTCCCAGGCTGTTAAAATGTGACTTTGACATGTTGATTCATTTTAAACGAGCAGCAAAGACACCACCGTAACACCACACACTCTGTGAATTTCACACAGAGTTTCCTGATTAACCCAAACATCCCATTTTACAGATTAAATAACTGCAGAAGAGTGGCATCAACACTGCCCTGCCCACAAACATCCAGCTGACCACTGTTCTATTTCAAGGAGGGTAATTTTGGTTGTCACTGACCGTGGTGTCTTTTTGTCTTGCTGCTACGCTGTGCTCTGGCCTTAAGTACAACCTTCTGGACAATTTCAAGTTGTTCTTGGATTCCAGGAAAATGGAAATCCGTGCATTCTTGGCAAACAGTTGCGAAATCTAGGAAAAAATAAGATTGAAGTGCATGTCCTGAGGTTGTGCTCGGTAACCTTATGTAATTCCGCTCTACTGATCAAGTAAAGCCAGCTATAAAGGCAAACACTCCAAAAGGAGAAAAAGCCCTACTGGACTCCTCTTCCAAAATTTATTGAGGATTATATTTGACAGATTTTGACATGGTCCCATACTTTTCCCTCTAATGTGGCTGCAGGATCTAGTTGGTGGCTACAAGATGCAATTTTGTGTTTTATGGCATTATTTAAATGGCTATCTTCTCTCATCACCTAAAATTTAGCATGAAACCAGATCTTCTCCTTTTGTTATTCATTCAATATTTAAACAGTTAAAAAAGTACCTGCAAAATAGGTACAACTACAGAATAAACTGTTATAATTAAATGACTTGGAAACCATCAACAGCACAAATGCAACTGCAGTTTTTCCTGGTACGCTTCCCTTTCCTTCTTGCTACAAGCCTGATACCAACTGTTTCCAAGAAATATCAACCACCACAGCATATTTCTTATGGCATGCAACAGTAATGACAAGTAATAGTCAAAAAAGGCACTCCAAGTGTATTTGTCACAGTATATGTTGCAGTTGAGACGGCCACAATAGACAGACTATCACCACTCAACTTCCAAAGGCTTTAGGCATTGGCCCATACAGAGTAACACCACACCAGAAGGCTGTAAGCATCTGCTCAGGTTGTCCTTCAGCCCAGCCTTTTATACCCCCATGGCTCATGCATTGCACCTGTGTGCCCTCTGTTCCCTTTGGTGATTGGTCAGTGCACCTGGGCACTCCATGGCTCATTACCTTCAATATTAGTCACCTGTCCTGCACAGCTGTAGCCCATTGGGATGGGGCTCAGTCACAGCCCCACTCCCAATTACTACAAACTGTGTACCTACAAGTATTTTGGAATTAAACTTCAAGACAGAGGTGGCAAAGTCAAACAGGAATAAAGAGAAGTGTCTTTGGTTAACCTTGATAGAAAACACCATCATAGTGCCCACTTACTCAAAAGACATGCACTTAAAATGGCTATTAATCAAACTCTCCAAGAGTAGGGAAGTCATATTCCTATTGTTCATTTTTAATAGAATTCACAGTATCAAAAGGACATGTTATTTTTATATATTTACCTATGACTTGAAAATCTGAGCATATTACTTTTCCATCTTTGCAAATAGGTTTCAGTATGATAATCTGGTATTAAAGAGTTAGAAACTCCTATAATAAATTTGTCTAAATCAATATTGAAGGGTCCTCCTCAATATTGTTTGTTACTCAGACACAAAACATAGGGAAGAGATGAGAGATAACAGCACAACACTATCCCCCATCCTCATCCATATCTCTTTTTGCATTTGTTACCCTTTTGCAATACCATATGCAAAACATGAGTGCCTCCACTGAATTTTACTTTTACAGAGAATATTTTTCTGTGAGAGAAGACAGCAAGATTTTATTCTTATTTATTATTTTATTCATTTTCCTGACATGATACCTCCCATTAGAGGGCTCACCTCTTTTGATTCCGCTGTATGAGCTGATCCTGTTATCCACCAGTAACACCAGGCCACAGAGGGAAGTTGAGTAGAGGGACATTGCAGTCTGAAGCCTGTGCAGCTTCACCCCACTGCGGTGATTGCGCTTGTGTTTGCAGAAATCCAACATATCAGCTCTCAGCAGCCTCAGGTTGTGCATGGTCTTCAGCTGAGCTCCTGCACGGAGCACACATGGCTTAGTCCCAGTGGAAGACTAAATTCAGGACTACGATTGAAATGCAAGGGCACAAAGTGCTTCCCTAAAGATTTGTAAGGGAGCTGTAACCAGTAACACTCAGAGGAAGTTCTTAGCCACACGGTTTTACAGACACATCAGCAATTTGCAAAACAGCAATAAAAAACAGTGTTTTCACAAAGTGAGGCTTGTCCATGCCCGAAATGAGCCTTGTTCCCATTGCAGAATCACAGAATTATTAAGCTTGGAAAAGACTTCCAAAATCAAGTCCAACCTGTGCCCAATCCCCACCCTGCCACCAGTCCAAAGCACTGGGTGCCATGTCCAGGCATTCCTTGGACACCTCCAGGGATGGGGACTCGCAACCTCCCTGGCCAGCCCCTCCCAATCCTTTCTGTGAAGAAATTCTTCCTGAGGAATACTGCAGGGCTAGGGATGAAATACTGATGTGTGGTGGTGTATCCTTCCCCACCCGCCCCAGAACCACTCCACAAGCTCAGGAACTCCTGCTGTGGCTTAGCATTTGTGCTATGAGCTGGTTGCTGGCCATCCCAGGAACTGCTGCATGGATGAAGTGGGAGCTGCATGGAGGGGAAGGGATCACCAGTCAGCCCCTGACAGCCTGGAAGAATCCTCTACCTGACCCATGCCCTGAGGGGAACAGCACCATTGCTGCTGGAGTTTTGGGAACTCCAGCAATTCATCCTGAGGATGAACATTTTCCAAATGACTCAAGGCAATCATCTTATGACCCTGTGGACAGTGGTCCTAAGGGATGTCCTTGGAGCTTTCCTGCATCACAGCAGGCTGCACCAGCATCCCCCTCTGACAGAGATGCCTCTCAGAACTTGCAAATTCCCAGGTTTGTGATACTGGGAGGATTGCTGCTGCCCATCTCTGCCTAAATAATTTTAGATTTGGTTACAATCCAATTTTCCTCTGTAGAGTAATAGAGTGAACCTTGCCTTTGAATGTTTTCAGTCTTTTGCAAATTTGTATCAAACCTGCTTTGGCTGATGCCTGTGCTGGTGAGTTTTTAAGTGACCTAAACCACTCCTGCACAACATAACATGATCAAAACAGCTCAAGAAGACTCTACTGCACAAACAAAAGTACAAATTGCAAGTACCTATTCTGCTGTCAACTGATTGTGGGAAGTGAATTTTGTAAACACTTTTCTACCAAAAGTCAAAGCTTTTAGGCAATTTGTTTTGTTGTTGCTGTGCTTTTTCACATGATTCACCCAACCAAAGTGGATGAAAATTTGCTTCTAGAATGTTTTCCAATAAGTTTTCCACCTATTTCAGACATTGCTTGATACAGTTTATGCTGTTCTCTTACACATGTAAAGAGCAAACACAAAACAATTCCAAACTGTGGATTATACACATTGAGAGTTAAATAGTGTNTGAGAGATAACAGCACAACACTATCCCCCATCCTCATCCATATCTCTTTTTGCATTTGTTACCCTTTTGCAATACCATATGCAAAACATGAGTGCCTCCACTGAATTTTACTTTTACAGAGAATATTTTTCTGTGAGAGAAGACAGCAAGATTTTATTCTTATTTATTATTTTATTCATTTTCCTGACATGATACCTCCCATTAGAGGGCTCACCTCTTTTGATTCCGCTGTATGAGCTGATCCTGTTATCCACCAGTAACACCAGGCCACAGAGGGAAGTTGAGTAGAGGGACATTGCAGTCTGAAGCCTGTGCAGCTTCACCCCACTGCGGTGATTGCGCTTGTGTTTGCAGAAATCCAACATATCAGCTCTCAGCAGCCTCAGGTTGTGCATGGTCTTCAGCTGAGCTCCTGCACGGAGCACACATGGCTTAGTCCCAGTGGAAGACTAAATTCAGGACTACGATTGAAATGCAAGGGCACAAAGTGCTTCCCTAAAGATTTGTAAGGGAGCTGTAACCAGTAACACTCAGAGGAAGTTCTTAGCCACACGGTGTTACAGACACACCAGCAAGAAGACTCTACTGCACAAACAAAAGTACAAATTGCAAGTACCTATTCTGCTGTCAACTGACTGTGGGAAGTGAATTTTGTAAACACTTTTCTACCAAAAGTCAAAGCTTTTAGGCAATTTGTTTTGTTGTTGCTATGCTTTTTCACATGATTCACCCAACCAAAGTGGATGAAAATTTGCTTCTAGAATGTTTTCCAATAAGTTTTCCACCTATTTCAGACATTGCTTGATACAGTTTATGCTGTTCTCTTACACATGTAAAGAGCAAACACAAAACAATTCCAAACTGTGGATTATACACATTGAGAGTTAAATAGTGTAAATAATACGTGCCTTGGATACATTATTTATTACCAGGTGTTATTTGGTTACGCCACTTACCTAAGTGAATAGTAAAGCTTTCTTCTAACAGCCTTTGCTCTTCATAGATTCTCCCATTTCCTTCCACAGATTCCCTCAGCTGGCTGGGCTGAACTTTAATTTCATCACTAAAATAATGAGTAGAGTACCAAGAAGTTAATCCTAATTTTTATTCAAAACCAACAAACTTTGGGAAAGTTATCCCAAGTTATCTCAGCTGGTCTATGGAAACCAGGAGACCAAACCTATGAGCATGAGCTCCACTCGTGAGGTTTCACGCCTTTACCTTCCTGGCAACAGGAAGGGGAGACTTCACTGTTAGATTAACATTACTTGGCCCATTTGTGAAGCATTCCAGGACTGAGAAATAAAAATAAGTCACAATACCTAGTTATAACATAGTAACAATGTAGGAATAATAGGAAAACAAAAAGAATTCTCCTCAGCCTATTTACAGCAGCCAAAACCTTATTTATGAAGTTATTAGATAAAGCATTTATTTTGTTCTTCACACACAAAATGGGAGATTAAAAACCACCTTATCAAATGTTCCACAGTGTTCAACTACCAGGAAACCTTTCAGATATCAGTTTTAATTTTTTCCCTAAATTCAACTGTCTGGTAGTGATACAACAAATACTGTTCCTAATACATGAAAGAACATCAGAATCTCTCCAATTTGTTTCTGCATTAGTGGGAAGTTTCTCTGTTTTCAAACCTCCAAAAATCCTTTATAAACTTGCAAGCAATTCTACGGATTTCAACTGCCAAGTAGCAATGTGCTAATGATAAAGAATAAGGATCCCACCCAATTTACAAATTCTAATTTCCCTGCCATTTCCTCAAACAGAGGAAAGCTTCTCATTCAACTCTCTCCACAAGCATTCACACTAAAAAAAAAAAAAAAAAAAAAATCGACTTTTTAGCTGTTCAGTGACATACATATAGAAAAAGAAACGAGGCTTGTTAATGCAAACCATTGTTACCATTTTTTAAAGTAGCATTTTTCTCCAGAACAAGCTTAGGAAGTAACAGAAAGCTTTGTGAAACAGTGTCAAAAACAGACATAGGAAAGAAAAGCAAAATAGGAGGGAATTCCACTCATGTCGAGCTGTACTTTAGTGCATTACAACACTTTCTGGTACAGAGAGATTGTAACATGACACAATGAAGAAACTTCTAAAATTATACATATTTACTTATGATGGACTATTTGCCTTTGATATGCTTTGATTATCCTAGGAAGATTATTTATAGATTACTATCGTATCATAATAAACAGGACAACAGTATCCTATTTAAAAGATTATGTAAATGCAAATCCTTTGAACTACTTCTGCTGGAATTAAGCATCACAGAGGAATTAAATACCTGACTGAGCTGTTGTTGGGATTCTTTAGGTCCTGATGAAGCTTTATCACCCACTCCTGATATTCCTGCTTCTGGATAGCAGTAGTCTGTTTTAATTCATTGGCCCATTTGTTCTCCAAATCCTGACAGGAGAGCAGTGATAATATGAGTAGTGTGGGTGCTCTTCTTAAGGTGATTATGTGCATGACACATTCTTGTTACCTGCTGAGACTCAAAATGCTGAGCTGCTAAGGAATTCACATCCTGGTCAGTCAGTGACTTCCCAAGCTCCTGCATCACCTTATCCATTTCAGCTCCTTGCCTGAAAGAGAAGCAAACACAGACTTCAGAAGACTGGCAGCAGAACACCTTTTGCTGTGATACAACAACAAACCTGGTTGTTTGTTGCTGACAGAACGAACAGTCACAAATTTAGCAATGAAAAATCCACAAAACAAACTGGAGTTAAGGGTCAGGGATTCAAGTCAGCTCTTGTGTAAACAGAACACCACTTACCCTCATTTGGGACAGTCTCAGCTGCCACCAACATAGAGATGTGATAAATTCCAACAGAGTCAATACACAGCTACATCACACCTGATCTCTACAACAATACTACTCTTCCTTCTATATGCACACTTGAGAAGAGGCAATGAGCAGCAAAAAGATTTGCTAACACTTTACTAGCAACATTGACCCCCAAACTAGAAATAGGTACAATTCAGTCCAAAAGAAACCATAATATGAACTGATTATGTACTGTCCAATGTGAGCTTAAACACACACAGCTCAAGAGGAATACTGCCACTCAGAATGCTAAACCAGACCTACTCTGAAATTACTCTGGCACAAAAAGAGAAATCCACACTCAAAGTGCTCCCTCTTGTGGATAAAGGAGTCACCTGCAGCCATACAAGCTTATTCCAGAACTCTGGACTGAAATTTGTCACAGCACATGCGACACTTGAGACAGCCACGATACAGAGAGTGTCACCACACAATTTCAGAAAGCTCCAGAGTAACATCATACCACTTCAGAAGGCTGCAACCATCTGCTCATCTTGTCCTTCAGCCCAACCTTTTATACCCCTCATGGTTCATGCATTGCACCTGTTCCCTTTGGTGGTTGGTCAGCGCACCTGGGCATTCCATGGCTCATTGCTGTCAATGCTGCTCACCTGCTTCTCACAGCTGTACCCATCAGGGATGAGGCTTGGCCACACCCCCACTCCCAATTACCTCAAACCGAGTACCTACACAAACTCAACACTTTCTGGAAATCAAAACTTACATTGTCCTCAGTGACTGAAAATAATAGAAGGCCACCAAAGTAATATAAGGTAGCTGACCCTAATGACACCATAGAATCATGGAATGGTTTGGCCTGGAAAGGACATGAATATTCATTTCATTGCAATCCCTTCCATGGGTGGGGACATCTTCCACCACACCAGATTGTTCAGAGCCCCATCCAACCTGGCCTTGGACTCCTCTAGAAATGAGGCAGCCACAGCTTCTCTGGGCAACGTGTGCCTCACCACACCCTGAGTAAAGAATTTTTTCCTAATATCCAATCTAAATTTTCATTCTTTCAGTCTGAAGCCATTCCCCCTTGCCTGATCTCTACATATTCTTTTGCCAGCCAAGTGTTGTCTGACTTTGGGTTTACACAGACAAATACAAGCTACACATGTTGTCCTATGAGTTTATACACCCAGTGGCAGGTACCCTTATTTAATAAGAGTTTATTAAATAATAATAATTATTAAATAATATCAAATAATATTTTAATTGTTATTAAATAATATTAAATAAACATATTTAAATAATAAAAAAGTAATACCTTTCACGTAGTTTTTTCAGTTCCACGTCCCTTTCACTTATTAATTCTGAGATACTAACAAAATAATTGTGTTCCAGGTTTAACAGCATTTCAGAAGCTGGAGAATGGATCAGATCATGATAAACATCTGCAAAATCTTCATCCCAGCTGGTTTCTTCAGGTTTGGCATGTTCTAATGTTGTCTAAAGGAAATGTAAGAGATTTTAAAGGATAAGATACCTCTTAGGACATATAAAGATCCCTCATAATGGTGGGGTAAAACCACGGGGGCCCACACACAACCTGTAGCATACATAAATTATCTTCCCTAATTTAAGCTTTTTTGCATTCTACTTTAGCTTTCAATTTTCTCCTCTCCTATTCTTTCTCTTTCAAAGCAACTAAAGTCAGAATTATTAAGGCTTGGACTACAGTGAGGAATTACCAATTTTTACACAACACCAGCTCGGGAAGAACAGTAATATCCACAATAATATTTGCACCTCATGAATTTTAGATGAGACCCAAAACACCAGCTGTGCAAACAAAAATGCTTTGCTAGTAAGGATGACTAACTGCTGATGTCACTAAGAATTTCCTCAACAACATTGCTTTACGAAAAGCTATTTTTATTGAACAAAGAATGGCCTAAGAATGCCAGTTTTGCAAACTTCCCATGGAATTTTTAATATTTTTCTATATTTCATGAGAAGCAAATTAAATTCCTGTAAACTTTTCCTCAAATACTGCAGGTTTGTCATTCATTTTGTCTTTTCACTAGGACTCCTCCAGCTCTTTTCCACTGCACTATTTTTAAGATCTCATGTGAAACTGGAGACATTATTCCACCTAAAGCCTCATCCTTCCTAAATAATGTGAAATAGTAATATGAACACAAAAAATGAACTGCAAAGTCTCTCTCAACTATACACTTTCTCCTTCTAGCCTTAATTGCTGTTAGTGAGATTTAGGACAGGAGTGTCACTTCATTACCTCTTGCTTTAATTCTAATACACTATAAGCCTTATGCCTATTTTTTGTTTGAGTATCAACTGTTAAATGAACAAACCTCAATTTTTTGCCTCTCCATTTTTTCTCTCCCCATTTCCTATCTTTTTACTTTATTAAATTCAAGAAACACCTGACTAAGAACTTTAGACTTGATGCTCACTTTCAGATAAAAAGAAAAAACTGCAAGAATTGCAGTGAATTTTAGTGTAATATTTTATCCTCACAACTCTGATTGCACACACACACACACACACACACACACTCTCTCACAAAACAAGCCTTGAATATTAACTTTCCAGCCTTTATCTTACCTCTTTATAAGCTTTAGCCCAAGTATCTGCCAGCTGGTTGATGTCTATTTTTCCTGATTTCACTGCTTCCAGAGCCACTTCAGCTTCTCTGTCATAATCTTTTATAGTTTCCTCTTCTACAAATTTACTAAGAGATTGCTTCAGGTCTGTTACAAAAAGAAGAAAATGGTCCATCAGCAGAACACATCAGTAATCACTCAGGAAACCTGTAAGTAAAGTTTTACATCTAAAAAACCTTTTCCTTGCTAGCACTTGCTAGCACTTGCTAGCACTGACAGTAATTTTCTCTCATGTTTTGCTGTTTAAAAACCAATTTTGTAAACACTGTTCCAGTAAAACATCCTTCTTTTGGTTTCTTAGAGCAAGCTGTAAGATATTTGTGGACAAGGATACATGAGAATAATTTAAGAAATCAATTAACACCATTTTCTATAAAGCATGGCAGGTTGTGCAGAACCATCAGACGTCCGTGCAAATGACTGATATTCTCTTGCACAGGGAATTTGAGAGGCACAGTAAGCACCAAATGTTCATTTCCAGCACTGAATTTGTACACATAGTCTCTCTCTCTAGTTAAAGTCTTTCCTTTATTAGGCTTCATCTTCTTGAGTTTGTTTCCTGCAATAGAAATGAAAGTAACAAGAATTACATTTCTGTAAACTCAGAAGTAAAAAAATAGGAATGAAAAGCCATGGCTTTGCTAATAAATTTAACAGCCAAAAATACTTAACACCCCAAATTTTCATAGATACTCAGTTTTGACTTCCAAATACATGCATCTCGAACTGAAGCACAAATACCAGTTTCCAAAATATCAAATGCTTCTAAAAGGTATTTGAGTGCATCAATATATATAAATATATAAATTTGGGTAATTGCTCTTAAAAATTACAGCATAAATCTCCTGACTTAAAAGCAGAAGCAGGGCAGATGGGAATCCCGATAAATAGAAAATTAACTGAAACACCCTGACTTCTGTCATAGATGCCTAAAAAGCTGAAATGCTGCAGAGTGTATAGAGATTTTATTTCCTCCTTTCTGCAGGTGCATGGCCTGGGGAGTGGGGGAGCAGATGTTTGCAACGATTTTTAGAAAGAGCTTATTTTGTCTTTCTGTAACCTATATTAAAAAAAAAGCCAAAAGAGATGCAAGGGAGCTGTGTACAGAGTGAAAATACAGGCTGGGATAACTCTGCTGGTGTTTTTACCCTCCACAGGGCTCCTCTGCTCATTCACATCCCTCTGTTTTGAACACCACCTGCAAAGCTGGACACATTGCTTCAGCCGAACCCTCCCCAGTGCTAAAAACCACACCCCGAGGAGAAGATTAAACAACTAAAAAAAAAAAATTCTACAGCAGAATTGACGGGTTTAGGGTTTGGGGAAGTTTTTTTGGGTGGGTTTTTCTGTGAACAAACATATGTATTAAATACAGACGAAACAAGTCAGTTTCGAAAATCCCAAACGTCTCAGGACAACCAATATAGATGTGAGACGGTGTCCTGGCCTCTTTGGGAGTGGGATTCAAAGGGAAATCCTGGGAAACACAAACCCGACCAGGCTCCTTCTGCTGCTCCCCGATGCAGCGAGGAGGTGGGGAGGAGGCTGATGGACAGGGAGCAGGGGACAAGCTCCCTGTTCCAAAGAGGACCTCCTGCTCCTGAAATGGCAGGCTCAAAGCCAGCTCAAAGCCGGCAGCTCACGGCCTGCGGGAGCCCATCCGCCCCTTCCCCGCCGCGGGGAGCTCCCTGTGTCCGCATTCCCTCCGCTGGAAGCGGCAGCGCCCGCGGGCACCGGCAACCTCCCGGCCGTGCCCGGCCCGTCCCGCCCCGGCTCACCTGGCTCCGGGCGGGCAGCCGCGGGTTAACCGGGCCGCGGGGAAGGGAGAGCCGGGATGTTCCGCCTACCCGCTCCCGTCATCGCAGCTGCGCGTCCGCAGCGGCACATTCGGCGCTGCTCCTGAGGCGAGCGCGCACAGTGGCGCCGGCGGCGGCGGGGATGGCGCGGCCGGCCAGGAGGTGCGTTTGCCGGGGCTGAGGGACGGCGGGCTCCCCCGATCCCCTCGGGGCCTCTGGGGGATTCCAGCGTGGCCCCTTTCCCTTCCAGCGGAGCGGTCGCGATCAGTGGCACAAGTCCGTCTTGGAGGCCTGGCATTAGTGGTGTCCCCGGGGTTCTGTCGTAGAATGGTTTGGGTTGGAAGGGACCTTAAAAACCATCCAGTTCCAATCCCCCCCACGATGGGCAGGGACACCTTCCACTATCCCAGGTTGCTCCAACTTCATCCGGCCTGGCCTTGGACACTTCCAGGGATGGGGCAGCCACAGCTGCTCTGGGTACCCTGTGCCAGGGCCTCAGCACCCTCACAGGGAGCAATTCCTTTCATATACCGAGTGTAAACCTCCTCCGTTTCAGTGTGAAGCCATTCCCTCTTGTACTGTCACTTCAGGCCGTTGTCAAAAATCTTTCTGTGACTTCCCTGTAGGTTTAGTTCAGGCACTGGAGGGCCACAACGAGGTCACCCCAAAGCCTTCTCTTCTCCAGGCTAAACAATCCCAATTCCCTCAGCCTTTCCTGCCAGCAGAGCTGCTCCATCCTTCTGATCCCCTTGGTGTCCCTGCTCTGGCCTGGCTCCAGCAGCTCCCTGTCCTTCCTGAGCTGGGCCTAGGGCTGGATGCAGCCCTGCAGGAGGGAGTAATACCGGGCCCAGTGCTGTTTAAATTGCTCATCCATGATTTGGATGAAGGGTTTGATGTGTCCTCAGCAGTTCACAGATGACACAAAGCTGGGAGGAGTGGCTGATACCGCGGAGTGCTGTGCAGCCTTTCAGAGGGACCTGAACCGGTTGCAGAGATGGGCAGAGAAGAAGTGTCTAATATTGAACAAAGGCAAGTGCAGGATTCTGCACATGGGAAGAATAGTCCCATGCACCAGCACTGGGACCCCCAGCAGGCTAGGGGTGACCTCCTGGCCAGCAGCTCTGCTCAGAAGGACCTGGGGGTCCTGGTGGACAACAGTCTCTCCATGAGCCAGCAATGCTTGGGGGACAAGGCAGCCAATGAAATCCTGAGGTGCACTGGGAAGAGCAGTGCCAGCAGGTCAGGGAGTGATCCCTGGCAGACCCATCTGGAGTGCTGTGTCCAGTCCTGGGCTCCTCAGAACAGGAGGGACAGGGAGCTCCTGGACTGGGGCCAGAGGAGGATGCAGAGATGATTTAGGGCTGGAGCATCTGTGGCAGGGAAAGGCTGAGGGAGCTGGGGCTGTCCAGCCTGGAGAGGAGCCCCAGCTGAGAGGGGCCCTGAGCCCTGGGTGTCCCTGTGTGCAGGGAGGGCTCCGAGCAGGGCCCAGGCTCTGCTCCAGGGCCCAGCAATGGCACCAGAGGAACGGGCAGGGACTGAGCCCAGGAAGTTTCCCCTGGACATGAGGCAGAACTTCTGTCCTGGGCAGTGATCAAAGACTGAACAGCTTGTCCAGAGAGAGTGTGGAGTCTTTAAAAAAAAAAAATCTACAAGCTATTCCTAATAAGCCATTGTGTACAGTTGCACTGGTTATAGGTTTATCTCTGCTCTCTGTGCCCAGGGACAGGACCCAGGGAATGGGTGGAGCTTTGCCAGGGGAGGGCTAGGGTGGATATCAGGAAAAGGTACTCACAGAGGGTGGTGGAGCACTGGAGCAGGGAATGGTCATAGCCCCAAGTCTGCCAGAGCTCCAGGAGTGTTTGGACAGAACTCTCAGTGGTGTGCATGGTAGAACTGTTGGGGTGTCCTGAGCAGGGCCAGGTGCTGGACTGGATGATCCTTGTGGGTCCCTTCCAAATCATGGGTAATCTGTGATTCTGTCCACCCTTCTTTCCTTGTAAAACACGATTTACCCAAAAGTGTTACCAAATCAAGATGCTCAGTCAGAAAGGATTGATAGTGTATCTTTTATAATTTTTTTGCCACAGGAACAAGAAAATTGTTGATTATTCTCAGTTTGGGGATTTGGAAGATGATGGTAAGTGGGATGTTCTTGTACATCAAGAATTTGAAACCATTGCCTCTTTCATAAAAGCGCATGTAAAAGAGGGTCTGTTGAATTTTCATTTTAAATACATTTCAGGCTAGTGCAGTTATAGTTGTTGTGTTCTTTTAAAATAAGATTAATTTCAAGAAAATGTTATCTTGATATATTTTCAGTGTGCAATGAAAATTATGAAATTTAACAATATGGGAAAACTCGTGAGAGCTTGTTGCTGTTTTCCAACAGATGAAGACTTTGCACCCTCAAGCAAAAAATCCAGAACACAGCTCAAGGCATCGAAGAAGGAGAAAAAAGAGAAGCCAAAAAAGGCCAAAGAAGTGACTCCATCACAGACACAGATACAGACACAGACACTTAGTAAGAGGTAAGAAATGTTGTGGTCAACTCTGTGTAAAACTGGATTTCAATAAGAATATTTGGATTTGGTTTCTTTTCCCCTAGAGTTTTAAGCAGCTGAGAACAAACAGCTAATACATGACTGTAATAAGGACTTTGAATCTCATTGATGCACCTTCAATTAACTCTAAAAGTTCTGAGTTTCTTAGGGACTCCTAAACCAGAGAAATATAAAGACAAGTTTGATTCCTTCCAAAAGAACATATTTAAAGGAAGATACAGTGTCAATGGAAAAGAGAAATCTAATTTTTATTATGAGAGTTGTGTTTAAATATTACGTTTTAGTGTGGCATTTCAAGCAAAGGTAATCAGTTTTTTTTCCTGTAGAAATGCCAATTAATAGTTCTTATATATATAGATTATATACTGTTATGTTATACGCTGTTTTGTGTAGTGCTTTAAAGTATATATAGAGTGTTTTAAAAGTTAGTGTGTGTTTTATCTAAATAGTTTCAAATTGTCATATTTGTAACACAATATGCTATAAATATGTATTGAAATATTAATCTCTTCACAAGTATCTGAATTTTTTCTAGAGTTCATTGAGCCAGAAATAGTTCTGTAACACTCATGTAATTGTTTTATTGTTTAACATGTTGGCTTTTTTCCCTCAGGTTATCCTTGGATGACAAACTTTATAAAAGAGATTTGGAAGTTGCCTTAGCCTTATCTGTTAAAGAAAAATCTGCAAATCCCCAAGAGGTGCAAAATTCAGAAGAACAAGGTTACTTTACAGTTCCATGCAACACTCTTTGATTATATGTGGTGAATTTGAACATGGCAATTTATTTTACACTGAAATAGATTGCAAGTCATATTTTTTCCTGACAAGAGAGCATTTCTAGGTATTGCCTGTTTTCTTATGTTCTTGGGTTTTTTTCTGTGAGAGAAGTAACTCTTCTATAAAATTTTCCAAATATATACTTAGATTAGAAACAGATAAAAACTTCAGCTATTTAAATTTCTTATTATTTTTACTTTTTTTTTTTTTTACTTTTTATAATGTGTTTTTGTATAATAATATTTCATATTGTTATTTTTTTCCCTGGATCTTAAAACAGGTAAGAATATTGAATCAGAAAATACACAGAGGAGACCCCCTTTTTCCAACTGCAGTGTAGACAGTGAACTTTTAGGTAAGTTGTTCTCACACTCTTTTCACTAAAAGCATTTCAGTAGCTTATCTCCTTTGTTTCCGTTGATTTTTTTTAATGTGGAGAAAAGAGTCTTTATCTTAAATAAAGGTTGAAGGATGTGTCAATTCTTTCATTTAAAATTTGGTCCCAGTCTTAGAATGAGCAAACCTATGGATTGGTGAATTTTTGGTCTTCTTCTTGTTAGCTTGATTACAGATAAATGTTGATAAATTTGATAATCAGGAAATAAAATGAGAAGCACATGAAAACAGGCATCACTGATGTGTTGCTGAATAGTATAACTTTGTATCACCAAAATGAATTCTGGGGACTCAAATACCAAATTATTTTAGAGGAAGAAAATAGATTTACTGTGAACTTGAGCTGATTGAACCACTTTCTGTTTTGTAGGTCTCAATCGGGTTATGGATGATGACATCCCTGAGGGTGATGAGAGGCAAAGGACAGCAGCAAACAGAGTTCCAGCACATCACAACTCCCTGGTGGTTGATGCTGATGACAGAGCCCATGATCCTGACTCTGAGCCTGAGTCTGTGCCCAGTAAGTTCTTCTCCACCAAAACCCTCTCCTTAGATGTGCTTTGGATGTGATGCCTTACATTTAGTTTGGATTTTTAGTGAAATCGTTTGTGCTACTTTGACTGCATTTTCCCTTATTCCCCCTTACTGAAGCATTATCCCCTCATACTCGTGACATCTCATTTGCACTTTCACACTAAATTTACACACTGGAGCTTATTCACTCCCAAACCAGCAAAATGTCACTGCTTCTCTGCATTTGTATGTCAGGAAAAATTCCTTCTGCCCTCCTTGTGCAGGAAAGTTTCATCTCTTTAAAGATCCTCTGTCAATTTTTCCAGTTGTGTGTCAAAACAGCGACTCTAGAGTAGTATCAGATGTTGGAGCTTTCACCGTTGGCTTTGTTTAAGCTTATTTTAAAAAGCAAGTTGCCTCCCTTCTTTCCTTCCTGTGACTGTCATCTTTAGGAAGAGCAGGCTGCATCCATGTCTCTGTCATTCCCTAGCAGTCAATTTGTCTGTGTAAATATTTGTATCTGTTTCAAGATGGACCAGTCTAGTACCATCCTCATTATTTCTGCTGTGCAGTGGTCAGTCATCTTAAGTGCTGATTTCTCTGCTAAAGAGCATCTTTGTAAAGTAGTTTTTTTTCCATCCCAGCATCACCTATAGTTTCTCCTTCCTGGATGATGGAACACAACTCTGAGCCGAGGCAGAAGGTGATGTCCAGTCCCTCAGAAGCAGCTGGGAGACCTCTGCATGCATCAAGTCCAGTCACAGACAAAAAGCCTAAATGGACACCGCCAGGTATGGGTGAGGCTGCAGCTATAGACACATTTTTGAGCTGACTTAAGCTTTTAGCAATCTCTCCTAAAAGCAAACAAAAAAAAAAAAACTATTCCAGGAAAATGCCTGTCCTTTATATATATTTTGTAGAGATTTTCTTTGGACAGACTAAAAAAAAAAGAGAGAAAGAAAGTAAAGCTATATCTATGTTTCATTTGCAGCGTTATCCTTAACTCCTTTATCTGCATGGGGCTTATAAAATGTTTTCCAAACTCTCGATCAGACCTTAATCAAAAGATCCTTTCATGTCCATTTCTCTCTTATTTATAGCTTGCTTTATCTCTGGTATGTGCTAAATTATTGTCTGTTCTAAACAAAGAATATTAAAAAAATGCTGGAGTATTTTAGCTTCCCTAATAAAGCAAATGCTTAAGAGCTTTATTTTCTCCAGGTGTTTGAGCATGCTGCTGCTGACTCCTGATGCTTTGATTTTTCTTCATATTTACTCTTCTTTTCTGTACATGGTTCTTTCTGTTTGGCTCCTTTCTCTCAAGTCCACATTTCCCTATTGGAGTTTAATGTTTCTCTGTGGAGTGCCTGAAAATGCCCGGGGCACTGGGAACAGCTGCCCAGTGTTGCTGCAGTGTGTGGCTGGGTAATTAACCTGTGCACCATTCCTGCTGCACTCCTGCCAGAGGGTGGAATTCCTGGTGAGTGATTTCCATGTGCCTCTGTGGTCTCTTCAGAATGCTTCTTTTGTCCTGCTAGGGAAACTATTAGAAGACGACAGTCATAGGATATTTTTTTCCCCTTTAAACTTCTAATACCTTCTTTTTGTTTTAAAATCATTTCCAGCTCCATCAGGAAGCAGTAATGCCTCTGTGAAATGTGTTCCTGTTAAGTCACCTACTCACTGCCTAAGACTTGGCCTCTCCAGACTGGCAAGAGTCAAACCTCTCCATCCCAGTGCTCCCAGCAGATAAATGGTCAGTGACAAAGTGCCACACAGAGGAAAAGACTGTGGAAAGGGTTTTCCTGATAAACAGAGGGTGGGCAGCATCCTGGAATCATCCATTCTGAAGGACTCTTGTTATGGATGTGTCTGATGTTAGGATGAGTTTTTATTCTACAAATTGCTAGGCATCTTTAAGTGCTACTGAATAATAACATTATTTAATCAAGGTGACATCTGGGCCACCAGCTTTTTGATGTATTATATTCAGAGATGTTGGTTTGTGATAATTTTAATTCTTTAATACCTAAACTCCTGGCATTAACATAGTCTAGACAGCACTATGGCAATATGGATGATAGGGAAATGTTTTTTAGAATGTTGTATTTTTTAAAAAAAGCTAAAATAAAATACTTTATAATGTCTAACTGTATTCCTTGAATGTATTAATTTTGAAGGTCACTTTAAATGTTGGTTGCAGTCTGGCAGATATTTTTGCCTGTGTATGCTCTTACTGGAAGCAGCATTAGCCAGGCTCAGAAAATGAGGAATTTCCTTGGAGCTCCTGGGGCTTCCTTGTGGATCATGATACTCTGCTAAGGTAGGGAGTTTTGTAAAGGAGTGAAGTGGTTGTTACTGATTAATGAAACTGATCTTTCAGTAATCCACAGTGTCAGTAATTTCTATCTAAGCCTATTGATTGCAGTGGATGGCAGCAGATCCATTTCTCCCCATATTACTCGTGACTCAGGGAATTGCATTAACGAAGGAATATCATAGAATCATGGAATGGCTGGGGTTGGAAGGGACCTTAAAAATCATGCAGTTCCACCCCCCCCACGATGGGCAGGGACCCCTGCCACTATCCCAGGTTGCTCCAAGCCTCATCCTGCCTGGCCTTGGACACTTCCAGGGATGGGGCAACCACAGCTGCTCTGGGCAACCTGTGCGAGGGCCTCACCACCCTCCAAGTGAAAAATTTCTTTCATATCCCCAATGTAAACCTCTGTTTCAGTGTGAAGCCATTCCCTCTTGTACTGTCACTTCAGGCCCTTGTCAGGAATCTTTCTGTGACTTCCCTGTAGGTTTTGTTCAGGCACTGGAAGGCCACAATGAGGTCACCCCAAAGCCTTCTCTTCTCCAGGCTGAACAATCCCAATTCCCTCAGCCTTTCCTCCCAGCAGAGCTGCTCCATCCCCCTGATCCCCTTGGTGTCCCTGCTCTGGCCTGGCTCCAGCAGCTCCCTGTCCTTCCTGAGCTGGGCCCAGGGCTGGATGCAGCCCTGCAGGGGGGTCTCAGCAGAGCTGGGCAGAGGGGCAGAATCCCCCCTCCCCTGCTGCCCTGGGGCTCTGGGTGCAGCCCAGCACAGGGGGGTTCTGGGTTGGGGCAGGGCCAGCTCTCACCCACAGCACCCCCAAGTCCTTCTGCCAGGGCTGCTCCCTCTGCTCATCCCCAGCCTGGTTTGATCCCAGGGGTTGTCCTGACCCAGGTGCAGCACCACCACTTGATCTTGTTAAACCCCATGAGATTCCCATGGGCCACTTCTGGAGCCTGTTCAGGTCCCTCTGGATGACATCTCGTCCTTCAGGTGTAATCTATGCCTTTGCAAAGCCTTCTGGCTTCCCTGATTCATGGTTTCATTGATTCCTTGCAGATTGGTTGTCTGTTTGCTCTTGATGCATTATCAATCAGGTTATCATAAGGCAAAGATCACTGTTCCAGCTTCCATTACTTCTGAAGAAAACAGAATTTAGTTTTGATTCAGAAACTCTTTTAAGTGTGTGATTATTTCCTTCTGTAATTCAAAAGGTCCAAAACCTTCATTTTCCAGGTCTATATTGGTTATTCTCAGATGCTCTGTTAATATGAAAATCTGTATCTTTAAAGTGGCTAAATAATAAAGATGTATCTTAATGCTTATTCAGAGACATGGGATTTAATAAGGGAAACAAATATTTTCCCATTTTTTCTAATAGAAACAAAAATGCCTAAATGCCATTTCCTGAGATCAGTTGCATCAGGAGTTCCATAAACTGCTCTTTAATTTTCAACAGAGGGGTTGAGTGTAATTTGCTCTAAGTAGATAGATTTATTCTGCTTTTCATGTCAGATCACTTTTCTTGTCCCAACTTTCGTTAACCCAACAGACTTGAAGCGTATCAGTGCAAACCACAAAGATGAAAACAGGATGTTACCACTTCTGCTGACCCTCTGAACCCTGCTCTTTGCATTTAAAACACATTGTCCTGCTGCTTACAAAGAATTTCTTTTCTGTCTCCACTCAGGTGTGACATTGTTCTCTTGAGAGGAAGCCAAAAAGCTGTGATGAAAAAAAAGATCTTTTTTGGGTCGAGGCTGTTTCTGGCGTGCTGAATCTGTCTTTACACCCCCAATACTTACAACACTTGTGTACATTTAAATGAAGACTTGGAGAATGAGTTGTTCCTGTATATTTGGGATATTAAAAAACTGAAATTTCTTTTTCTTGGATTTTGTATTTTGCCCCATTGTTTTGTGGGGTTTTTTTAATTGTTTTTGAATGTAATGCAAAAGTTAAAGGTTAGTTTTTTTTAGCCTCAGCTGAATAAAAGCATGGAAGGATTTAACTGGCCTTGAGTATAAAAGAATTTACATGGTCCTTAGTGTATTAAAGCTCTGTTTAATGTTGAGGAATCTCAATTTCTTCACCAAATTCTTTTTCATACTGACAGCCCTTGGGAACATTTACAATACTCCAATGTACAAAGAAATCCTGAGAAACAGAACTGGTTGAAACCCAGATGATATTTATCTGCTTGGTGATAGACCATCTTGTAGAGCCAAAGATGACAGATTCTCTTTTTGTTTGCCTCCTTGAACAGATGAGAGATTTGTTACACATTTTTTTGACTTCCAGTAAATCTGTGTAAATCTTGCTTTCATTTTATTATCTTTGCAGGATTCATTAAGCTGAAGATTCTAAAGAGTTATTTCAGGCAGTTCTTTCAGAAATACCTCGTGAACCCCATCCCAGCATAAAGAAAGGTTAGTAGATAGGTGCATATTTTTTAGAATGTTAGAAGTCTGTAGCTATGTGGGAAGTCAACATTAGAGGGCGTGATAACATCAAGTTACCATTCCAGTGCAGTGGAGCTATGTGGCTATCATTTGTATTTGCAAAGTGTTTGCTTGTCAAAGGGTCAGATGACAAGTGTGAGCAAAATATCAAGAACAGCAAAGCAAAAAGGAATTTAATAAGCCTTAACCATCTTAACTTTGGTCAAGTATTATCAACAACACAGCCTCACTCTAATACATTTTCACAGATCAGTGACTTATAATGTTAGTAGATATTTCTTGCATTATTTAATTCAGTTATGAGCTTTGACATACAGTTCTTTTCCAGATGTTTGCTATAATTTGTCTCAAGTGTAAGTTAGCCCCTCTCTGGGTAAAAGTCATGTTGATGCAGTTTGTGAGTGGGGTTCAGCTGCTTCAGAGTCTCTGTCACAATTTCATAGGAATACAGTTGCCTGTAAGTCAAAAAATGTAAGAATAGACAAATCTTACTCAGCCCTGGGAGGCAAATCTGGAGTGCTGTGTCCAGTCCTGGGCTCCTCAGGACAGGAGGGACAGGGAGCTCCTGGACTGGGGCCAGAGGAGGATGCAGAGATGATTTAGGGCTGGAGCATCTGTGGCAGGGAAGGGCTGAGGGAGCTGGGGCTGTCCAGCCTGGAGAGGAGCCCCAGCTGAGAGGGGCCCTGAGCCCTGGGTGTCCCTGTGTGCAGGGAGGGCTCCGAGCAGGGCCCAGGCTCTGCTCCAGGGCCCAGCAATGGCACCAGAGGAACGGGCAGGGACTGAGCCCAGGAAGTTTCCCCTGGACATGAGGCAGAACTTCTGTCCTGGGCAGTGATCAAGGACTGAACAGATTGTCCAGAGAGAGTGTGGAGTCTTCCTCACAGAGGATATTCCTAATAAAACATCTGGACACGATCCCGTGCCTTGTGCTCTGGGATGGTCCTGCTGGAACATGGAGGTGGGACAAGATGATTCACTGGTCCCTTGCAGCCTGATGCTTTTTTCTGGGATTCCGCGATCTTCCCCAGCATATCTAAGTCAGGAAAAGGGATACATTCAGGATGACAAAATTGGGAGAACTGCATAGACCCCAGAAGATGGAGACATAAATGGAACTCTCCAGGAACTTAGAATGCTATGGTGCTTCCCTGTATTCAAAATAGGCAGCAGTTGGCTGGTTTTCAGGAAGAATTTCTTCACAGAAAGGGTGATTGGACATTGGAATGGGCTGCACAGGAAGGTGGTGGAGACACTGTCCCTGTGAGGGTGCTGAGGCCCTGGCACAGGTTGCCCAGAGAAGCTGTGGCTGCCCCATCCCTGGCAGTGTCCAAGGCCAGGATGGATGGGGTTCTGAACCACCTGGGATAGTGACAGGTGTCTCTGCCCATGTCTGGAAAGTAGAACTGGATGGGCTTTAAGGACCTTTCCAACCCAAACCATTTCATGATTCTATGATTTTTTGAGTATTAGGATAAACCTGTTGTGTCCTCACATACGTGGGAACAGTTTTAGTACGCATCACCATCCTTACAGGAACGAATTTCTTCATAATATGCAATCTAAACCTACTCTCTTTCAATTTAAGCCTTTCCCCCTCATCCTGTCATTCCATGCCCTTGTAAATAATCTCTGATAACATCTAGAAGTCCTGCAGTGATTTTAGGTAGAACTCAATTCCCCTGTAAAAAATGTGCCCTTTGGCTGTGTTCACATGGCTGTGGAGGTGTAACCATGAAGGTACTGCCAGGTTTTGGGAAGGCAGGCGAGCTGTTTTGCTTGAGAGAAAGATCCTCAAGCGAAACTCTTAAGCTCATTTTTCTGCCATGTGGATGGGTTCTGGTGCTCCCACCCATTCCGCCTGTTCTAGCAAGGCTGCATCTTGCCCATAAATCAAAAGCAGATGAGATATATTTACCCAGAGTTGGCTGCAGTTAGGCTACCTGCAGAGGAACTGCAAATGTGGAGAGCTGTCAAAGATCCTGGGAACATTCAAACCAGCAAGAGAGATATGTAGAACTGAACAGTTTGGAAGTGATCGTGGCCAGTAGGAGATGTGTTTTCCACCTCTGATTTGGCTGGGAGGTTGTGTATGGAAAAAAGTCTGATTCTCCTCATCCATCACCTTTCTGCTCTGTACCTTCATTAGCCCCAGTGAGGCTGCAATAATAAGTGGTAATGGAGAACACATTCCCTGGTGAGCTGTGTCCCCTTTGGAGCTTGTCTGAGATCAGCTCCTCCTTCCCCTTTCCTCATTTGCTTTGATTCATCTTTCTTGCCAAAGAAATTTGGAGGCAGATTTTTCCAGCTGCTCCCAAAAGAGTGGGGAAGTGTGTTATTGAAGTTGATGGGAAGCATTCTGTCCTCCACACATCACAGCCTGCTCCTAAGTGGGAACACTGCCTAACTCCCAAATTTTCATCCATATCATTCCTGAGACGTTGCCCAGCACATACTGCAGTAGCTCCTCTGTATACTCTTCATTTCTTCTGTGCAAAGGAAAAAATGGATTTATGAGCAAATTTTGCATTAGTTAACATCGTACCATTTATTACTGTCCTGATGATGACATTAGTTTGCACTCTGTAGCTGAGCATGCAGGGAGGTCTTACACAGGGTGTAAAGTGAGTATTGTTGTGCAAAGAGTGAGACAAGGCTGTGGTAACACTCCTGAAAACACAGGGCTGGTGTGGTGAGAGTGACACTGCAATATCACTGTCACAGAATTGTTTCCGTTTGAAGCCACTGCTTGAGATCCACTGCTTTAATTTAATTCTTCTTTGTACAGTAATGTGTATGAAACAGTTCTCCTTTGAAATCTCCCTAATATGCTGAGAATTTGTAATGCACATTAGCAGAGTACTATTAAAATATTTTCTACAAATAATAGGAAAGCTCTTTAATAAATACATATTTCTCCAGAAACACTACTGGGGGATAATTTCTGACAAATTCCTCCTCCCCAAAGAGAAAGTGAGGCAAGATATATACTTGAAATCTACTATTTAATTAAGGACAGCAATACACATGTGCCAGGCATGAACTTTTTGGCCCATTTATCATCAATATATTGAGATTACTGTATTAAAATTCAGTGTATGTGGATACTGAGATAGATACCTAGAGTGAGTCCTGTGAGGAGTGGCTCCAGGTGTTTAGCCTGGAGAAAAGGAGGCCAAGCACATTATTCAAGACATATCTGAATACACAGCATGTGAAATGCAGACAGTAGCCTGAGTCCCAGGGGTTTCCAGTGCTCCCCACTGGTTGGGGGTGGGAAGAAGTAGACAGCAGTGAGCCACTGCACCAGGCATGCACCTGCATTCCTGATGTGTCCAAGTGCTTGCAGCATTCCTCAAAACTGCCTTTTGGCCTGTGCAGCTAAATGTAGACATCTTGCAAGGGCTAAAATTATATTCCAGCAGAAGGCCATCCAGCCTCCCTAAAGAAAATCCCTGGGCTTCACATACAGCCCTTGCAAGAAGAGAGAACCATCCAAAATACTCAGAGCTGGTCTAGAGGAAAATGTAGGCACAGGGATGTGCTGGGAAGTAGTAGCCTACCTTTGCATATTTCCATGTAATCAATAGATCTGTTTTTAATTCTTTTCAAAAACCTATGGATAGTACTGTCCTTACATTTTTAGCAGGAGCCATGTAATTGCAGTTATGATGACTGAGGTTATCAGTGAAGTGAGGTTTGGAGAGAGAGGTGATTTCTTTCATGAGCCAAATAGAAAATGTTGGGAAGCTTAGCTTGTTGGAAAGACTTGCTTATTTTTTTTAGTTGTTATTGTTTGTGTTGTTTGGTTGACTTTTTTCCTTTTCCTGGTAACAATTAGGCAATTCAGTTACAGAACTGAAGTTTATTCCTGTGTTTATCCACTCATTCTGATTATATTTGTCATATGCCTTTTCTAGTAAATGGTTTGCTGGCACTTTCATGTAAATAGAAAGTTTTCCTCTGGTTTTCCTCCTGTGGGGGAAAGCTGAGGGAATTGGGATTGTTCAGCCTGGGGAAGAGAAGGCTTTGGGGTAACCTCACTGTGGCCTTCCAGTGCCTGAAGGGAGCCCACAGGGAAGATGGAGAGAGACTCTTGACAAGGGCCTGGAGTGACAGGACAAGAGGGAATGGCTTCACACTGACACAGAGCAGGTTTAGATTGGATATGAGGAAGAAATTGTTCCCTGTGAGGGTGATGAGGTCTTGGTAGTGGTTTTCCAGCAAAGCTGTGGCTGCTCCTGGATCCCTGGAAGTGTCCAAGGCCAGGCTGGACAGGGTTTGGAGCAACCTGGGATAGTGGCAGGTGTCCCTGCCCATGGCAGTGGGGTGGAACTCGATAATCTTTAAGATCTCTTCAAACCCAGGCCAATCTATGATGCCATGATTAAAAAAGAAAAGCTGATTTAAAGATCTCTTTTATCTTTTTTTTTAATTCCAAACCCACTGTGGCTTTATTGTTTTAAAACTGGCATTGCTCCTCTGTTTTTAAAACAGTTTGCTTTCACTTTAGTAAAATTTGTGTCTGCATTTTTTCTGCATTTTTTAGAAATATGAATTGCTTTATTATTCTCACAATAAAAGTAAAGAAAATAAGGAATTGAGACTAAGCATTAGATATTTCCCCATGGAGTCTGTCAGGAATACTTGAATAAAAGACTGCTGAGGTCCATTCCTTTAATATTCCAAGCTGAGGCTGCTCCAGCTGCAGGCATTTTGCTGATGGGATATCTAAGGGGTCCATAGAGGATTAGGGTGTAAACAGAGACAGGACTACCTAGAAATGCTCATTCCAAGATTGTCAAGAGTTCTGAGTGCTAAGAGGGGGCTGTGAGTGTGGTGCTCAGGGGCACTGCTGGGATTCTCAGTAACACTGGGAATTATCTTGAATTTACCCTCATTAGATAGTTCATGTTCAGAGCAGGTGAGCTAAAGCTGCAGCTGTGTCTTTGAAAAAGAATTAAAAAACAGAAGGAAGGAAAGCAAAGCAAATGAGGCACCCCAAGGGATGGGTTTGCAATGCTGTTGAGCCTAATTGACAAACATGTTGTGCTGGTGTAAAGTCCTCAAAGATTTCATAGAGCATCAGCTTCCCATTTCAGCTCAATTTGGTTTGTGTCATTGCTAGGGAACATGGTAAAACAACCTGAGACTAGATTCCAGCCAGCTCACCCTAAAAATCATCAATCAGCCCAAGCTCTTATTCACAGAGGGGCACAGGTTGGATCAGATTAACTGCAGTGTCAGGTTTAAATCACAAAGAGAACAATTTAATGGAGACTGATTTAAAACACGGAGCTTTATCATTATGGGAAAAGCAAGAAAGGAGCAGTGAGCGCTGCTGTGATTTCAGCTTCTTCAGTAACTCTTGTTTACAAGTGAGAAGAAATAAAAGAGTCCAGCCTAAGGTAATAATGGTTGGCATTTTTTTTTATTGTTTGATGTAGAAATGTTTGTATTAGGTTGTGACATACCTGTTGTGAGGAACTGAAAATAAACAGAGAAAAGATTGTTCAGTCCGTTGTACCATCTGCCATCAATTCCATATGATATTTTTATTGCATTAACCATTATTTAAATTTCTTTCGAGAAGTAGAATTCAGATGTGTGATTCTTGAGACTGTCCTATGCAGAGCTTCAGTGATCTTTGTGGGTCCCTTGCAGCTCAGGATACTCTATGAATCTATGATTTTATGATGGCAATTTTTAATGAAAGCAGTATCATTACCATTGCTGCAAAGATAAGAAATTAACATTTTTAAATTACAGGGGTGCCTTACAGGTTTCTGCATAAATAGTAAGCAAATAATTAATTTATAGAATCTCAGGGTACCTAGGGTTATGCAGAAGATTTCAGATTGACCTTTAAGTGAAAGGCTTTGTGGTATATTAAAACTATATGTATATTGTAGACAGCTGATCTATTTTTTATTTTAGAGAGAAAAAAATGCTGTATAGAAGTACATTGAGTTGCATTACTCTGAAATCAGAAGTCCTACATTATTTTTAAAAAGTATGTTTCTAAGTTTAAAACTGACATGTGATGCTTTTGTTTAAAGTGACTTTCTGGAGAAAAATCACTGTGGGAGGTCACTCGTTGCTGAGGTACTGATTTCATACAGTGTAACCCCTCTGAAGTGATGAGGTTGGGAAATTATTTCTCTGCTTTTCCTCCTCAGAGGGCATTATTTAGGAAGCATCTGAATACACAGGTTAATGTGTGATGTCAGTAGGATTTAGGGAGGTGTTTAGTAACTGTGATAATCAACTACACAAGGACTGAGAGGCCTTTGCTCTCCTGGATCGGCCTCCAGCTTCCACTTCAGGCAGCACAGGGATAACACAGGCACTCTGCCCCTTTCACTTGAAAATGGGTAGAAACAGATGGAGCTCTTTCTTGAAGAAAAGCTCTTGCAAAGCTTTCAGAACTTGACAAGCAAGCCAAAAATCCTTTTCCATCTTGATCATGATCTTACCAGGCCCAGCATCCCCAGCAGAGCCAGTGGGGGGATTGTCCCACTCTGCTCTGGGCTGGCCTCACATTGAATATTGTGTGTGGTTTTGGGTGCCACAATATAAGAAAGATCTAAAGCTGTTAGAGAGTGTCCGAAGTAGGGTTTTGGAGATGGTGAAGGGCCTGGAGGGGAAGCCACACGAGGAGCAGCTGAGGGCACTTGGTCTGTTCAGCTGGAGAAGAGCAGACTGAGGTCAGAGCTCACAGCAGTTCTGCAGCCTCCTCATCAGGGGAAAAGGAGGGGCAGGCCCTGATCTCTGCTCTGTGTGACCAGGGACAGGACCCGAGGGAACGGCTGGAGCTGGGTCAGGGGAGGGTTAGGGTGGATATCAGGAAAAGGTTCTTCCCCCAGAGGGTGCTGGGGCACTGAACAGGCTGCCCAGGGAATGATCACAGTCCCAAGGCTGCCACAGCTCCAGGAGTGTTTGGACAGCGCTGTCAGAAACAGGTGGGATTGTTGGGGTGTCTGTGCAGGGCTAGGGGTTGGACTGGATGATCCTTGTGGGTCCCTTCCAACTCAGGATATTCTATGATTCTATGATATATTTGCCTGTCGAATTCGGGGGGGGGGCAGGTGTCTATGACTTTTCAACATATCTAGACCTACGTTTCATCTGTGCACCCCACTCAATTTAATCAGTTTATCTGGTTCATGTCCAATTCCTACTCCTCATGTGATTCTTCTTCAGTTTGTGAGTCCAGGAATAACCATATTTTCTGTTCTTGGAATAGTCCTGAGAACAGATTGATGCATTAGAAAAATCAGTTGGAGCACTGATTTCTGGGCTGTCATTTCTTTGCCCAGTCTGTTTTCTAGAAATGATGATGTTGCTGGGGTCCTTTTGGCTTATACAGTCAGAGAGCTGTATATGTCCCCAAATTCTATTTGAATTCAGTCAAGGACACTTACTCAGATGTTAGGAATTATCTCAAAAGGTTCTGGCAATTATATCCTTAGCAACACAGCTCCTTAATTCCCTCCTATGTAAAATTGCATTCATGATTCTTATCCAGCTTTTGAGCACATTCAGAAGAAACAGTATTGTAATTNAAGCCAAAAATCCTTTTCCATCTTGATCATGATCTTACCAGGCCCAGCATCCCCAGCAGAGCCAGTGGGGGGATTGTCCCACTCTGCTCTGGGCTGGCCTCACATTGAATATTGTGTGTGGTTTTGGGTGCCACAATATAAGAAAGATCTAAAGCTGTTAGAGAGTGTCCGAAGTAGGGTTTTGGAGATGGTGAAGGGCCTGGAGGGGAAGCCACACGAGGAGCAGCTGAGGGCACTTGGTCTGTTCAGCTGGAGAAGAGCAGACTGAGGTCAGAGCTCACAGCAGTTCTGCAGCCTCCTCATCAGGGGAAAAGGAGGGGCAGGCCCTGATCTCTGCTCTGTGTGACCAGGGACAGGACCCGAGGGAACGGCTGGAGCTGGGTCAGGGGAGGGTTAGGGTGGATATCAGGAAAAGGTTCTTCCCCCAGAGGGTGCTGGGGCACTGAACAGGCTGCCCAGGGAATGATCACAGTCCCAAGGCTGCCACAGCTCCAGGAGTGTTTGGACAGCGCTGTCAGAAACAGGTGGGATTGTTGGGGTGTCTGTGCAGGGCTAGGGGTTGGACTGGATGATCCTTGTGGGTCCCTTCCAACTCAGGATATTCTATGATTCTATGATATATTTGCCTGTCGAATTCGGGGGGGGGGGGGCAGGTGTCTATGACTTTTCAACATATCTAGACCTACGTTTCATCTGTGCACCCCACTCAATTTAATCAGTTTATCTGGTTCATGTCCAATTCCTACTCCTCATGTGATTCTTCTTCAGTTTGTGAGTCCAGGAATAACCATATTTTCTGTTCTTGGAATAGTCCTGAGAACAGATTGATGCATTAGAAAAATCAGTTGGAGCACTGATTTCTGGGCTGTCATTTCTTTGCCCAGTCTGTTTTCTAGAAATGATGATGTTGCTGGGGTCCTTTTGGCTTATACAGTCAGAGAGCTGTTTGGAAAATCCCCATGTCCCCAAATTCTATTTGAATTCAGTCAAGGACACTTACTCAGATGTTAGGAATTATCTCAAAAGGTTCTGGCAATTATATCCTTAGCAACACAGCTCCTTAATTCCCTCCTATGTAAAATTGCATTCATGATTCTTATCCAGCTTTTGAGCACATTCAGAAGAAACAGTATTGTAATTTTTTTTCTTGTTTGGTAGGAGAAAGAGCAGATCTTAAGTGTGATAGCAATTGTTAATAAACTTTAAAGAGCTAATTTACTAGCAATTAACTTAAATGTTAGACTCTTGACATTATCATATCCCAAGCTTTTGCAGTCTTCTGTGGAAGAAACATTCTAAAGCAGCCAGAGTCCATGACTGGCTTTTCTATTTCTATTGGACTTGGACTGATTGGTTCATCTGGTGTGTTCTTTGTCCAAGTAAATGTATGCAAAACCTTGAACCACCCATTCCCTTTGCACTGATTTTGCAAAAGGCAAAAAGTGTACTTCTCTGCTTTATTAGAACAAATAGAGCAGGAATGGTTTAACAAGTTTTCTGTCAACACCACTTACTTTGGGAATTTGATATTTGTCCTCCCAGGTTCAGCCTGCAGTGGCAGCATTGGATGTTCCCTGTGGCATTGCTCAAGCCTAGGTGGATGCCACAGCACAGCACTGAGACAGGGCTCAGTTCATTGTTCCTCTGTGCTTTTTGCCCTCGCTCAGATCAGGAGGATTGAAGTGCAGGAGTAAATGCTATAAAGAGTAGAATTAATCTAATCTAATTCTATGGATGTAAAAGTTTAGGATATCTAGTCTATATTATTAGAACAGGCTCCTTCTCAAGACAAGCCAATAAAAAGACAGAGGTGCTTCCACAGGGAAATTTATTTACCTTGAGTGTTTAGCTAAGATGGAATGAATCCTCTTCCCACTCCATGATGCAGGGGGTTTTCTTTGCAGGGAAAGCTCTTTAATTTCCTTTACCACTAATAATATTCTACTTCACAGAGATGTTGCCAAACTTAGAAATTTGTTAAAGATATTGTCTGTGTGATGATCACAGGCAGTGATCACATTGATAAGGAATTTACGTACTATTGCACTTAGCTCCTTTAATTAAATGTCTTTATGAAGTGGTAATTTAAATAAATCAGTTACAAAGATAAATATTTCCTTCAAAATTAAAAAAACCTGCTTTAAATTTATAGCTGAAACATTTTATGTACTGCTTTTTACTTCATTGTAGCATGACTGAAACTTAGTAAGAATCCTGGCAAGTTTCTCTTGCTTTGAGAATATTGTTGAGAAGTGGAGGAGAAAACTATATTCAATGCCTTATGTCATCAAAAATTAGTTGGTCCTCTTCAGATAATACAAAAGGATGATCCCGAAGGTTGTTCTTATTCCTGCATGACAGCAAATTTGAATATGTTTACAAGAATGTACTAAAATGAGGAGGAGAGAAAACATTGCAACGAAAGGAAATAAAGTAGAGGATGTTCTTCTAAATGGGGATGGCTGAAACATGGGCAGATCTGTATTTCACTCCTTTCTATGGAGGCTGTGCTGAGACTGCTAATGGAGAGAGACTCTTGACAAGGGCCTGGAGTGACAGGACAAGGGGAAATGGATTCCCACTGAGGCTTTAGATGGGATTTTGGGAAGAAATTCTCTGCTGTTAGGGTGGTGAGGCCCTGGCACAGGTTGCTCAGAGAAGCTGTGACTGCCCCATCCCTGGCAGTGTCCAAGGCCACTTGGATGGGGTTCTGAGCAACCTGGGATAGTGGCAGGTGTCCCTGCCCATGGCAGGAGAGTGGAACTGGATGGGCTTTAAGGACCCTTCCAACCCCAGCCATTCTAGGACTCTATGATCTGCATGCCTCCCCTCCTGGCGTGGCAGCCTGAGTGGTTATTTGGTGAGAAAATGAGAAGTTTCTCTTGCACATGAGGTTTATAATACTGGGGAGGATTTGTTGCTTAGCAAGTTGCCAAGCTTGGATGAATGGAAAAGTGGGAGTGCTGGAAGTGGGAGCAATGAGCCTTTTAGGAAGATGCAGCCCAGCAGTTACATCAGGAAAGGCACTGCTGAGACCACCATGGGTGCAAAGGAATGACTGTTTGTCCTTTGACCATTCCAGCAGCATCTGTAAAAGCAGCAGCCTTCTGTGGGTGAGCATGTATTTCCTCTTTGAAAACCCTGGTTTCTGAGTGAAAGTAGAACTATTCTGGGTTGTTGACAGATTTCAGACCAGCAGGGAACATGCCATCCTTTGGCTGTATGAAGGAGGAGACCACACTGTATTTTCACTTTAGATACTCCCCTAAGACAGCTGGGGAATAGGGACGCCTCCATCAGTGCCCCATCATGCATGCACAGCAACCAAAGGAGGAAGAGGAAAGACAGGAGGGCAGCTAAGTTCTGCCTCATTATCCACACCAAAATAATCCACACACTCATTATCCCACAGGGCAGAGCAGCTCTGCACCAATGCCCTCAAGAACCACAGACCAAGGTGCCACAGTTTGACATATAATGCCCTATGAGAAACCAACCCTTAAGGAATTAATTAATTTTCATTTTCCAGTCTGTCAGTCTTGTTGAAGAGATTTTGCTCACTCTATAGCAAGGTCGCTGTGACAAATTTTGACAAAATCCAAGTTCAAGTCTTTTTTGGTTTCGCAAGCACATGAGCTCAGTGAGAAAGAACAGACTGAGATGACAAGGAGAACAGCCAATCCTGTTATATTTGTCTTTCTTATTACTGACTTGCCATGATAAATATGGAAAATTATATTTGGCTAGAAGGAGGCTGAGAAAGGGAACAGATGGCCACCAAAAGAATACTAGAGCAGCTAATAGTCACTGGCATATTTCCGGGAGAAAAATTTAAATCTGAAGCCAAGCAGAAGCATTATCCATTTTTTTCTGCTCAGGGCACTGTGCATGGAACTGCTCCTGCTATGCTCTGACTAGATGAAGGTGGGCTTCCTGAAATGCCTTCACCGAATGGAATAAACAGCTCCTGTCCTGCACTTAACAGCTCTCGCAGTAATGCTGACAGAAATAGTTGACAAGGTGGGGAAAATGTTTGTGTTCCTACTGTGTTTTGAGTGAGAGAGTGTATTTGCTATGGCTTTTTAATGTGTTGCATGATTTAGCACCTGTATTGTATTCTCTCCATGTATTCTACAGGCTTTATCCAGTTTTAAGAACAGGGGAAGAGAATGCCTATGTGAATGAGGAGACAATTTTATGTAGTTGTGTATTTTAAAATTTCCAAAATTTTAATGCATTTCTATGGTTAACATGGTACTGAAAAAATACTCTGATATTTTGGAAGAATTATGGAAGTGTGTCATGATGCCTGATTTTACAGAATATTGTAAGCTTAAAACTTTGTGACTGCAGGTTAGGTGGTGGATGAGGACCTTGTTCTGTTTCTTTGGTGGTAACTGGAATGATCAAGGTGGTCCAGGATTTGAAGGGCTGGAATAGCAGGAGATGATAGTCTGGGATTGCAGTGTTGGAGCTATAGGACAAGGCTGAGTGCCACAGGAGCAGGGAAACCAGGAATGAAATGGAGTGGAATAGTAACGGTTGCTGCAGTTTTTCTTTGGAGTGCATCTGCCAGAAGGAGCCCAGCCACAACAGCTCAGCTGCAGAGCTCCTAGGGCAACTCCAGGGTTTTACTAGAGCAGCTCTGCTGGGTCACCTGGATCAAGACCATCAAATAAAGCCACTGTGTGGACTGTCCAATAAATCCACCTGCTCCCCATTCAGCAGAACTGGTGTAGGCACAGGTCAGTTCTTCTACAAATAAAAGTTTGTTATTTACCCATTTAGGGAAATTTTATGAAGGTTGGCACTTAGTGATTTTATTGAATAAATTGCCTAAAGAGGAATAAATCCTTACTAAGTAGGTTTTCAGGAAGGGGGACAAAGAGGATCACTGATTTCCATGGTTAAAAAAAGGCATGGACTGGTTTTGCTTTTGCACTGTAAAAGGAGAAATGTCAGCCTCAAAATCTTGTTAATCTTTTCCCACTGAATGGAAATTAAATGGATTCCAAATTCTGGCAGCACATCTTGGAGCCCACTCGCCTTCTTCCTTAGCTCTCACTCAGTTTTAAAGACATTTTTTGAATTTTTCATGCTCTGTTAGTAAATCTACTTCTAAAAAAATTACTAATTTAGACATAACTGCCTAGCTTTTTAAAAGGATTGCTAAGAAATAAAATGCCATTTTGGAGTGAAGATTCTGCAGTCTGCACAGGTATGTGAAGTCATTGTTTCTTTGGTTTTCAGTGATAGCTTTTTCTCTATAAAATCCTGGCTTTTTATTGACTTGTAGTAGAAAAGCATGAAGCACTTAAGAAACTACCTTTAAATGAAATGTAATATTTTCATCAGCTCCAGAAACTGAAAATTAAAGCTTGACGGGAATGAAGTGTGAGGAAAAAGTATAAAATGCATTAAAATTAACAGTCTTACCAAGAGCTGGGCTGATATAATTAGTAGAGTTTTGAATGTGTATCCCAGACTCACCTTCATAACAAATGCAATTGTCTCTTGAAATGGAAGATACGTAGATTGCATGAGAAGATAAATTGTCTGGAAAAATACTCTGGCACTGAGTCTTCCATGGAATCATCATCTAAAGAAATTCATACAAGGATATTTGGTGCTCTGGGCAAACTGTGTCATGCTCTAGGACACTCCTGTTTAGGATGCAGTGGTCTAGTGGCCCTCTTCTGTGCCATTTGCTGTGCTGGACTGGGAATATTTTGGATTTACAGCATAGAGTCCCTTATCCATGGCTGGGTGATCCCCAGTTCCAAAGATGAGAATTACTGTGTCCAGCAAAGACAGGTTTTAGTACTTATCCCTTTCCTGCCATTCTCCTGTGCTTCATAGCCACCCATGACCCTTCATCTCACACACAGAGCACAGTTATTTCAGGGGCAGTTTCCAGCTGGTCTGCCCAGCTTGAGTGATGTCTTCCAGGCTGATGGTGAGACAGCTGAACCTGTCAAAAGGCAGCATTTCTTTCATGTGGTCAGGTAGATCTGTACACAGAGTTTTAGCTCCATATTTAGTTGGGAAAAGTCTTTCAGAGTCTCTAAGTGCATATGCAAGGATGGATATGCCAGAGCCTCTGGAGTCAGTTGAGAGGAGGCCATCAAGATCATCAGGAGGATGGAGCAGCTCTGCTGGGAGGAAAGGCTGAGGGAACTGGGATTGGTCAGCCTGGAGAAGAGAAGGCTTTGGGGTGACCTCACTGTGGCCCTCCAGTGTCTGAAGGGAGCCCACAGGAAAGATGGAGAGAGACTCCTTACAGGGGCCTTACAGTGACAGGGCAAGGGAGAACGGCTTCACACTGACAAGAGAGCAGGTTTAAATTGGATATTTTCCCATGGGAAAGGGGGAAGAAATGGGAGATGGGAGGAAGAAATTGGAGATGGGAGGGTGGTGAGACCCTGGTACAGATTGTCCAAGAGAAGCTGTGGATGCCTGGAGCCTGGGGTTCTGAGCAGCCTGGTCTGGTGGAAGGTGTCCCTGCCCATGGCAGGGGTTGGAACTGGATGGTTTTTAAGGTCCCTTCCAATCCAAACCAGTCTGTGATTCTGTTCAGAGCAGGATGTGCCAGAGCCATTGTCAGGGTATGTTCACTTTGATCTCCCTGTTTGCAGCAATGTTAATGTGCCCTGCATATATCAAGGTCACTGTGTGTGTGTATCAGTTTGCACACAAGCATTCCTCACCCTCTACAGCTTTTATATAGATATATATACACTTTTGTTTATCTATGTCTATAAATGGGTATCTGCAGGTATTGGCTCAGGTGCAGCATCTGAGTTGTCCCTGTTTCTTCCAGTCTCAGACAGACTGTTTCAGGAGCTCTTTTGACCAAATCCAGTGGAATTCAGTCTGTAGAGCAGAGCTCCAATCTACTTTAGCCACAGAGTTCTCACAGTCTAAATTATCCTAAAAATTTCTTCATTTAATTGAAGTTTGTTTTTAGGCAGAAGTGTACAATGCTACTTAGCATGTTTATTTTAAAACTGCTGAAAGCACCAGAAAACTCCTTAAAATGGTGAGCTGCTTAGCACTTTGGGGTTTTTTTTATATTTATTGCTAATACTATCTGTCCATTGAAGCCATTTTCTATATTTCAGTAAACTTAAACCCTGGTTTTATTTTTATAAAATCTGTACCACAAGCTTAATCAGTTTAATGCTGCTTTTAGCAATGCATGGACTCACAGTCTACCTTGTGAGGCAGTTTAAAGTTGTCCTTCCAGGCAGACTCACTACTGTCACAGCACACACCACGACATAGTCCATATTTAAGATAGTCAGGACACACAAAAATCTAGAGTAGCACCATACCTTACTGGAAGGCTTCAGGCTGTCTGCTCAGACAGAGGAGCATCATAAGCCTCTACTAGCATCTGTTCTCTCCTTCTCAAGCCCAGCCTTTTATATCCCTTTTAGTTCATGCACTGCACCTGTGTGCTCTTCATTACAGTTTATGCTCTTCACCTGTTTTCCCCAGCTGATGCCCATTGGGGATGAGGCTGGATCACAGCCCCATTCCCAAGCATCACACACATCATAAACCGGGTACCTACACACTACCAGCTTTCAAGTACATATTTAGGGATGGCAGAGGGCCCCCTTCCCCTTGGCTGAGCACAGGGGCACACCAAGCATCTGAGAGGCATGATAACAAAATAAACTGTCTCTGCCCCAGCCCACAAAACAGATGCTCAGTTGAGAGAGGCATTGCCAGAGTGTAATGTGTTTTCAGCAGCTTTTGTGACCCTCTCTCACACCTTGTGTTGGCTCAGGCATTGCCACAAAAGAGGGAAATACAGAAATCATGCAGGGATTCCATGTTTTTTTCCTCCAGATTAATTTTTATTAAAGCCTCGCTTTATGTTCGCAGTCTTCCCATGTGGATGCTTTCTCTCAGTCTCAGCTGACTGTTCAAGAGAGGGATCATCTGAGCTCTAACAGAGTCTTCCATCAGGTACGTGACTCTTCAGCTGACTTCAGAAATACCTGAATGCTTGTTTTTTAAGTGATCTCTTATAAAAAATGAATATGGGCAGGGGCAAGTCCTCTATTCCTTGTCCTCTTCCATTTCCCCTGTGGCTGCATGACTGTCCCAAATGCCTGCAAGTATTTTGGTTTTGCTGTGTTCAGTAGCATTTGAGGCATTTCTTCTGCCAAATCACATTTGTTTCTTGAAGCTTTTGGGAAAAGTCCACTGGAATCCCAGTTCTAAGGTTTTAAAGGCTATTCCACATTATTGGAATAAAAAAACTTTACTCATTCAAGTTGATTGGCTTGAGAGCATTGCTCCTTTTCTTTTTAAGAAAATATCAAACCTCACCTTTGTTGTCAAAAGCTTGCCAAATATGTTTCTATGCTTCTTTGAGGAGAAAAATTTCACAGGTTTATGTGGGTTGTAGCTTTATCTCTCTGGATGCTATTCTGCATTTCACAGTGCATAGTTGATCTATTTCAGACCTATTCCAAATATTTTTTTTGTTATTTACCAAAGAAATAGTCCACCTGAAAGAGTTTTCTTTGCTTGTAAGAGTGTGACTTCTCTGACTTGAGATATTTAAGACATTCATGAAAGGCATACAAGACATTCATAAAACTGCACCCTTTAATGACTGACTGTAATTAACAAATGATATAGAAGTGTTTTGCAAATAATAAATGGGAGAAGTCAAGGAAGAACTAGTAACCCTGGATTATTTAAATGAGCATACGCATTTATTTTTAAGCAAAGTTTGCTGAGAGCTTGCCTTTTCCTCACTAAGAAGAAATGCAACAAGGGGGCCCAATCAAATTGAGCTCCATAGGAAATGAGGGGGAAGGAAATATGGAGAAACCAGTGCAGGGAAGATTTCCCTATGTGTCCACCCCTGGTGTTTGGCAGCAGTCCAGTCCCAGTTTCTCATCTGCCACTGGGAATAGTTATTTATATTTTCTGCCACTGACACTTCCTGCCTACTTATTACCCTATGTGGGCTTTATTTTCCCCACTCTCAGGAGTCCTGCTGCCTGGAATGGCTGCTGGGCTTCCAAACCCAACCACCCTTTGCAGCTGAAGCAGTTGCTGCTCTGATGCTGGATGAAAGTGTTCTCGTGAGGAATCTCATTCCCTAAATTGTGCTGGATTGCCTGGACAACCTCCTACTGCATTAGTACAGCTGGAGCTGCCTTAGCATCTGCTCATTTCCCCTTTGCCTTTAGGTGTCAGAAGTGAACCACACGCATTTCCAAGGATTTACATCCCTCTGGTGTTCACAGGTGTGGCACAGAACTGCTTGCTGGGTCGTTATATGACATTTCCTTGTGCTTTCCATTTAGAGAGTCAGTCGTGGTGTCCTTTCCCTCCCACATCTGGAAAGTCAAGTGAAGCATGGTCTGGCTGCAGACACTGCAAACCCTCCCCCCTTTGAGAGCAGCCTGCCTCAAATAGCAAATAAGAGCTTGCAGAGTGTCCTCCCCTCTCTTCAGGTGAGTTATAAAGCTCCTGGACATCTCGTTTGCCTGGTGAACCAGCCTCTCTCTAAGTACCACTGAGAGAGTGTCAGTGGCAAAGTGTCACAAGTGTGTAAGTGTGGGGGAAGAGAGAAAAAGTGTCAGAATTAGAGACAAATATGGAAAGATGCTTCATTTTGGAAAGAACCCATTTTTACTTGCACACATCCTTAACTCAAGCACCGAGTTGTATTGAAGTGGTACCAGTCAGGACTTCTTGCCAAGGACACGGTGGACCAAGCTTGCCCACTTGTTAGTCCATATCCCATCACCTGGGTTCTCCTTGTCTTGGCAACCATGTGCTGGGTTTTGAATATGGCTTTGGTACCCTTCTGACACTGACAGACACTGAGCTTGTTTTTTGTCTCCATCCAGCTCCACTTCTATGAGGACTTTCTCAAAGGATAAGAAATAAATAAATTAAGGAATCATTTAGGTTGGAAGAGACCTCTGAAGGACATCTGGCCCAACCTCTCACTACAAGCAGAGCAGACTTGGAGCAGGCTGCTCACATTATGATCCATTTATCCAGTTCATCTCCTACTCACTGGGCTCCAGTGCCCTGCTCAAGGCAAAGTCCATGATGCTCACTTATTTTCTCCCACTGGCCAAGCCAATGACTTCATCAGAGAAGACAAGCAAGTGATTCAGACCCATTTGATGGCATATCCATACTGGTTATTCCAGATCCACTTCCTGTCTTTCACTTGGTTTGGCATGGTTTCCAAGAGGAATTGTTCCACAGCTCTCCAAGGCTGACCAGCATGGGTATAGATAGTCCATTTCTAGAGAATCTGGAAGATGAACTTCCTTCTCTCATTTATAGACATTTGTCTTTTCATGGTCCAACAGCTTTTAGTGCTTTTGGCAGAATTTGCTGTATGAATAAGCAGGACGTTCTAGTGCCCAAGCTGGCTTGTTCTGTCTCAGCACAAAATTGACATAGAGATTACTCAACTAATCAAAAATAAAGATATTGCAGCTTTGTCTATGTGAATATAGCAGGTTTTCATTTTTAATTTTTTTTTCTGCTTGGCAGGAAAATGGAACTCAAGGCAATTTTCCTCAATTTAACCTTCCAGACAGTCTTCCTGAGACTGACACCAGAGTCCATACAAAACCATCTGAACTGGAGAGCACCAGCATCGGGGTCAAACTGCCTATGACAGCTTCAGGTAGAATATCCCTGGATAAACTGAAAGAACTGGAGTGACAGGCTGCCTGCACAGATGAGTGTGTACAGTCAGGACACTCAGGGACCAGAGGTGCCATGTTAAATGGCTGCTGAAATATTTAACAATTTAGAGCACAGCAATATGGATGGGACTCAGTGATTTCTAATTATCCATCTTGGGGAGGTACCTAATATGAGAATGATTTGACTAACACAAATGCAGAAGAGAAACATGCAGTATAAAAAAGAATGTATATTTGTCTAAAACTTAGGCTGGGTAGGTGACAGCAGTATTCCATTACAGGGATAAAACCCTTTCCCACTTCCTTGTGGCTGTGTCCTATTTTATTGATGTGGGCTAAATTACATTTTGGGAGTTCTCAGATCTAGAAAGTTTCTGACAGAGTTAATCTATTTCTAGAAGGAGTCTAGGAAAAAAAAAAAAAGTAGTGGCCTTTAGCTTTGAAATGATTTAGCATCCCTGCATTGCTGGATGAAGATCTGCCACTGTTTAACAAAACACCCACACATGCATGCAACACATTGATTTATAATGCTGCTGTCTGAATATATATCCACATTTAAATGATGGGAGTGGAGGTGTTAGGGCAGCTGAAATTCTATGCAGGAAGAATCGGAACTAGGGGAAAAGCAGATTTGGGCTCCATTTAATTACTAACCTCAGGCATCTGAGCTTGATGATTTTTATCAGAAAAACAAGTATTTGAAAGCTTTGGTTAACTAGACATTACTGACATTTTATAAATATGCAATCAAACCAATAAAAATGTAACTTTCCATGTAAGTTATGGAGCCTGAGGGAGCAGATAGACAACAGATAGGATTTTCAAAAACATCTATATACATAACTTTCCTCACAATTAAATGATTTTTACCTAAGCTCTCTTAAAAGTCTTGCTGACAGATGATGAATGCTTTATTGGACTTAATACTGCAAGCCAGAAAGAAAAAAAAATTAAATTTGTACAAAATTGTAGAAGCAGAGAAATTTTAGTTGGAAGGGAACTCTAACAGCTTTTCTCAGCATCCTGCTGAAAGTGGTGTGCTCTACTGTGAAATGTTCCATTGTAAAAACACTTTGCCATCAGGTTTCTGACATTTTATTGATTTTTGGTTTTACGTTCTTGTTTTCTGATTTAGAAGCCTTGAAAAATTTTAGAAACCAGTTAACAGTCTATGAGCAAAAAGAAATTTTCAATTATACAGAGCTCTGGTTTCTTGGCCTGGAAGCTAAAAAGATTGAAGGTTTGCCTGAAACCCAGAATAATAATTGTTATGATGATGAGCATGGTTCCTACTTAAAGGTAAGTGGAAAAATTATGGTATTCATTTTGAGCTCAGTAAGTTTGTAGTGATTTTATGCCAAATCTTAAGTGTTGTCTGTGAGATAAATGTTGTTTCTAGAAGATAAATATTCCCATAGTGAAAACATGCCTTTTAAAGCTCAGGGGAGAATTCACTTTGCATGTCATGCAGGGTTGATGCAAGGTAGGTGGGCTATAGGAGAATCACTTGGGATTTTCCTTGTTACCCTTATTTGATGTGGACTTCACCTGCAGCTTGCCCACCATCTCTCATGGACAGCAGACTCACACACACACACCAGCTGCTGGGAAGCCTGGTCTTTGTTGTACTCTTTGAATCTGAACTCTTTGTGTTCTTTTGAAGGTTTTACATGACCACATTGCCTACCGCTACGAAGTCTTGGAGGTCATTGGGAAAGGGTCCTTTGGGCAGGTGGCCAAATGCCTGGATCACAAAACCAATGAGTTGGTGGCATTGAAAATAATAAGGAATAAGAAAAGGTGAGATATCTGCTTACTTTAAACCAGTTCAATCATGCCTGTTACATACAGGCAAACTGTGACAATGTGAACAAATCAAAATCAAACCCTCCTGTACATTCATTAAACACAGTGAGGGCAGAGTGAGGAAAGAGGGTGTCAGGAAGTGAACTGGACTCAGAGGAGAGACAGCCTAGGAAAGCAGGCACAGTTTCTCCAGGCTCACAAGGAGGTCTCTCTATCCGTTGCACAGTGCATACACAGCCCAGGTAACCAGCTGTGCAGGACTGAGAGTGGGGAGCATCCCCACAAGGCTCCAGGAATATGCTGGAAGGCACCCATCACTTGCTTGAACATGAAAAATTCTACACTGTGGTTCTAAGCAACCAGTTCCTGTTAAGTGGCTGGTTACAAATTTGTGAGCTTGAAGCAGAGTCAGTGGAACAGATGTTCAGCTGTTCCATTTTCCCCCTCAGTGAACACTAAGTGTAAAGATGCTTTTCAAAACCCACTGTCTGTGACTGTGGTAGGTGTGAAACATGGCCTTGTTCAAGGAAAGTGAAGCATTCCTATAGACTTGAGAGCACCAGGATTTCAGTCTGAATGCTCATTGGAAACCTTTTCATTTAAAGGTTTTTTTCAGACAAGTCAGATTAGGTACCCTGAAGTGTTATGTAAGGCCAGTGTATTTAGACTAGGAATCGACCATAAGAAATCAAACTTAGAGTGCTTAACAGGGTTAAATTAAATATTTTAATAATTGTCCCACCTGCTGAGCTTGCAGTAAGCTCATGGTGTTTGTAGCATTTGCAGAAATCCAAATGCTACCCTGAGTTGATGTCACCATTCCCTTGTCATGTGATATTTCAGATTTCACAGCCAGGCTTTGGTAGAAGTGAAGATCCTTGATGCTCTGCTGAAGAAAGACAAAGATGATACTCACAATATCATCCACATGAAGGAATACTTCTACTTTCGCAATCACTTCTGTATCTCCTTTGAACTGCTAGGGTAAAGTACATTTTCCTTTATACACACCTTGAGGAGAATTGTAGATCTTATGCCTTACAAGATTTAATTTTTATGTCTTCTTCAGAAGAATTGGCAGCTAGAAAGGAACACTGTCTAAATACAGACTGCATAACTGAGCCTTTGATCACCCAAGGTGAACTGAAAAAGGCCACGTTCAGACTTCACACGGGCAGTGACATGATCCATCCCTTATTTTCTGTGCTGGGTGTTGAAGTCTTCTTCCCCGAAAGACCTGTGAGGAAAAGAGTAAATTCAGGACTGGTAAACTTCAGGGTATATAAATATGAATAATATCAAATAATTTAAAAATAAAACTGCATCTTGCTTTTTATGAGTCTTTGCTCCTGGGCATCTTAGGAGGAGTTCTGGAGAAATTTTGGAAAAGTCAGATAATTTTATTCATCAGCCTTCCTGTAATCAGGGAATCAAACTGGAATTATCCAGGCTACCCACCCTTCTCCAGCCCTTAGAGTAAAACCCCCACTGGTGCATGTTCTACAGCTCCTGCTGAAGATTCAGCATCATATGGACAGCTTGATCCCAAAGAAACCTAAATCCCTTGTGTTGCTGCATGTGAGTCTGACACTTACAGGCACACAGGGTAAGAGGTGACTCCTCTCCAGGGAAGGCACAGACCAGTCTTTTCTGAAAGCTGCTATGGATACCCACAGGCAAATGGGATAGCCACTATCTTTAGCTCTCCACAGAGGAATTAAAGATTGGTTGTTGTAGAAAAATGTTTGTGTGGTAAAATTTTCATTGCCTTTAAAATACTGTGAAAAGCCTTTGATTTGTGATCTTTTCCATTAAGTCTTGGCAACTTTAATTCCAAAGGAATTTTGCCACCAGTGGACACTCCAGTGGGGAAGGCAGAAAGCTCCAGTTGGTCATGTTGCAGACATGTGCTAGTGCTGAGGACACCTCTCACAGGGAAGAATTTATTCTTAATATCCATTCTAAACCTACTCCTTTTTCAGTTTGAAACCATTGCCCCTTGTCCTCTCTTCCTCCTTTTCCTAAGCCACTTAAGGCACTGGAAAGCTGCAATGAGATCTTCCAGAGCCTTCTCTTCTCTAGGCTACTGGGCAGGGCTACTGGAAGTTGCTAAGATGTCACAGGAGGGATATAAAAACCTAATGAGACCTGTATTATGGGGGGGTTATCTAGAAATATTTACTACTGGTTAAAAACCTTTAGACAGAAATTATTTACTCAAGATGCCAAAGCAAAGAGAAATGACAAAAGGAGACAGCAGAAAATATTTTTTGGTTCCTGAATGGTTATTGTTCTTGGTGAAAATCAGCACAGCTGCTTAACAGCAGAGAGTTTAGCAAGCAAGCTCACTGATTTTACATCTGATTTAGCTCTGGGATGTGTTTGTGCATATCACATGCAGAGCAGCATTAGCAGAGAGGAAAATAGCTGTCATTTTCCTGTGCATGAGTCCTCCATGTGGGAAGACAAACTCTTAATGCACTGGAAACTAATCATGCCTTTAAAAATAAATTCACCAATCTCTTATCTGCTCTCTGTCTGCTGCTTCTTCTTCCCCCACAGAATAAATTTGTATGAGCTGATCAAAAAGAACAATTTCCAAGGCTTCAGCCTGTCTTTGATTCGCCACTTCACTCGGTGTGTGCTGAGGTGTTTACAAGTGCTCTACCAGGAAAGAATCATTCACTGTGATCTGAAGCCTGTAAGTACAATCATTTCATCACCTGGTATTCTGTACAGAATAAATGGGCTTATCCTATTCTTTATTGATTGAGAGGAACTGTCAGGAAAAACCCTAAAACCCAGTATGCTGTTTGTACAGAAGCTGTAATTTATTTCAGATTATGTTCATGCTACAGTCAACTGATTCTTACCATTGATTCAGTTCATTCACTGAAGCATTAAATGAGATTACTTGGTTGCCAAAATGTATGCAAATATGAATCAAATTCAGGTTTTTGCTTAGAGAAGAAGAAAAGTACTTGTAAAATTAATTAAGTATTTCAAGATGAGGGACACTGTAATGTGAGAAGTATTCACAAGGCAGCCTGTTTCAGGTTATCCTGTTAAGCCTATTCAATTTCTTAGGCAAAACTATAAAATTAAGTAGCCTCATAAATGGCAAAGGAATTCTGTGGAACGGTATTTAGGGTGTTCACCTGTTTCTAGAGGAACATCTGTCATCCAATTCCCTCTGCTGTATCTGCTAAGCATTCATGCTAGGTGAAACGCTTCCATTCTCTTCGAGCCCCAAATTTAAATTTTTGCAATTTTCTGAGATTTCTGAAGGATTTTAATTATATTTTCACTTCAGGTGAAAGCTTCTCTTGATTTCCTTTTCAAAAGGGCAGATTAATCAATAAACAAATAAATAAGTTCTCAGGTAAAAATGCTAAGGGTAAAATTCTGTTCTCACTTTGCTAAATGTATCTTGATTTAGAATTCTGAGAAGTCACATACTGTCTATACCCATTGTCTTGCCAATATCTTTGCCAGACTGATTCACAGTGAGAAGAGAGGCTTGCAACATAACCCAAATATATGAATCAAAAACAATTAGCCCAATGGGAAATCTGTTTCCAGGCAGCCACTGACAAGGAATGACGTTGGCACCATCAATTAGTGTAGTCTGTATTTAAATAGAGCAACATATTAGTAAAAATGTAGTGAGTTAACCAAAAGATAATTTTGTTCTCATTCAACGATTGTACAGTTTCATGAATTTATGTTGCCTGAAACTCACATCTGTTATCCCATCCCTATCTCCTATGGTATTTCTCAGCATAAGGTAGAATATGGAGTTTCTCTGACCTTTGTGCTAGGTAATCACTGCCTCCAAAGCCTGGTTTTCCAGTCAATCCTGGTATTCCAGCTTTGATTAGCTCCCTTGCATTTGAGGGATTCAGTAGAAGAGACAGAGTCCTACCATGAGCACGAAGGGGTATCGAGCTGCAGAGACGGCGTGCTGCTTCCCTGACCAGAGCCAAGAGCATCTGGATTGTGGAAGTCAGTCCTTGCCTTGACTTTCACCAGTAGCAGCTTCTCCTTCCTGGCACATGAAGCATTTCCTTATGAGCTGATTACCCAGGAAACCACTCCATCATTATTTGGCATCCACCTGGGAAGTGTTCAGTCCTTCAAAGCCCTGACATATAATCACTGTAAAACTGGTTGATAAAGGTAACCATCTGTCTGCTGAGGAGTGGAGAAGGAAATCCTTCATTTAGACAGACTTTTAATGAGGATAAAACTCAGCTCTGCAGAAGAGAGCTGAAGGCTGTGTTTGCTCATCAGTGCACATATCTCTGAGCTGGCTGTTTAAGGCTCACTTCTCCAGCTGGAATTGCAGGAACCCAGTGCTGTACCCACCTGCACCCAACTAAGATTGCATAGGACCCTGCCTTTTCCATTTATCCCTCCCTCGAGACCTGTGTATCACACAGGTGGGGTCTAGGAAGCTGACACAGAGTCTGGAGCAAGCAGTGCAGGGAAGAACTGTGGAGTGTGGCTCCTTCATGGGCCAGGAGCTTTCTGTGCTTACAAAAGGATGCTTCTGGTTAATTCACAGCACAAAGCCAGGTGCAGTTTGGCTTTCACTAGATAAGGAACCCTGAGTTTTGGGAAGCTCGCTGGGCCCTGTCTGGCTCACTTGCAGCCAGGGTACCTTTCCAAATCTCCCCTCTGCTCTGCACAATTGCACATTATTGGCTTCCCCCTCGTGTTAGCAAATGCAATCCAAAGGAGTTCAAATTTTGAAGCTCTCATTATGCAGAGAAGTGTAAATGTGATTTGCATTCTGATTTTCCCAAGTGTTCAATAACTTAGTATGGTGCTAAACACCTCTTTTCCCTCTGATTTTTTTTTCTTTTTAGGAGAACATACTATTATACCACAATGGCCAAGGTTCAGTCAAAGTTATTGATTTTGGATCAAGCTGCTATGAAGACCAAAGAGGTTTGCAGAAAAGTCAAATTGATGTAATTTTCTTAATAAGCTTTCTTAATTTTAAATAATGTGGAAAAACTATTTCTTGGATTTGGCTTATGTTGACCTATGCCCCTAATTAGAACCTGGTGAACTGTTCAGCCACTGGTGGTGGAGCAAATACTGGTAGAGACAAGTAAGATATTACCATTCTTTTTCTTTGTCCCAAGCTGGAGCAGTTCCTCTACTCCTGTTGAAATCAGAATTGCACTTTCAGGAGTGGTTAGCTGGAACAAACTTAAGAGGATAATCCAAATATTTCACTTATCAAGAAATTTGTCAGGTCCAGAGAGCCTTTCTCTGTGAGATGGTTAAATTATAATTGGTACTTTTTGTATGAATACCACATGGAGGGAAATGAGAACTGTGCTTTTAATTTAGGAACTGTTGATTGATGCAAATGGAACACCTTCAAATAGGAAAATGAGTATGGATAAACTGAATCACAGCATTAGTAGAACAATTTCCTTCAGTGAAACTTGTTAAAGAACAATTTCTAAATAGAACAGTGGAAAGTGTATCACCCATTACTTTTAGGATGGGATTAGAAAATGTTTCCAGAGCCTATGTGAGCAATCTGTGGATGGACAGATTTATGATTCCTGAACATATGCCACTTTTCTGTGAAATCTGCAATTGACATTTCAGTCCCAACTGTGATATTTTGCTTCTTGTCTGATTTTTGATCCAGTGTACACCTATGTTCAGAGCCGCTTTTATCGCTCCCCTGAGGTGATTCTTGGTCATCCTTATGCTATGGCTGTTGATATGTGGAGCTTAGGCTGTATCATAGCAGAGCTTTACACAGGCTACCCACTGTTCCCAGGGGAAAATGAAGCTGATCAACTTGCCTGCATCATGGAGGTAACTTTTGGGATTGGTTTGCACACCCATTTGATAAACTGCACCACCAGAAACAAAAAGAAACCTCAAGCAATAATGAAATATGATTGGCCTGGCCTTTCAGGGGGAGGTTTAATGCAGCCAAATGGCTCTTTGAGCCAGGAGGGCTCTGATGAGCCTCTTTTCCTCCAGGCTGAGTGCCCTCAGCTTGCTCAGCTTCCAGACTGTGCTCCAGCCCCTTCCCCAGCTCTGTTCCCTTCACTCCAGCCCTTTAATGTCCTTCCTGAAGTGACAGACCCAGAACTGGACACAGGATTTGAGCTCTGGCCTCACCAGTGCCATGGAGAGAGGGACAATCACTGCCCTGGTTCTGCTGGCTGTCCTATTTTTGATGCAAAGACGTGTACAGGCAGCACTAAGGAATCCCTTAATTCCCTCCACAATAAGAGGAAATATTTTGCAGACATTTCACAGTAAATTGCAACATTCAGCTTCTTTTCATAAGGAGATCTCACCTGATGGTTGTTGTGTATCTTTATGAACTGAGGAGTAACTCTATGAATTCATCTTCTATGAAGGTATTGGGTCTTCCACCAGCTGATTTTATCCAGGCTGCATCAAGGAGGAGAACATTCTTTGGTAATTTCTTCTGATTATTTGTCCTTGCTGGATCCCTCCCTGGTAGTTAATCACTAGTTAATACCACTGGTAGAGAGTAGGGTCAGAGATCTTTAGCTAATTCCTAATAAAAATACTTCCAGGAAGAGGTATGGGAAAAAACCAAAAGGATAAAATGAGGCCTATAGATGAACCTGGAGCTCTGCTCTTCATGTCTTATGCGCCTCTAATTGCCAAAGTGATAGAGAAGTTGCTCCTTAAAAATACTGTTGCTGAAAGGAATACAGTGGGCCCTGGGAACTAATTTACATTGTTCATTTCTCTGTGTATAATTTGCTCAAAGCAAACCAATCAACAAAGTGTAGGATGTGTGTCTCTAGGATGTAACCAGTCCTGCTTGCCACAATTCTGGCAGATTATCAATCCAACAGGGCAAAACAGGAGTTGATGGGATGGGCATGGATACTTTTTATGCAACTTTTTGAAGTATTTAGTGAAGGTTTTTAATGTAATTTTTTGAGGGTGTCTTTTTTTTTAAGATTCCAAAGGTTTTCCTAAATCTGTAACTAACAGCAAGGGCAAAAAGAGATGCCCAGACTCCAAGGACTTAAGCACAGTGCTGAACACCCATGATGCTGGTTTCTTGGACTTTTTGAAAGGATGCTTAATGTGAGTTCATACTGTATGCAACAAGCTAGTTTTGACTTTGCTTTTATTATTTTGTGCCTTTAAAATCTTTGTTGTGTTTGGTTTTTTAATTTTCTGGTGGGGTGTTTTGGGTTCGTTTTGTTTTCCATGTGGCATCATTTGTATAACTATTATTATTGACAGTTTACTATGTCCTCTTTAGCAGTGACTTCAAATTTCTTTCTAGCAGTTCAGTAGCAGTTTCCTAAAGAAATTCTAAAGAAACTGCTAACTTGTGGTTACATGGGGAAGGAAGAACAAATCATCCCACTGTGTTTCACAAGAAGGTTGCTTTCAGTGTTCTCTGTTTGCCAAGTCTGTATGAATCATTGATCCATTTTGGTTTGCTGGTTGAATCAGAATTTTCAGAAAATAATTTCAATGGAGCAAAAAACCAAACCTTAAACAAGGAATTTTGAGTCCCTACCCTAACAGAAGCAGGAACTGCATATTAAAAATGGTTTGATGCTGCTGAGGGTTTGATCAGCACAGTGCTGACGTAAATAGGTTTTGAAGGATGGAGAAGATCACATAAGATTTTTCCATGGTTTTGGGATAAAAAGATAAAATTATTTTGTTTCAAAAAAATGTCCTCATGACCTGACTTTCAAAAGACAAGGCTGAGTGTCTTGCCTTGTACTAATTTTCAGATAGAAATAGCTGAATAATGATTTGTCTCCCGTGGATTTAAGGTGGGAGCCTTCCCTGCGCATGACTCCTGATGAGGCGATGAAACACGCGTGGATCCAGGAGCCAAAAATATTCCGGAAAACACAGGCGCCAAGGAAGATGAGTGATGGCTCATTCTCTGCCCTGGAAAATAGGAGAGAGACTATTCGTAAGCATGTTCCACCTCATATAAGTGCATTTATATCAGTGTTTGCTGTTTCTTTGTGTTTAGTGTTATCTGCCTGGAGTAAGGGCAGGTGGAAGTGTGGCGGTGATGGATGGCCACTGAAATGGGGTGGGTAAAGGCACCATTCCTCACTTGTGTGGAGCTGCATGCCTTGTGTTTTAGTTCAGCTGCCTGCAAGAAGACTGGAAGTGCTGAAGATTCACATGGAAAGTCCTTTTCCCTGCTGAGAGCAGAACAGTATCTAACACCACGCCACAGTGCATGTCACTTTCCGAGCAAAAGAATGCAGCAGTAGGGGTTGTAAGATCCCAGAGAAAACTTTCACCTGATTTGCTGGGAGTTTGTGTCAGTCCTGTGTTTTACCTGCTGTTGAGAGTCTGCAGTCTTAACCTTCTCTTTTTAATGGTTTCTTGTTGCAGAGAATCTCTGGAAAAATGCAGCTGACAAAGTGAGAAGTGAACTGGCTGACAGACTGACTCCTTTCACAGGCACAGCAGAAAGTGATGTGCAGAACACAAGGAAGCATGCTATTCCAGAGAAATATTTGGAAAACCACATGGAAAAGCCTATTAAATACAATCAAGCAGAAGACAGTGGTGAAAGAGCTCTTCCAAAAACGTCTCTTTTTTTCCCACCAATTAAGTAACACAGAGCACAAACTATGATTGGCTCAGTTGCATACCTAGTGTATTTTGTAGGTATTATTTGTACTCAGGAATATAAGCTGTATTTGTCTGTTCATGGGCTGTGCACATTGTAAGTATATTTAATGTTCTTTTTACCCTGAAATCATCTAGTCAATCAAAACAGAATTTGGGAACCATTCTTTTTCCTCATCTACATCCTTGTGATCAGAGATTCTTCACAACCAGCAGCAATAAAATGGAGACTGTAGAGGTGGAGAGTGGCTTATTCTTGGTGTTTTAACAGACTTTTGAATTTTATATTTTCCTGGATCTAAAAGAACAGATGCATTGACTGAAGAATCTGAATTCTTTTACTTAGAGCAGCATAAGTCAGGAATAATTCATGGATAAGATTACTGGATTTACTTATGTATAAAACAAATAAGAGAAATCAAACTCAGCATCCTCATTTTCCTCCTGCTCCATCTTCCTCTTTTTATAGTGAAGCTGCTAGATGGAAACCATTGTCACACCTTCCTAGCAGATTTAGAAATGTAAATTATGCTCTTTAGCTCTCTAGCAACAACAAAGCAGAGTGGTATTCTGGGCCCATTTCTGCAGGGACTCAACAGGAAGAATGGATTAAAGCAAGCTGGTTTGATTTGGGAAAATTGTCCTTCATGGCAAGTTTAACTTAATACTCTGGAAAAACTCCAACAAAAAACAGACTGATTTCTATGATCCCTTTGGTTTATGTGTTTAATTTAGATATTTCGCTCTTTGAGCAACAGACTATCTTTTCACTGCATTTGTAAAGCACCCACCTTGTTACACCTCTTACATTTACTGGAGCTTATAGCTGGAAATTCAGCTGAAAAGGAATAATGAGAAAATTGTCCTACCAAAAGCAGCTGCTGCTTTAGCAGTGACACTGCAGCAGCCCCAAGGGAAAGAGGTGTTCAGAGGTGTTTAGAGGCACCATAGCAGCAAACTCCCACGGGCTGTTTTGCAAAAGGAAAATCCAAAGGATATGGAAATGGTCCTCCAATAGTTCCAGTGTTGCAGGAGTAAACAAGCCACCTGACAGGTACAGCTGAATCACCTAATGGTACAAGTCACCTCAGAGAAAATGGACTGCTGTGATCATCCTCTCAGCTTCAGGCAAATCCTGGGACTCCTGAAGAAACACCTGGAAAATGAGTGACCCAAGAAGGGCAATAGCTCATTATTGAGGGTAATTGAGCAGAGAATTACAAGGGTATTTTGGCAGACAAATACCATCCTGCTGTGATGCAGACATTCCTGACAAGCAGGCCAGCTTACAGTGCCAGAATTATTTGTACCTCTGGTGTCAGAGAGACTCCTTTGCAGCTGAACCCTCCCAGAGACCATAAAAAGTTCCCCTTCCCATTCTTCAGAATGATGTACTGAGAAAAATGAGTTCTGTTCTGCATCATGTTATGGCACAGCACAGCCAGAGTGGGTGCACTGCAGAGTGTGGGCAGAGCCCTCACCACGTTTCTCAGACCCTTGGAATGATAATTTACAAGTTTGGTGCAGTTGGTGCTCATTCTTCATCTGCTGTGTCACATTCCCTTCACTGCTTAGGCTGCCCCAAGTTACACTATCTGATTCTCACATCTGTGCACCTGGGTTTTTGTCTGCTCTACCTCAGGGACAAAGTTTGGGATCAATTATACTGAGGTGCCCTTGACCTCTGGAATTGATGTCACCCTAATGAAGGTGTAAACCTCATTTGATAAACGGGCTGCTGTGCTGGAGCTGTGTTTTCTTCACAATAAGTATATTTCAGTAGCTCTTTGTAGTAAGCATCATCATATTACTTCTCATGGTGTGTGCTGGTGAGTTTTCCAAGGCATTCATGTTGAGGCAAAAGTGGCAAAGTCATCTGAGCCTGTAATTCAGTTTGATCATCCTTCCATATAGAAGGCAGATGGATGGCATTTCCCTGTAGCTGCCATGAATTTGCTGTCTTTCCTTCCTTGCTGACCTGCTATTCTGTTTTAATTCCTGCAGCCTTCATGGTGATCTCCATATTCAAAATCTTTCCTAATAAGGGCTCTTGTGGATAACTGTTGGATTTTTTCAGAGACGACAGAAATAAATAGAAATTACTTGGCAGAAATATCTAGCCCTGAGATACCATCACTTTCTCATTCCTCTGCAGAAACAAGTAGATCCATCAGACACAGGTAGCATCCTCATCCTTGTGCCATTTGAAAGGAGATAATGAGAAAATTATCTGTGTAAGAGGACAACCTACAAAATGCTGAGAAGAATCCTCTGACTCATGCTCAGCTGGTGCCACCCTCAGACTTTTCATGACGCAGTCTCACAGAGAAAAGAAGCACTGATCATTTGCTTTCTTGAAAAGCCCAATCCCTGCATCATGTTTTGTTTCTCTATGTATTGCCATTTTTAAACCACATTTGCCAAGAAAATGAGGTGGCTGCTTTCTTGTCCATCTCTGCACATTGGCCTGGTCTAGTGGCAGGTGTCCCTGCCCATGGCAAGAGGGGTGAAATGAGATGATCTTTAAGGTCCCCTCCAACCCAAACCATTCTATGATTTTATGATTCTGTCTTCCAGTTGTTGGGCATTTTTACAGCACAGATAAGTGATTTGGAGTGTAAGGCTGGGAGGGGTATCACAGCATGGAGAAGTTCTAGGAATCCACGTGACTGAGTTGAAGAGAACCTGCAGGGACCAGCACGGTTGCAGCGTTGGGTATTTACAGGATGTCAGATACAGATCTTTAGATAATTGAGCTGTGAGGACACAAAGGCTCAGTGACCAAGCTGTTAGAACACTTCTGCCTCTGAAACCTCATTACAAAACTTTTGTCTGTAAATAACAGCCTTTCTGGAATTGAATGCTTTCTTGCATAATTGCACTTCACCGCTGCTCCTGGGAGGCTGTGTGGGTATAACTGCAATACATCAAATGCACAGTCATGGCAGAGCCCACATCGGTGGCCTTCAAAAGCAGAGACTCTCCTGATTACTCCTGATCTACCATGCAAGGATTTACCAGCAGGCATCAATTCCTGCAGCTCTGGGTGTGCCTGTGCCCTCCTGTTTGCTATGTGAGACAAGTAAAGCTGATTTGTCAGCTTGGAAACTGCTCTGCTTTGACCCTCTCTGTGCTTCCAGTGCTCTGAGCTTTCAGGTGACAAGTCTGTCTAGAAAATGACTATGTAGACACTGTTTATATCTGTTCCAAAATGCCTTTAGCCATCACTTGTGATGCCCCTGCCTTCAACAGTATTTTTGGCACCCCTTTAAAGCTTGAAAAGGGAAAGGGGGATAAAGAACTGCAGCCCTACAATTCCCCACTCAATATCCCTCCCATGCTGATATATCTGTCCCTGCTAACCCACTTTGAAAATTACTTATTATAAAGAGAATCTCCACCTCTCTATCCTCAGGTTTTTTGGGCATCCAGGATTTTCAGCCTGTGAAGAAGAAAAGGGCTTTTCACAGCTGCAGTGGGACAACTCCTGGAACAGGAGGATTTGTGCAACACAGTTATGGATAAACAAGCCCAGAGAAGTAAAGAGCTGAGAAATTACATTAAGTAAAGGTGAAGTCCTTTCACAAGGCAGCTTGTGAAAAAATCTCCCTTATGCCACCCCCTTTCCTTCACGATTGCATGTGTTACTCAACAAGGAGCTTTACATCTCCTTCGCTGCTTCCATATGATCCATTGGATTTGGAAGGAGTAGCCCTGCAGATGTGTGGCAAAACATGAGTCAGCTTGGCACCATCTTCCACAAGGGCTATAGCTTTTTGAAATAAAGAGAATCTGGGATGGATTCAGACATGGAAAAGAGGGCTGTCAAAGAAGTGAGTAGCTGAATGTAAGAATATTTTTTAGCCTATTACAATAGGTTTAAGTTACCACTCTGTTAAATACCTATTTGGGTATCAACCTTCAGACATTTTTAAACCAAATTTCTTTTTAAGTTGAATTTCTTGTTAAAATTTGTCCTAAAAGAACAGAGGCGTTAAATAACCTCACCAGAATGCAAATATTGTGAAATGATACTGACATTGCTTCAACTGGCTCTATATAACAGTGTTCTGCTGCTTCCTGCACTGCAACAGGGAGTTGCTGAGCTGGGAGGTGTGGGGTGGAAGTTGGCTGTGAGTCAGGGATGTGTGTGCTGCCAGCAAAGGATTTCAGCAGTGGAATAATCAGGGCTGTTTTGAGAGTACTGGGCATAGCATTTTCCTTCTTCTTCACCTTCTGAGTTTGTGGCATGTCATCATAATCCCCAGAGAGAAAACTCAGTGAAACTTCACTGCTTTCCTCTCCTGTCTGTCTCTGTCTGTTGCCTGAGGCAGATACTCAGAGGTGCCATTGCATCCTGTAGTTCTGACTCTCCTCTTTCTTTTCACACTTAGCTCCTGTAGGAGCATTTAGTTTTCTACAGGAAGCAGATTTTATCTTCCTCCCTCTTCTCAGGTTATCTATAATTTTAAAATCTTCCTTGGCATGCTGCTCACTGCCAATCTGTGGTATCTTCCTGCTCCTGCACATCTCTCCCACGCCCCTCAGCAGTGCCATGCAAACACCACCACATCCTGTTCCACCCAAGAGAGCATGCAACTCCAATCCTTGTCACACAGCCAAACCACTTCTCCTTGTAATTCCAGGAGAGTTGCACATTCCAGCAGCATCTCAGTTGCATCCTCCAATCTCACACTCTTCTCCATGTGAGGAAGGGATTTTCTGCCTAAAAGTGGAGAACAAGCCATAGTGAAAATTTCTCCCATGGGCAGCTCTGCAAGGTGCAGATTCCCTTGCCTTTTTCCCTCCTCACTTCATGATTAATTCTGTCTTTGGTTCATCTCCCAGAGGGGCCAAAGTCTCTCAGTTTTGATATCACTGTGCTGTCCTAACTTTCAAATACTCAATTTGCATTGCTGTATCCCTCAGCCCTGATTCCCCCCAAAACCAGAGTCTTGAGCCTCTCTAGAGCAGACAGTATAAAAAATGTCAGCATTTGATTAGAGAACTGAAATATGAGACCATAAATATACTTGCTGTCTAAAGCAAGACTGTGAACAACATGACCTGGGATTCAAGCAATCTGTATGCAATTTGATTTCTTTAAACCCTATCCCTGAGGATCAGTTCAGGTAACTCTCCTTATCTGTTGTTCGTCTGTTCTTCCAACGCTTGCCCCAGAAAAATAATACAAATGGCTTTTCTGCATTTTCCCTGCAAGTTAATAGGAATAAACTACAATGTCCTTCAGAATCCACAGATCTGGGATAAATTTTGTAGTGGATTATGCAATTGGGCAAATTGGAGATGATGGACAAGGCACTTCTTGGCAGAACTGGTCAGAAACCTGCTGAGGGTTTTTGTTTTTATGTCATTACACTGAAAGGTCTCAGGCAGCACAGGACATGATGCAGTTTTCTCCTTTGACTCACTCCCACCAAGGTATAGCACATGGAGCAGAGGCATTTTTCTTATTCTACTCTTCCAGATCGCTATCACAGGAGTCCTTTCCATGTGCCACAACAGCTTCCTCTGATAAACCATGGCATTAAGACTTAGCTTCTTTCCAGCAAATTTGTCCATAACCATCCCACCACAGTGGCAGAGTCAGGGCTCATTTCAGAATCTGCAATGGCCACACAAGTTTGTCAGAAGAGCCCCTTTTCCTCGGTGAGGAGAGCCAACATTCACCCACCCTGAGGTGTACTGGGTAGGAGGTAAACATTTGGCTGCCCTGTTTTGGTTCTGTAGGACAAAACAGCTGTTAAAAATGTTAAAAGATGTATATGAGATGGCTTAGTACAGTTTCACTCAGGCAAGGTGCCAGGGCACATTATGTAAAGTGTTGATCTTTCCTACATTTTAAATTGAATATAGAACAGTTGGCTTCCAGCCCTCCTTCCTGGCAACAGGCCCAGCCTCGGGCACTTCCATATAAACTGGGCTTCTTCTAGCTGCCCAAGGTATCAGCAGGACTCAGAGACTGCAGAGATGATGGTGATGTTCTTCTCAGGAATCAAGAGAATGCTCTTCCTCTTGTTCCTCCCATGCTTTTGTTCTGGCCAGCTTGCATCTCCACTGCTGCATTTCCCCACCTTCCTGGATCCCTCCATCATGTTCTACCTCTGCTGGGACCACGAGGAACAGGAGCTGATGGGGATGAGCTGCACATCCACACTGGCTGGGTGGCATGTGGATTCAGCCCTCGTGGAGAGCTGCCTGGATCTGACATTGTGACAGGAGGAGCCTTCTGAAATGGCAGCATCTGCTTCTCTGTAAGTTGAACAGATTCCCTCTTCATCCCCATTTACCAAAGGTCATGCTCCAAGTGTGTTGGAAGAAAGGTATATTGAAAGGATGAGAGGATTGGGAATCTTCAGCCTGGAAAGGCTGAAGGAATTGGGATTGTTCAGCCTGGAGAAGAGAAGGCTTTGGGGTGACCTCATTGTGGCCTTCCAGTGCCTGAATGGAGTTCACAGGAAAGATGGAGACAGACTCTTGACAAGGGCCTGGAGTGACAGGACAAGGAGAATGGCTTCACACTGACACAGAGCAGGTTTAGACTGGATATGAGGAAGAAATTGTTCCCTATGAGGGTGGTGAGGGTGGTGAGGCCCTGGCACACTTAAATATGTCAGGCATAGGATAGGACATCCTCGGGAATTCTTGTTTTTTCCACTGTCAGGCAACCACTAAGGATAGATGTCTGATGTTAAAGCAGCTGGAGTTTAGAGGGGGGGAACATGCCACCAAAGCTGCTAAATAAAAACCAGGCTGTTGTTTTGTTTTGCTTTAAGTATAAAAGAGAAACAGGCAGCTTAATTTTATCCAGCTACAGAGACAGAGAGTTTATACCAGTGAAGTGTTTGCCAGTTGCAGTGGTTTTACTTTGTTCAGCTGTTTTCAGTTCCTCTTTCACACAACAGTAAAATTTATGTTGCACAAAATGCTGTGATGTTTGTCTAAAAATGGGTGAACTTTGGAGGGACTGAGGTAGCCAGCCTTCCTTATGGTCATCAGCTGGTTGCAGAATTATTCTTGTCATAACCACTTTTTAAATGTTTTTGGATTGTGACCCAGACAGGGACCTTTTGTCTGTGAATCACTGCAGGAAAAAATAGAAGAAAAACTAGTTCTTATTTGTTTAATAATGATTTTTAAAATGTGATTGGGGTAAATCCAAAGCATTTAATTTCTCCTAAAAGAACATCCTGAAAGGAAAAATTGGGATGTTTGATTTCGAAAGTATTAAACATTCCATTATTTTCAGAAAATATATTTAATGTTAACAATGATTTTTTCCTCCTTGGTAGCGGAAACTCTTTGTTTATATTACAAAATAATTTTGGTCCCACAAAAGTTACAGGTTTTTTCAAATCTTTTACATATCAGAAAATATCCCCCAATTATTTTAGGTCTAGATACAGTAAGCAAGCACATTAAATCCAGAAAAATCCACATTTGCTCAGCTGTCAAGCACATCCACTGAAGCCAAGGAACAGATAGTCTGAGGGAAAGACATCCTAGTTACTGTAAGTGGAATTTAAGTGAGGTTTTCTATTTGAAATCTTCCTTCTAAGCCTCTTTCTCACACATCCTTGGTTTTTGTTTTAATTTTTCTTTTTACTACAACCAAAAAAAGTCATTATCTGAGTATTGTCAAGGGGTGAAAAACCAGCCCAAAAGGCTTGCTTTCACAAAGGAGGGTTGTTTTTCCAAGTGTTTACTGCATTCTTCTTCATAATGTATATTTCATTTTAAATATTTTATCTATTTCAGAGTCACTGATTTGCTTATCTTTGAATACTATCTTAGTATTCAGACTACTTATCTTTGAATTTGGATCTTGTAATGAAATCTTTACCAAATCTGTTTTCTTGATGAGGTACAGAGATGCATCGGACCCAGAAGATTCTTCACCTCTGACCTGAGGCTGCACAATGTGAGTATTGGACAAGAGCCTGAGATGTTAAAAATCTCCCTTTCTTCTGTCTTTCTTTGTGATGGCCACACTGAGTTTGGGATTGCACAGGCCAAAAGATGGACATGACTGGTCTTGGAAACATGGAAATAGAGCTGGCAAGAGTAGGAGTGAAGTGGGAGTGTGATGGGTTATCTGTTAGGAAAATGCTGTCAGATGTTGCCCATGCCCTTAGCTAGAGTTTAGGAAGCCAAATTCATTAGGTGCTAATTAATTGCAGCAGAATTATTAACACAGACATCTCATTATTAACACAGACATGCAGGGCAATGTCCCACCCACGCAGACCCACATTAAAATATCTTTAAATTACTGAAGATATTTATCACTCCCCATCATAGTTTTGTGGGAAATACACAATACCACAGAGAAATAAGAAGTATACATTTAAATGCCTAAAAGTGTGGCTAAGTGCTCAGAAATACAATGCAAACTGTGTGCTATCTCCAGTATTAAGTTATGCAGCATCACATAAAAGGATGTACAAGGGGAGCTGGAGCCCTGTTTTAACTTCCCCCCTATGGTATTTGCACCACCCTTGTCGAATGGAGTTCAAAAGCATCAACTCAGTGGGGTATTTGCACCTTCCTTCTTCAAACAGCACCAGCCTACACAGTCAGCACTCCCTCAGGATGCAGCAGAACCTGCTGATCAGCGTAGGCAATATTCCACAGGAAAGAGGAGCACTGTTTTATGGCAAAATTTGTGGGATTGGTGCTATCATGTGCTTGTCACTGCAAAAAAGCAGCAGTAAAACCCGAAAAAGTTGATTGAACTCAATGGATATTTCCTACACTCAGTCTATGTTGCAACTGGCAAATTAGCAATGCAATTCCCTAATAGAAAAGAAAAAACTGAATGGAAAAAAGAATTAAGACTTGGTGGAGCTGAAAAAATCACAGAATACTTTAAGTTGCCCTGAGAAGCTGTGGCTGCCCCATGCCTGGAAGTGTCCAAGGCCAGGCTGCACAGGGCTCTGAGCAACCTGGGATAGTGGAAGGCATTTTGGAAGGGTTGGAACAAGATGATCTTTAAGACTCTTTCCAACCCATTCCACCTTTGTGGAGATGTGGAATGGCTTCCCGACTTTGTTGTGACAGTAGCCCAGCTTTTATACTCTTAAACAAACAAGCTGACATAATTTCTAGTGTCATTCCCCTGTTGGATTTCTCCCAAAGCCTGGCCAGGGCTCAAGAGAGAATCAAGGTAGTTGTCTTTGATTGTGTACCCCCTAATTAGGCCAGTTTGGCCTTATCCAGTTTCTGGATATGGAAAGGTAAACACATGTTTTGCCAATAAGCAAACACATATAACAACAGTTCATTAATGATTGAATATATCTGTATCTATATCTATAACATTTGGTTGGAAAGTTCATCTAGAGGCAACTTTGGCTCAGGGCCTGATGTTCAGGTCTCAGTCAGGGTCTGTTGTTTAGGCCTTAGCACTTCAGCTTTTCACAGAATTTCTGGACATGTCTCCCTGTCAGGTCTGAGGGCCACTGCAAACCTTCATTTGACCACAGTATAAACTTCTGAGTCATCAACCACCACAGAAACTGCTTCACTTCCTCTTCTTTCTCTCACACAGCTGGCCTCTGATTATGGGACATGAGGCACAGAATACCAGAACACATCCCTGGCCCTTTGAAGAAGCCTCTGCCATGACCACTGAAGGTAGAGGGTGTTCAAGATCTGACAGCCTTGAGAGAATATGTTCATAATAGAAAATTGTCTTTCTGTGGAAGAAATAGGTTCAATCAATTGGTATTTATTGGTATTTATTTTATTAAAAACCACTCAGCTTTTTCCTATAGTTTGTTCTAAATCAGAAAAGCAATGTGTTATACTTCTATAAAGACAGGAATACAGTAGTCATAGAATCATGGAATGGTTTGGGTTGGAAGGGACCTTAAGATCATCTCATTCCCCTTTCCCTGCCATGCAGGGACACCTTCTGCTATCCCAGGTTGCTCAGAGCCCCATGCAACCTAGTCTTGGACACTTCCACACATGGGAAGCTTCTTTGGGAAATCTGTGCCAGGGTCTCACCACCCTCACAGAGAATGATTTCTTCCTAATATCGAATTTAAACTTACTCTCTGTCAGTGTGAAGCCATTTTCTCCTGTCATTCACTCCAGGCCCTTGTCAAGAGTCTCTCTCCATCTTTCTTGTAGCTCCCTTCAGGCACTGGAAGGCCACAATGAGGTCACTCCAGACCTTCTGTTCTCCAGACTGAAAGATCTCATTCTCTCAGAGTTTCTTCATGGCAGAGGTTCTCCAGCTTCTGAACACTTTGTTGGCCTCATCTGGACTCTCTCCAACAGTTCCATGTCCTTCCTGTGCTGGGACTCCAGAGAGAAAAGAGGTCACCTCTCAGCCTCCTTTTCTCCAAACTGGACAAACCATGGAATCCTTGGCTGCTCTTCACAGGACATTCCTTCCAACACTTCCACCAGCTTTGTTCCCTTCCTCTGAGCCTCCATTCAAGGACCTTCACATCCTTCTTAAATTCTATGGCCCTGGGCTGGTTTTGGCTGGGATAGAGTTAATTTCCTTCATAGCAGCTGGTATGGACTACATTTTGGATTTGTGGTGGAACAGTGTTGAGAACACAGGGATGCTTTAGTTCTTGTTGAGCAGAGATTAAACAGAGTGAGAATCTGTTTGTCATCCCACCCCACCACTGAGGGGGCTGGAGATGCACAAGGAATTGAGAGGAGAGACAGCTGACCCCACCTGCACAGAGGGGTATTACAAACCTGGAAAGCCAAGGGACTGGTTTTTTTAGGCTGCACTATTCCAGTTGCTGCATTTGCATATTAAGCACCTTTTGTGCTTCCCAAAAAAAGGCTGGACCAATCCCCCTTTCTGATCCTCTTTTTGCCCCCAGAATTCCCATGTAGAGAAGCAGACAATGTCTGTGAGCTGCACAGAGCCCAGAGTGCTCAGGACACAGCAGGGCAAAGTGTTTTGTGTGGGGGTGGGTGAAGCTTTGGGAACTCAAGACACTTCCAATGCCAGAACCACTTCCCAACACAGGTGACCTCAGGGAGGCCATGAACTTGTATTTCCTCATGTTACTGACATGAAACCCTGTGCCACCAAAAGATGAAGCAGAAATAGACTTCTCTTCTCATTAGAAGTTGATGCACGACCGGAAGAGTCAAGAACTTCCTCCTGAAGGTCAGAGAGGGGAGGGAGCTCTGAGTTGTGCCCAGCCCAGAGTGTCACTGTCAGAACAGCCGAGGGAGGAAAGAAGAGAGGGGAACAAGAATGGCAGAAAATGTCCTTTATGCTGACCTGAACTTGCCTGAACCAACCAGACCCAGAATCCTGACAGTCCCTGATGTCCAAGGTAGGTCTAGTGCTGAGCACTGAGCTTTCTTTGCGTTCTCCAGTCTCTCTCCCACCTATGCTGAGAGACTTCCTTGGAGCACCAAAGTCCCAAAGAGCACAAGGGAAAACTGAGGACCAGTGCTGGAAAACTGCAGGTGGAGTGTCCAGCTAGGGTTGTTTGTATTTACAAAGGCAAGTTGTTGTAAGATCTACTTTTCTCTTGCTAAGGTGCAAGTGTGACGGAGCATTTCTGGTGTGATATTAAGAGTAGTTTTTACCCATTTTGGAGGCCATTCCAGAGCTGAACATCCATTGCTCCTGCCCCTGGCCTGTTGTTCCCCAGCAGACTGAGATTCCTGCAGCAAACTGCTCAGGCTGGAGTGGCTGCTGGTGCTGGTGTTCACAGCAGTCTCCTGCACAGCTGTTCCTGCTCCCTGAGCACAGCAGGCATTGCCTGGGGGCTTCTCCTCCTGCTCTGGCTGTACAAACTGCTTGTTGAATGCACAAGTGTGAAATGTTTCCTGGACAGGTTTAGTCTGATTTAGGATCAAAGATTGCAAAATTATAACCGAGGATTTATCTTTCTTTACTGAGTTTAAAATTATTGCATAAATGTTTCCACTGGTTTTGCAATGTCTGCATAAAAGTACATCCTAAAAATTAATAGACTTCATAGAGTGTGTCTCTGTATTTCATTCTCATTTTTCGTTCCTTTCTTTCTAACCCTCCTTTCACTCTGGCAGAAATTATTTCTTGCCAACCGGTGCTGGTCTGTTGCACAAAGTGTGAACCTTCAGCATCTCTTCAGATGGGTGGAGTTATTAACACCCCTGCAAACAGGGTTTTATCACCTCTTTCAACAGATGAACTCAGGGCTCAATTGGCCACAACAGATGCCACCTGATTACAAGTTCCATTTTCCTTATAATTTAACCCATGTATTGCTATTCAAAATTTTGATAGATTTCTAGTGTCATTTTGGGGTTTCTCTGCTTGTGCCTTTCAGGGAAACCTTGAGCAACTCTTCTGTGTGTTCACTGAAGTGATGCACAAGATTTCCCAGATATCATCTCCATCTTCTCAAAGGAGCTCAAAACTCTGGCTTCTGTCTTAGCTCTGTGCAGTGATAGAACCCAGGGGGCTCAGTGTTGTATATCACAATGACTTTGAAAGTTTTATAACATTGCACCATCCTATTTTTGACTTTCTACCCACTTTTTATCTCCCTCTGACCTTTCTTTCCTCCCTGTATGTTTTCTTCCCTGCTGGTTTATATTTATTACCTGCAGATGATAGGATAGATTTCACTATTCTCCATGTTATCTTGTTAATTCAGATAAAATCTCAAACCCCTCCAAATTTAGCACAATCTGCAGTTTTCAGGCTTTGATGTTTTAGTCATTCTCACTATTCCTGTCTAGGTGAACAACCTTAGGCCACCTTTGGCACTTTGCTGCCCTTTTCTCAAGATTGACGATGTGGGTGTTTGCCCCTGTCCCCTCTGGTATTGTCTGCCTTGAAGCAGTTCTATTCCTGCCTACAGCAAGTACTCCAAGGGTGAAAGTGTCATCATGGAACATGGAATCAGACTATCCTGAGCTGCAAGGGACTCACAGGGATCATCCATTCCAGCTTCTGGCCCTGCATAGACGCACCAATAATCCCACCCTGTGCATCCCTGAGAGTGTTTTCCAAATGCTGCTTGAGCTCTGGCAGCCTTGGGACCATGACCATTCCCTGGGCAGCCTGCTCAGTGCCCCAGCACCCTCTGGGAGAAGAACCTTTCCCTGATATCCAACCTGACCCTGTCCTGACACAGCTCCAGCTGTTCCCTTGGGTCCTGTTCCTGGTCACACAGAGCAGAGATCAGTGCCCAGAGTGGAGAAAAATATAATTTGTGCATAGTTAACCACAGTCACATCAACCAGTTGCTGTCCTGTGTTCAGCATTTCTCACCATTTCAGTCATTTTTGTTTCATTTAAGTTGATTCTCAGCTCTCCCTGTGCTCTCTTCTTGTTCCTAGGCTCAGGTTGTACCTACGCAGAAGTGAAAGTGAAATCCCAAGACACAAATGCTGCAGCAAACTGCAAATCATCTGGTGGGTTTCTCATCTGATAAAGCGATGGGAATTTAAACAAGAAGGGGAGAGGGGCTGATCCTGATGCCCCTAACATGCAGTGACCCAAAAGCATGAGGAGGCAGGAGGATACAACTCTCTGCTTTCCAACACTCGTTGGCTTTCCTGGCAAAGGAATAGAAGGATATGATGGGCCACAGCCAGACAGCCCCAAGCCCAGGCTCCTGTCCCCAGCAGCAGTGAAAAGTGAACAAAGGAGATGAGGAAGCAGAGGGTGGGCATTGCCTGCGAGGATTCTCCTCCTTTTCACCTCTCCTCAAACCCATGGCAGGTTGGGATCTGTTCAGTTCCCTGAGCACAGGGATCCAGAGCCAGTGCAGAAGCACCAGGAGATTCAGCCTGGCTGCAGCCTGCAGATCTGGAATGCTCCAGAGTCCCAGTGGGAGCCTGAAAAGGCACCTTGGAATGCAGAGGAAAGGGGCTTCTGTCCAGCTGTTCTCCATATCTTTATGTTTCTGTCCCTCTGTAGGTAGAAGCTGTTGTTCCAGAAAACATGTTGCTACACTGGTTGTGATAATCCTCGTGCTGGTGCTGGCATTATATTTAATAATCACATGTAAGTTCTTTTGTTCATGTCATAACAGCAATGAATTAATTTGTGTGTCTCTCCCACTGACTGATGTCCAGGCCATGACATATAAAGCCAGTAGGAACAGAAGTTTGGTTTGAAGGCAAAGGACAGCAGATTTTAGCCAATCTGTAACAGGAATTTATAAGAGAGTTGAGTGGTTTGAAAGTTTAAAATTCCAGCAGATAAAAAAGCCAAAATCCAAATGAAAAACTGACAACATTCAAATGACAAAGAATTTATTATACCAGTGTTTTGAAGAAACAAGTTAAGATTCGATAATGCCTACCAGAAATATCATTGCTAACTGTGAGAATCCCACAAGGTGAAGAGGTTCTATCGTGAGACCAAGATGTCCATAACTCCAAAAATCTTAAAATATTTATGAATTAAAGTTCATTAGAAGGAGGCATCTAAGTCACATCCTAAAGGAGTTTGCTTAAGATCATAACATATTTTAAGCTACATAAAAAGTTAAATGATATTTTGTAGAAAAAAATCTTACTTCCATTAAAAAAAAATCAGTAGATCCATTTGGTATTTCCTTTAAATGTTTTCAAAGAACCATTTTTAAATTTCAGATGGTTTTGCTTGTTTCTTTCCATCCTTTAAAAGCTGAGAAAGCTTGAGAAGCTTCCACAACCCACCACTCTCAAGTCCCAGAGTTTGCCACCTGCTCAGAGATGCACATGGGGAAAACATGGCAAAGCCTTTGATCCATGGAACTTAAGAAATAGGGCTGGGGCAGGCAATTCATTCTTCTTTTTCAAGGCAAAGAGTTCAGGATTGATATCTGACAGTGCCCTGATGTTTATAAATGTCAAACAGCAAAGGGTGGGGCAAATTAAAAACCAGTGAGAAAGCAACAGCAAATAAAAAGGTGTAATTTGCATTTAATACAGCTTTAACTTGAACATGGAAAGAGAAGTCCTTAGACTTAGATCCAGGACTGGCTTTAGTTACAGTTCCTTTATGGGGCTCAGTAGTGGCTCAGAACAGCTGCAGACCTGAAAAAATGCTGCTAAGAAACTTGAGATCTAGATCAAACTTGAGAAATGGAATCAAGGTAGTTTTTAAGTTCAAGAGCACACAGGTTTCACTTGTGCTCCAAAGAAAAACTCTTGTATTTTGCATTTATTCTAAGTTTTAGTTTTGTATTCATTTTCCATAGGGTTTTGTTATGCCAAATACACTGTTATTAAGATTTAACTTGTTTAAATGAACCAAAGTGTTGCTTTTTACTCAGTGGAAGCTGACCTGACCATTTTATGATTTTTGTAGCAGACTGATGATCAAAGAGGCAGAGTTTGCATTCTGTGATGTTGGGTGAAGGGGGTCAGAGAGGTCCAGCAGAGCTCTGAGTGTGTGTGGCACAGTGGCCATTCCTTGCAAGCAGAAACTGTGTTCTTTTTTCCAGATGGTCCAATTGCAAACAGCCAACAGGACTCAACAACAGCCATCCCTGAGGAGGCACTAGGTAGGTAATCCTCTGTCATCCCAGAGGGAGTTCCCAGAAGCCTGTGGGATTGACTGTGAAGAGGGCAGGGGAGGGTGTGGGACTGGATTTTGTTCAGAACGGAAACAAAGAAAGAAAACCTGTCCCATCTCAGGAATACAAACCTTATCCTGGACACTTCCAGGATGAGCTCAGGGGAAGGGACAGGAAGAAGAATCCCTCTGGAAGCTCAGCACTGCAGGGACCTGCATGGATAATGTGCCTCCACTGTTTTTCCAAGGCCCTTTTTTCATTGCCAGCCTTTGGTCTCAGTGCAATTCCCTGGGGCTGTTTAGGACCTGCTGAGCAAAGATGGGAAAGGCTG
>VWZV01003205.1:130722-248571 GCA_013397155.1 Irena cyanogastra | reverse complement strand
GGCGGCCGCAGCAGCAGGAGCGGCTAGGGGCGGGCAGCCGGGCGGAAGTGTGGGAGTTTTTCTTTTTTTTTTCTTTCCTTTTTTTTCTTCCTCCGAGGGTTTTTCACTACCTACTTTGGTGCGATCTCAGGCAGGCGGTGCTGATTGGCTCGGGCTGCTGCGGCAGGAGCCCAGCGCTTCCCGCCGGCACCCGCAGATCCCGGATCCCGGCACTGCTTCATCCCGGCGGGCGAAACAACGAGCGGGTTGTCCTCCGAACAAAGGCGGCCCTGAGAAAACGCTGCTGCCGAGGCCGGGGCGCCCGGAGAAGTTGTTGTTCCGTGTTCATGGCAGTCCTGCTCGCCCTGGCGAAAATACTCATTCCTTAATGTTTCTGGTCAGCGAGGCTCGCGCTGCTTGTAATCAGAGTACAAAGGCATCTGCTGATGGTACAAAATGTATAGAAAGTCAGGTTTTTATCACCGAATCCTGACTGCAGTGATGTTCCCGGCTTAAGTCGATGAGCAAAAAGCCCCCAGCATCAAAAGCTTATTTGTTGAGTCTGTGCCTTCCTGCAAGAAGGAAACAAAACCAAGACTCGATGGTGGCGTTTTCAGGGTTGGGGTATGAGGAAACAATACTTCATTACAACTATCATGAAGCTTCACTATTAAAGGTGTGAGCAATGCTTACACACCTTACAGTTTTCATCTATATTGCTGTTCTAGTTAAAGGGCTTTAATTTTTATTTGATTTTTCCCCTCTTTGGAGGCTACCCCAGTAGATGCTCTTTGTAGATGTTTTTAGGCCTGTTCACATGAGAGGGAAGTTGCTGAAAGACCCCATGCTGAAGATGGGTGCATTGAAGAAGTCATCCTATTTCATTAGGCTCTGGTGGTGGGTGACTTACTCCTGCCAGGGAGTCCTTTTTGCAAAAGCTCTTGCATCAGATTTGTAATGAAACTAGCAAAACTACCAGCACGACTCAGACTTTAATTGTCCTGAGTGGATAGTTCTTCCCTAGGCCCCTTTCTGATACATTTAATCAAGGAATGCTTAAATTTGACTCCAAATCTTGGCTTACTTTGGTACTATTAACAAGAAATCAACAAGGATGTGTTTGATTTTTTTCCCCCTTTTGAAATGTAGCTCTAAAACAAGTGAGATGAAGTGTCTGTAGTAGGGAGAGCTTCAGTCCTGTGAGTAAGTTTCTCTGGGCAACTTCTGGTCCTGCCTCCCTGCTGTGATTGTGGCTTGGAGAGGAAATCAAGGCAGTGGTGGTCACTGCCACAGCAGACCTCCATCTCCGGTGGTGCCCCAGCAGAAACCTGGGGCAGCTGTGCTTTCTAGTCCTAATTGATGTGGGCAATTTGTCTGTTGCTGTTCCAGGCTTGCTCTTTGTAGATGGGTTTCGCTCTGACAGAGGGGTACAGAAGTGAGACATCCTGGGGAGGAGGGGACGGGATGATGCAAGGCCATGAGAACAGGGCTGGGGCTATTTCATGCTGTGTACTTATAAGGGCAAATGAGGTGGAACTGGCCTCTTGGCTCAGCCTGTTCCGAGAGGTGGTTTTGGAAATGTTGCAGTAGGTTGAGAAAGTATCTAACTGGTTAAAAGAAATTCAGCGGGGACAAGAACTCCTTCACCAGCAGAGTAAGAGAAAACTGACTTTTTCCTGCCTCGTGAGAAAGATGTGCTTGCTCTGGGAAGGGCACTTACTCACCAACAACCACAACAGCTTTTTGGAATGTTTCATTGCCCAAAAGACAAAACAGCGTAGCCCAGTGAGGCTAAACAACACAGATGTGGTGCTTTGAGGCAGGATCTGTGCCCCAAAATACACGGAAAAGTGTCTGGTTATGGTGGCACCAGCCTGCCTTAGCACAGGACTCCACAGCTCCTGCCCTGCTGTTCCAGCACGGGCACTGGGAGCTCCAGCCCTGCCCCAGAGCTGCCTGCTGGGGAGTAACAGCGTGTATGGCACGGCTGGGAGCCCCTGCTGCATGCCAGTCTTGTGCTGCTGCTTGTGTAGGGAAATGGAGCCTGCTTCTCCAGCCCTGTGCTGCTCCCTGGCCTGACAGCTCTCTCCTCACGTGCCTGAAGCATCACCCTGACCCTCTGTAGTGCTGGGCTTCCCTCAGCCCGGGCTTGCAGCAGGGTCCTGTCAAAGCTGTTCTGTAGCTCTTGCCTTGGTGCCTGAACCCAGGGCGAGCTCCCTGGTTTGAGGACGGCAGGAGGAAATTTTGTTTCTGAGTTCCCCTCTCTGTCAGTGCCAGCCTTTGGATGGGACAAGGACCTGGGCAGAGGTGAGGACGTTACCGCCACTCTGACACCAACACCTGTGGCTTAGTGTGTTGCACACCCTGTTACACCCTCTGGTGTGTGGTGAGTGAGACTAAAGCCTTGTGGGGAGACCCCTTTGTCCCCAGCCTCTCAGTGCAATACGAGGTTGTCACAATGACAGACGTGAGTTGCATTGTGGAGATGAAGGGGATTTCTACTAGCTCTTCTGCTTTTCAACACTGAACCAGCTTTGCCCTTTTTCCCTGTAGTGTTGGTGCTATAAATAAGCTATGCTGGAAGCTCAGGCTGTATGTTTGGATGAACCATCATGAAAGGTGAATCCCCTCCCTCTCTTAAGGCAAATGGTATTTGCAATCAGCCTGAAACTTCCCCCCCACCACCCCCCAAAAAATACATCCCTCAGCCAGGGGGGGACCCTGAGAGATTCCAGCAATCCTGTAGCTGATGGTGACTACTTTGGCTCCTGTCAGAAACACTGATGAGAACTGCAGCTGGCAAATGTCTGCCCAATGAAGGATCGCTTCAAAATCCAGCATGGTCAATATAAAAAGTCACCCCTGGACTCCATTTTTGAATGAGACCCTACATAAACAAAACCCTGAGATCAATACATTCACTTCGCTGACTTTGTAGCTTTTGAGATGGTGACTACTTGCTTACTTTATATGCCTCAGCTATTTGAACTCCCCCTCCCGTCCTCCAAGCTACTGACTCATTTCCTCCTCTAAAACCTTCCTTTTTTAGCCTTTCGCTCTTAAGTATTTGGTGTCTGTTTTGAGCTGCAATGCTCCATGCCTTACTTAGGCAAACTCCTACATCAAAGCCCTGCAAGCCATGCTTTTGTACCATGGAAATCGTTTGTTTTCCCTGATAGTTTCAGTCCTGAGGGGCAGCCTTGGCTACTGACTGTGCTCGTCGGCAAATTGCTGCTTTGCTGTTGGAAATCGGGGAGGCAGACAATCAGCAAAGCAGCTGGTGAGCTGAGGCTGACGCTGCTTATGCTAATTGCTGTTGTCTCCCTCTTAGACCCGCTTCCCCATCTGCCTGCATCCACCTGCCGTCTTTTCGTCCGCTTTTGCCCTGATCTCGCAGTTGGAGCAGGGATCACAGAGGCTCCTGTTTGCCTGAACAACCACAGAGCACCCAGACCCTGACTCTCCGTGCTCTGATGCAGCAAAGGAACAGGCAGCGTCCCCTTGTGCACGGCGGCGACCCAGAGTTTTGGCAGGGGCTGATGGGTGCTGCTACATCCATCACTAGCTGAGCGTGCCTGAAATACAGTGCCTTTTTCTCAGGGCTTGTGGAATATTGGCTCTGTGGTCTTGGCATCGCAAGGATCAGCAAAGATAATTTTAGATAGGAACAGAAAGTCTCTGTAAACCTTACAGTCATAGCTATTTCACTGGCAGAAAAAAACCCCACGAGGAGCCCATGGCTGTGCATTGCTGAAACGTTCTGCTTAGCAAGTGCGCTGGAGTAAAAATTTGAGGGAAATTTGGGGACAGGAGAATCTGAGGGTGATTTCCAGAAACTGCTGTGATGCTCCATCCCTTTTCTGAGGAGGTGGTGCAGCAGAGAGGATGCAGGAACCAGAGCCTGGTATTTGGTCCAAAGCCCTATCCTAGACCATGGCGTGAGTCTGGGCAAGCTGCTTTTCCCCTTTACATTAGTTTCATGTTTTTGAAGTGTTAACGTTGTTTCTGCTTTTTCTGTACTACGATTTGAGATTAAGTGCAGATCAGAGCTAGATGTTGCTTATCAATACTTGCTATTTTTACAGTAATGAAAAGGCTGTTCCTAAATTGCTACAGATGAATGCCAGAACTCGTATTCCCTTTAATTTGCTATCAACTTCCACAATTGCTGCAGGTTGCAATCCTTCTGACTTCCACATAGTAAAAACTGCAGGCTATAAGCAACCAGACTAAAATTTGACCCTGCTTGCTGCTGTAAAACTGGGTGAATTTTATCAGCCTCATCAGAGTTGGTCTAGATTGAGTGGGATGGGGAAGTTAGCTCAGTGCTTCATAACCCCCGGGGCATTTTCTCCACTAGAAAGACAAAGGAGGCAGCTCAGCAGTGGAACAGCTTCCTGTTAATTTAAGTAAGCAAGAATGCCATCAAGCTACTCTGCTACCTGGCTTTTTTTTTTTTCTTTTCCCTTTGATTTGCCACTAAAGCCTATCTGAAATATTTTTTATGGTGAGAATGAAATGCATCTTGCTCCAGAATCAGCTTAAGAGCTGGCCACTGCTCAGCTCTCACTTAAATCCTCAGAAACGGCAATGTACACAGCTTACAATGATGTATTTCCCTTGCATACACGGGAATTGGATCTTAAATCCCTGTCAGTCTGAGAAGGGAGGCTCGTGCTGAGAACAGCGAGGCCTTGAACCAGTGGGTGAAGCTTTGAGCAACATCTCTGCCTGCATTACCCGAACGCTTTGCAGCGTTCCCTGGGATTGTGCTGCAGAGCTTTCGCCGTGAGACAGGGCTGTGTGTGCAGCCCCTTTTATAGAGAGAGAGGGCTGAGCCCAGAGAGGCTGCACGGCTCTCACAGCCTCGGGCAGGAAATTTGTGGTGAGTGTGATGAATCCTTCGCTGCCTTTACAGGGTAACACCCGACCCTTCGGGCCATCTCAGCTCTGCGCATGTAAAAAGATAGTGCTGCTACACTGAATGCGGCACGACTGCAGGGATTTCTTGGAGAATAAGCATTTGTGGCTTATGTGGGCTTTGTTCCAGGTGTGGAGGTGGTTGCTGCTGATGCCATTAGTAATTGCTATCTGCAATGCCCTTAATAATTATTTTATTTCCTGAATTAGTGAATCCCTACTCCTCACACTCTGTAATCCAGACAGAAGGATGTTGTAGCAATTTAGTTTTCTTATGACAGGGTTTGTGCTCAGCTGCATCAGAATAACAAACCTTTTGGAAGTGTGTTGCTCATGCGGGATGGCCCCTTGTTTTGGCTTGGGAGCTGTAGGCCTGTGTTTGTCAGTGCTGTGGCCACTTATTGAACCTGTCTGGGTTTGGCTTTCTGGGATGGGGGGAGCTTGGCTCTTGTTAAAATTGGGAGTTTATTTTATGGAGGGCTTCTTATGGAGTAGGATTAGATAGGAGGTGAGTTAGCTCTACCCCCATGTATAGTGCAAGGTGATGTACAGGCATAGACTGGAAAATCCCCACCCCTAACCTGCTTACTGTCTAACCATAAGAAATGCATGGGGTAATGAAAAAGGAAGCAATGAGACATATTAGTCAGCATGATGGATGTTCATCAACAGCAGCCTTATAGCTGTGGAGGATTTGCTAGAGGGTAGTGAAAGGCCCTTCAAAACGATCAAAAGATAATTAAGTAGCATTGACTGTGATTTCTGGGGACTGCTCTGAGAATTTAGGGTCGTTACTGGAGGCCTGAGTTGCAGAGGTGGGTATGGAGAGGTAAGCACTTATTTCCCAACAACAGCCATGGCTGCTGTGGCACTGGAGAGAAGCCACAGCACTGAGAGTGCCTGCGGAGCACAACTGGGATGGGCTGCAGGACAAATCTGCCCACAGCCTGGGTCTGGATGGGTCTGAGTGCTATGGGAGCTGGCTGTGCCAGCAGTGATATGGGTGGTGCTGGGGAGAGCAAGCTTATCAGTGTTTTTGCCTTCCAATACATCAGGTAGTCTCAAAAAGGGCTTTGCTTTTCTGGTGAACCTGAGCCTCACACATGGATGGATAATGCTCCTACCACTACTGCCACTTGGGCTGTGCCAGGTAAGATGGAGGAGTAGGAGGACATTGCAGAGAGACACACTGGGAAGGAAGAGGGTCTTGCTGTGTTTCCCGTGAGTGTGCAGTGGATGGGAATCTCTGACAGTTTCCTTTACCTCTCTCCTATCTGTGTTGTGGGCTTGCAGGATGTGGACAGATTATGAATGGAGTCAAGAGTGGCTTGATAGCTGTATCTCTGCTCTAGCTGTATTTATAGCTCTGGGTTGACAGCTGGGTCATGGTGAGCTATATATACCTGCTGTGGTTGGTCTTGTCCAGGGAAGTGGCTGTGGGAAGTCTCCACTGAAAAACAGGGTAATGTGAGTGGAGCATTCCTTTCCCACCACCCTCTTTAGATCTGTTCTTGTGTGCCTGAATCTGTCCTGGTGGCCTGTGCTTGGTGTGCTGGCTCTTTTCTGGCACACGGAGTGTAGAAAGGCTGGCTGGTGTGGGGGCATGGACCAGCTGGGTGATGTTGGGACCCTGGTTACTGAGAATTTTAGACTCTGTGCTGACAGACACTGACTTCCGAGAGAACACTGCATTTGACCTGAGGCCATGAAGAAGGCTTCTAAAATTGAATGATAGAACTGGGATTATGGCTGTGTAGTTTGAATAGAAGTGTGTAATATCACATGGTAGAAAACTTAGAGTTTAAGGTTTTAGAATATAGCAATATATATAAAGCAAGATGGAGGTTTTAGGGTGGAGGCTGGTCTTCTTCACCTTCTACTTCATGGGTTTGGGTGGTATTGTGTAATTGGATAAAAATGTCTGCATTGCGGGGCACGGATGGTTGGTTATTGGGTTAAAAGTAAAAATAATTTAGGTGTCATTTCTTAATTAGACAGTTTATCCTTAAAAAGCCTTTTAGAAAGAGAGATACATCTCCATTTTTAGCTTGTTAGAGTTAAGTGCTGTAGAACTTACAGTTTGTGAGACTGTAATATAGATAAGAACTAATAAACATCTGAGTCCAAACAAGAAATACCGTCCTGCGCCTTTAGTCCCGACCTTGGCAGAAAATAAGCAGAGAATCAGCAGGGTGAGCCTGTGTGTTCCCAGTCTTCAGCAAGCAGTGGTCATCTCCTTCTGAGCTTTGGCATTGCCTGAGTGACACAGCTCACATCTCTGAATGGGTGGTCACCCAACAAGCTTCATGTGGCTGCTGGGAAGGAGCATGGTTACAGCAGCATTTCTGAAGGGAGCCAAGAAGCTCAGCTTGCCAGTCGATGGTGTATGGGCTGAATCTGGCCAGCCAGAGCAACTTCTTCCCTGAGCAGGCTACTCTGTCATCCTTCCCCAGGGCTGTGACCCTTCTGCTAGTTCAAAAACACTTGAAAGTAACCAAAACACAGCTCCTGGCCGGTATTTCCCCTGCCAGACTGCCCATCACAGAAGACTCTCCCAACATAAGATGCTTTGCTCTTTCTGTGCTCAAAAAGGTACTCCTGACCTTCCCTCCAGCTCCACGGGCTTCCAGGCTCATTTCCCCTCCTCTCCCAGATCCCGACTATCTCAGGCCCAGATTCAGCATCACCCTCGCCCCGGCTCAAGGTGGAAGTGGCCCTGCAGCTGGGAGATGTCCGGCTGGGGAGGCCGGGCCCTGGGGCACAGCGAGGCTGTCCCTTCTCCCAGCAGTTTGAGGGCAGTGCCCATCGGACGCCGCTGAGCGCTGAGCGGAGGGAAGGCTGTTGTCCCAGGCCTGCTGGAGACTGAAGGCACGGCACCATCTGGTGGCATGAAAGGAATTTGTCTGTAAGTCTGTCAGAGAGCAGTCCTGACTTTCTCAGCTAGATGCAAACTAGCAGTTTTCAACTATTTTTTTTGTCTCCTTTTTATTTCCCCCTCTTTTTCCCTGCCCTCTTCTGAGGCTTTGGGCCCCTCTGTGGCTTTGCCCACCAGTCTGATGTTCCTGTTTATCCCCAGCTGCTGTGACTATTTCTTACAGAGACAAACTTGTCCAGCTCTGGGTCATTCCTGGATCATGGTGCAATTTCTCAGTCTGGGAAGAAGCATTAGAGAGCTGCAGAGGCCACTGCCCAAGGGCAGGCTGTTACAGCCTGAGATGTGACAGTTCTGCTCTCATTAGAGCTGTCCTGGGCTGGATCAGAGGTCTGTCTAGCCTGGTGTCCTCTTCCTGGCAGGAGATACCTGGGGAGGATAGACAAAGGCAGTCAGCTGGCAGCAGGAGATGATCTAGATGGTCTGCCAGCTTCCCATGTGCGGGCAGGAATGTCCTGAGTTTGGCATTGTGCCTCTTCTTTTAATTATCTTCTGTGAACTTCATCCTTTCTGGTTTTGGCTCATCAGCACCTGAACCCGTGAAGAATCCTGGCATTTGCTACACTTGCTGGAGGTGCAGGAGACCTCTGCCTTGGGCTGGGGGTATAAAAAGCTGTCCAAGGTTGCATGAGCATTGTTCATCTGCGTGCTGGGGCTGCAGGGCAGAGCACCTGCCAGAAAGGATTGGTGATATGTCACTGTTGTCTCTCTTTTCCAGGTCCCTGGGAGGCATTAGATATGCCAGGAGTGTCCAGATTGTGGGTCTGCTGATCTTCAGGCAGAGAGGAGCAGTGGCACCCAGCTCAGAACCAGATGTCAAGGTGGGCATTAAGGAGCAAACCTTGTATGTGAGCTGTCTGTGTGAGATGGAGTGGTTCTGTTCCTCCAGACCCCCTGAGACCCTAACTGTTTAAGGGCTGCTGTGCACTTGATCAGGACTGTTGCCTAAGAAGGCAGTGCTAAAAATCAGGTAGGAAAAAGTGGACGCTTCTTGCTTTGTGAAAATCATGGCAGTCCAAGCTCTTTTTCATCCAAATTCCGTTGGATTTTGGCTCGAACTTGCTTCTGGTTTGGGGTGTCATGAAACCTGGATGGGTGACAGTAATCTGGTTGCTGTTGATTTTGTCATTAACCAAACACAGGTACCTCCTGGCCCATGAATGTGTGTCCCAGCACAGCTCGCATGCCTGGGCTGGAGAAAAGGATGCCAGGTTTGTGAGGAGGAGCTGGGGGTTGTGCTGGGCTCTGAAACAGGCACCCTGCACTAGACACCATCGTGTTCAGTGTTCAGGTCTGACTGGTCTCAGAGCACTGGGAGAGGGCAGCACAGGACTGTGTTCCTGTTATCCCGAGAGTTCCATGTGAGCAGGGAAAAGCATGGGGCCACTCAAAGTCCATCTTTGCAAATTCACGTTTTGCCACCAGGGAGCTCCCATTCCTCAGACCAGTCCTGTGGTGAGAAAACAGAGGCCAACATGGCAAAAAGAATCCCTCAGTCTCCACCGGATCCCAGCTCTTGTGTAAGGGCTGGACTCTGTGGTGCTTGCTCTGGCTTTAAAAAAATATTATTTTAGTGCTTGGATGGGTTTTGCTCTTTCATTACAGGTTTCTTAGGAATGGGAGAACATAGAATGGAAATATTGAGGCTGTCTAATGACAGAAAACACAGTGAGCAGGTGGAAATGTGGTGACAGCAATGCATTTTTCCTCACTCAGGTGGTTTTGGATAGTCTTGCTGATAGAATAGCAGAGCTGGAGAGGGTCTGCCTGCAGCCATGCCCTTGGTGCTAGTTGACCTCCAGAGAAGAATGTGGCACTTGGGCTTCTAGAAAGAGTGTTGGCACATGCAGTGGGTTTAGTTTGGTATTAATCTGAGTTTTGAACCATCAGTGATATGACTTTTTCTGGTTGATTACAGGGTTGAAGCATTTACTCCCCCAGACAATGTAATTTTGACCTTTTCCATCTACTCTCCTGCCTTCCAATGCCTGATTTCTTTCCTGCTCTTACCTGGCACTTTCACAAACACATATTTCAACCTCCCACATTCCTACATTTCTAAGGAGACAAGTCTTTCACATTTGGAGGAAAAGATAATTGGTATAGTTGAAATATGATTGGTATAATTGAATAATGATTAATTAATTCATAACTGGTGAAAAATTAGTAGTCGAAATACTACAGTGAGTTTGGAAAAATGACTGTGCTCCCTTTTTGGGGCTGGTGTGATTGATATGAGGTTAGCTGTGGCAGAGCAATGTGTTCTCTGTGTTCCTGCTAGCTGTATTAGTATCAGATCACAGCAGGGACATCAGAGCTTGGAAACAGAAAAGTGTTTCCAAGGATGAGGATAGAAAAACAGCAGACCAAATTACTTGGGCAAGAAATTAATGTCCTTTCTTGAAGGTTCTTAAAAATTACATACAAAATGGTGTAATTCCTGTCCCTGTCCTCAGATAATCTGTCACAGGACATCCTCAGCAAAGGCTTCTGTAGCACACAGACAGAAGGGTGGAAGGACATTTCTAGAGACCTGCCTGCAAGTCTCCTCATCTTAGGCCTAGACTCTTTCCTGTCATGGCTCCACAAAGGTTGTGTGCACTGTCTGTTGGAAACTGAGTCACATCATGCCAGGGAAGAGAAAGAAGTCCTTCAAAATCCAAGTAGCTCCCAGGAGAACAATTTTTCTCCAGGAAGCCAAGGACACAGCTCCGGCACTTTTCAGTCCAATGTGGCTTCCTTCTGACTGTGGTTGGAGTTTACTGTCCAGGGGAGACAAAGGGGAAATGTTTCAAGCTAAGGGTGAGTTTAGAGACATATGTTGGAAGACCAGCATATGCTGGCATGCGTCTGTATGGGAATATATATGGGCAAAAAAAGCCAAAGCTCTCCTAAAGTGGGAGAACTTGCTTCATCATTTATTTACATGCTTCAACACTTGCATTTTGATGAGGGCTTAGATATTTTGTGTATTAGCCAGAACAAGCACAGCAGAGGGCTCTTCTAAACTGTTGATGAAATCGAGTGGCTTTGTGTCCACCTCTGATTTTCCACTTATTTGAGTTTCTTTTGAAATGTGAACCTAAAATCTGGCACTCATGGGCACCATGTGACTTTGTGGTGGTCTTGGGAGCACTGCTCCTCCATAAAACAATGTCTTGATCCCATCCAAGCACAGATTTGTTTGTTTGTTTGCTTGTCTATGGCATCTGTAGTATCAATGATATTTGCTTGTTGAGCCATCCAAGTCATGCTTTAATGGAAATTCTTTAAAGAAGTTAAAAATAGTTCATTTTAGTACACTGGTTCATGAAACACTGCAGTAAAACCATTGGAATAGAGACTGAATGACAGAAATAAGTGACTTATGTGTGGAGGGGAATTGAAAAGCATTTTATGGCATATTGCAGTGGTTACTAAACCTTACGGCTTTCTCAGCAGTCTCAGGATGTTCTATTTTTTTCCTTAAAAGCTGCCGAAAGACATTGCATAAGAAACTCCATTTTCTAATTAAAAAAAAATTCTAACTCTCATGGTTGCTTAGAAAAACATGAAAACATGAGCTGAATGTTCCAGATAGGATGTTGAAATCAAAACCAAACAGGATGGAAATCTTGGTTCATAGATTTATACTCCAGACAGCAAACAGCCTTAGATTGGCTTAGAAATTCTGCACTTTGGAAATGTATCAATGTCTGACTTTTGGGACCTGACTCCAGGCATGAGGGCACATGTGATTTTGGAATCAGAGTTTAGTCTCTTTTTTGTTAGACAACATTGACTTTCATAAAAAGTAAATACTTCTGTAAAATAAAATATTTGTTTTTAATATTTCTCTGGTGAGAGCACTTCTTTTTCCAAACTCTCCTTAGCATTACTTGAGTCTCTTATTGTCTCTTGCTTTGTTCCTCAGCTAATTTTGTTCTGTTATGGGTTGAGAATTTCATCCTGAAACTGTTTTGGTTCATTCTTCTTTCCTTCTGGACTTTAATGTTTCTATCTGGAGATTTCCATTTGGTTAGATTTTGACATTGAACTCAGATTTGGTCTTTTCTTCCATCCCTCATTTTGACTTTGTCACCCTGTTCTTTGCTTTCCAGCTTTGTTGAGCAGGTGCTGTAAAATTCCACCTTGGGTGGTGGGTAATGTTCCACCTGGATGTTGCCTTTTACCAGCTGAGCACGGGATGTTTCCAAGTGGCTTAGTGCAGCCACCCAAAGTCACATTTGAGCTCATCTTCTCATGACTGGGAAAGCCGTTGCCTTGTTTTGTTTTCCCAGAGGAGATGACTGTATTTTTGGTGAAAGACATGCACAGTGCAGGAATTCACAGAGAGAGGGAATTACAGTTCTCCAAGCAGAACTAACCCTGAGGGTCTGTAGTTGCAAACTTTGTGACCACACTCCTCGTGATGCAGTGGAGTAGAGTGAAAGCAGTTGGAGGATGAAAAACATTCTCTCTATCCCCCACTGTGTTTAGACCTGGATCATCCATTGCTTAGGATATACAAAGTACTATCCCTACTGTGATTTTTCTTTCCCAGATGTTTTCTGTTAGTTTGTTAAGGTAAGATCTGCAGCTTTGGGCATCATATACATGAGATAGGAATGTCTTAACCATAGAAAGGCTGGCTAGATCTAATTTGCCAGAGTCCTTGTCTTCAGAGCCTAAGTGTCTGTATCTGTCATCTTATAGTTTATCCTGTAGTAGACCCCTGGCTGTCCAAGGCTTTGAGGTTGTATGGATAATTAGCAATCAAGCACTTACATTCCATCTAATTCAGGCCTTTCCCGGTATTACTGACCTCATATGGCCCTGTTTGGGCTGGATGTACGACAAGGGCCAAACCATGCATTAAACCATGTACGTCAGCCTGCCAAAAGGTAGGAGCAGGGGTAGATTCATTTCCCTTTTAAACCAACATTCCTTTGAACCATACATCAGGTCATGCCTCAAACCATTTATCTATGTTTGCCAGCCTTTAATAGGTGGAGAGCACACACATTTCAGAGGAAGCTGTTGGGTGGTATATGGCGATTAGAAGCACCTGAGCACACAAAGAGAGAGATGGAGTTAGAGGTGCCATGGCCAGGTCTGTAGAGCTCTGTAGTGCTTGCTGGTCTCCAGAGCAACTAGTTAGGCCTTTTCAGAACACTAATTTCTGATTTGCAACTTCAAATTCCAAAGTGAGGACTTCGTAGAAAGCGTGACTGTAGAGTGGGGCTGGTGGGACTCAGAATTCTTGCTGGAGCAAGTCAAAGGTGGGGGTTTGGAAGAAAAGAAGACTACCTGTGCATGTATCCTGAGATATGTGTGAATTCAATGACTCAAATGGAAGGAGCCCAGTGAGAACACGGGAACACCACTGAACTCTTGTCCAGATGTGTCAGGCCAGATGGGAAGGAAGCTTGGAAAAGAGCAGATGGCTCGCTGGCTTTTCTGTCTCCTGGTACTCCCCAGCGCACATGTATTTTTGGAGGTATATCCCTGAAGCATCCAGAAAAGTCAAAAAGATACTTCCCAGATAAAGGAGAAATGTGGGTCCTGTGTGCCCTGGTTTTCCAACAGGTGTCAAGGAGAGATTTAGAAAACATTTGCCTTGGCACAGTTGCAGACAGGACTGTGGCTGTGGGGATTTGCAAGCAATGTGACCTCACTTGTGACCCCAGATGCCTTTACAGAATTTGGCATCTCCCTGCACTACTTCTCCTTCTGTGCCTGGTTCATCCTGACTCCTCTGCACTTGGCATTGGGGATGTTGTGTTGCAAAGACACCTCACTGGAGAACATTTCTGCACTTCCTCACAGCCATGCCCTAAGTCAGCATGTGGCTGGTTTCCATGTTTCCTGATTTGTGTTTATTGCTGCAGAGCCACTGCTTCCTTCTGGCCTTGGCTGACACCACAATCTTCACTGTGGGCTTGTACTCCACATAAATAAAAGGCCTCCCTGGGACTATTCATAGGATGGGCTTGCTCCGCCTGAACCTGCTCAGGTGTGGAGCTGCGTCTGTCTGAGCCACAGGGCTTTCTTATCCTACTTTAAGTGGCCACTTGCAACATCCAGGAGGGTTGCCTGACTGCTAGGGGGGGCAAGAAGGGAAAGAAGGCAATTTTCTGGCCATGCTGTGAATTGTAGAGGAAATACCTAGGGTTTTGGGAAAGCAGAATGACAGACTTCCATTCAGTGGGACACTTGGGCAGTGGAGTTCCAAGAAGTGCTCCCTTGTCATGCAGTCAGAGGACAGAACTGGGAGGTTGGCCAGAGTTTTCATGGCTTGGAAAAGGAGGCACTTGCCAGCTTGTGTGGAGTATGTCTACCTACAAGAAAATGTGAGGTGTCTTCAGTGTTTTACAGGACTGGTCTGGCCCTAGACGTCTCACAGAGAAGCCAAAGAGAAAAAGGGACAAAACACATGTAGGCTTTGTCATCCTTTGCAGGGTAACTCTTCAGAACACTTTATGCCCTTTTGGAAGTCAGCACTGCTGGTGCTTTTTGATGTCATTTTGCTGGGTAATCACTGGCATTGTCTGCCTAATGTATTATACAGCTACAATTTAATTTTTCCCTCTGAAAACTGCTGCTGAGAGAATTGGTGTGCTTAGGCAGGTATTCAGCTGTGTCAGTCTTCATGGGATGCCTTCTCTACAAAAAAGGCAAAACCACAATTACAGCTAAAGCCTCTTATTTCTTGTGTTTAATGGTGTATGGCTGGCAGCAAGGATGGCAATGGAAAAGCAGCAAGGTTCTTTTAAAATTGGTATTAATGGGAACAGACACATGGGGAGAGATAGATGAGAACTGCTTCCAGCCTAAAAGCAGCAGCTGCAGAAACAAGAGTTACTCGTTTACCAAGACCGTGGTATGCCCAAGAGTCAGAAAATGCATGAGGCTGGGATTGAGCTTTGGGTCCCAGGTCTGGCCCCTGCTAATGACTGCTTGAGAACTCCATGTAAATAATTTAATTTCTTTCTTCCTGGCCTGGAACTCAGTTGAGAACAGCTGTTGGTCTACTTCTACATTTTTTTTTTCTCAGAATCTCTAATCTCAGCTGTTTGGTGACTGCATGACTCCTATAGTGCTGGACACTTTCACCATCTAAATCCAAGACTTCACAGAGGGGACTGGTTGGACTGCTCCCTTGAGCATGGGTGAGAGGGTTTTGGAGAAATGGCTTTCATGTGGGGTAAGGGTCAGAGAGTTCTGCAGAGGCCTCTGTCTTCAGTGGGATCTCCCTTCTGCCACAGGCTTCAACTCATCCAGTTCTGAGTCACACACAATGACTGAGCTGGTTGGCCCAGGTAGAGAAGGGAGAACAGCAAGGGATCAGAGCTGGAGGCATCTCTGGACTCTGCTGGACCCTCAGTCTGGAATCAGAAAGGGAGCAAAGCAGGGGCAGCTTCCAGGTCTGTCATGATTCTTTGGCTGCTCTCTCAGCCTCCTCTGGTCTGTGGATTCCCAGCAAACCTCAGCTTCTGCTTCATGCAAAGGACTGTGCTTCCCCTGGTATTGCTTCTCCCACAGTGAGAATCCTTGTGCTCTTTCTTCCCCAAATCTTCTGCTTGGGAATGTCCAGTTACACACGCATTGTGTCTTAAGGAGACTGATTCACTGACCACCCACATGATTCCACCTGCCTTTGGCTGATGCTCACTTGGCTACAGAAACCCCCTTAGAAGGTCCCCAGTGTTGCTCATGATGAAGCAGATGTGAGTTTCTCAGTTGTCTCTTTAAGGACTTGTAGAAGCAGATGTTGGAGTCCCTGAGTTTCAGGCAGGTCAGGTACCATACAGATGTTTTCTGCATCTTTTCTGCAATGATCGTAAGAGGTCTGCAACCTTCTTTTTTTCTTCTAAAGCAACCTGCAGGCCAGCGTTCATAATAGGAAAGATAAGACTGTTTTAGTTTCTCCTGTGATTCTGGAAACTGGGGCCCCAAGCAGCTGCTTTCACATGGCTGAGGAGAGGGTGGCCTGGTTTTCACCTGAATTAAAACACCCCTTAACCTTGTGCCAGGATGTGTCAACAAAGGAGTGAATTACATCCAAACTTTAGACTGCTGAGGTGACCTTGAAATACTGGACCCTTTTACAGCCAAAATCCTTCAAGGTGGTGGGGAAGAGAGCCTGCATTCCTGACCATTATTAAAGTGGACATTGTTAATCACATATGAGGTTGGATTATTGCGTGCATGGAGTGAGTCCTTGATGTTGATCAGTCAAAAATGCATGAAATACACTTTTCAGTTTATTAACAATGACCTCCTGGAGGGGCTCTCTCCCTCTGTGGCTGAAAGAAAATATGCTGAGGGAAGAAATAAAGAAATACTAATGCGATTAAATGAGAGGTATTACGGGATATTTTCAATCTCTTGATTCTGGGCCTCAAGTAAAATCTGATTCAATGTTTTCAGCTATTTTGTGTGTTCTTGGACAATAACCTTGCTTGTACTGCCTTTACAAGCCATCAGTTGTACTAGAAGTTCAATTAATGGCCATATTGACAGCTCCCCAAATTCAAAGTTTACTTCTCCAGGACTGGATCTTCAAGAACAATGTAGAAAGATCCTATAGGACAGTCCTCCTCCAGCATGAGCTGACTTCAGTCCCATGAAGTCCAAATGATTTCTGAGGTTGTGGCATGTAAACACTGAACTCCTTGTCAGTGTCTGCAAATGCACCAGCCTAGGAGGAGGAAGCAGCTCTTTTAACCACTCTGAATTTCAACTCATTGGATAGCAGGAACAGCAAGATGCAGGCAGAGGGACAGAGGGACAAGCAGCAGAAAGATATGGATTTAGTGCACTGGCTTCCTGTCCACTGCTTTAGTTTTTCATCCAAGCAAAGTTTTATCCTGGAATTTGAAGGAAAAAGACAATATGTCTTTGTGAGTAGTTTAGATTAGTATTTTGGGGGAGAAATATATTTTTTCCTGGGTAGCCAACGAAGGGTACAGGAGATAAGTCCTCATTGCTGAAAGTTAAGGAAAGCTAAGGTGTTACTCCTGCTTCTGCTGTTTGCATCAAGAAAGCCTTACCCACCTGAGAGAATGGCATTATGTGGCTGCCTGTGTGTTTTTCACTTCAGAACTGAAGTGCTGGGCTGTAAACCCTCCAGGCTTCTTCCTTTGTACCAACTGTGCACAGCGAGGCTTTTGCTTTGCTCAGCACAGCAGGACTTGTAGGTGGATAATGCTGCTTGATGCTGAAGTGGCTGTGATGTCCTTGTAATGACTGCCTCAAGGCATGTTCAGCTGCTCTCTACTTTCCCAGTGAAGTGCAGCCATGGTAATCAGGCCTTTTTGTTGTTGAGTGATTTCCTATGACTTAAGAAACTGATCAGCTGGAGTCCTGAAGCTTAACAGCCAGTGTTCAAGTGCCCTATGGAATACTTCATCCTGACACCAAATGATTCAGAATAACAGGAAAGAAAATACCAAGTGCCAATGTGGTTACTTAATTCCACACCCAGCTGCCTAACTTCATTTTGTCCTTCTCTGAATTTGGAGGTCCCTGGCACTAAAAAAGAGGAAGGGCTGAGTGCATCATGTCAGTGCATTATCCAAATAAGACTGCCTACCTAATCAGAAAGTAACACTCAGATAGCTGAGTGGCATTTGGGCTTTTAAAAATCTCTCAAGGATACAGGAGCATGGATAATTTTTATTCCTCTTCTTGCTCTCACTCAGGTAGGATTTTGTTTATTTGATAGATGTCTCTGCGTGTTTGTATGTGGATGGTTTTATTAGTTTACTCTTAGTCTAATAAGAAAGCCATTTTGCACAATAAGTATCTCTGCACATGACATGTCACTGCTGGGCTGGTGCAGTGATGTATCATCACAGCCTTATGGATTTTGTTTCTCCCCAGACATCTCACAATAAGTTTCAGGGGATTTTTAAGGTTGCAGCCTCTGGGACGCATGTGAACATATGCAAACTTTGCAATTCACTATACTACCTTATGATCTGACTGCCAGTTTGACAGAGGAAAACTTGGAACTCTAACCTTGATTTATGATTGATGTATTTTAAAAAGGACTCAAAAAGCAGATTAAAAAGGCATTTAGAGTGTATTGGCTTTGAGATATTTCAAAGGTAATCTCCTACCTGTAAGGAGTGTGATTATTTTTCAGGTTCTGAGGTTTGCTGTCTCATTACTGAGTGACGACAAAAGCCGTTGTTCCTCCTGCAGGCCCCGTTTCCGTGTGAGAGCCTGCAGAGATTAGAGCTCTGCAGGCTGTGCTTTCCAGCCCTGCAGGAACCAGCCAAAGGCTGTTATCTTTACACAAATGCAGATAGCAGGCCTGAGGAGAGGTACTCAGATAAAGTGTGAGGGGCTGCCACAATGGAGATTTTTCTGGAAAGTTCAACCAAACTCTGGAAGTGTGTTCAGAGAATAGCCCTGTGTACACGTTAGGAATTGCCAAAGGTTGTGGTGTCTCCCTCAATGGAGATACTCAACAACAGCCTGGACACAGTCCTGTGGCATGTGTTCTGGATGACCCAGCTTGAGCAGGGACGTTGGACCACATGACCCACTGGTTGCTTCTAAGCTGACCCATCCTGGGATTCTGAACTGTGGTCCACCAACACCACAGCATTGTGGCTGAGCTCTTAGCAATGAAACACCTGATCCATGCAGCTATTCCTACAGGAGCTGGACACAACTCTCCAGTAAACTGCAGTGAAACAAAAGCTTCCTTGTCCTTGCCCTGTTGTCATGTTCATCAAAGCCTAATTGTTAGCCAGCTGGTCATCTGAGACGGAATTTTATTTTTTCACAAGATTCACAATTTTATTTTTTCTCCTTATGTTTACACATTTTAATTATTCCTGTTCAAATGAAACTAGTACATTAGGTCTGTTTTTTACAGGCATGTCTTACATAAGATTGCTGGAAGAATGTTGTGCAAGTCTTTGTGAACACCTCCACTGGTAAGTGTTGCCCTCATAGGTGGTGAGACCCATTCTTTGCTATTCACTCTGCCCTCTTAAGATTCCTTTTCAAGGCTTGTGCTGGTGACATTTTAGAGCTCTGTGTCATCCACTGCGTTAAGTGCAGTGATCTGCTGTGGTTTTCTGGCTCCTTGCTTGGACGACTGAAACTTTTGAACTGGAGCGAACTGACATCAGCTACTGGATACAAAGCAGTTGCCTCATTCACAAATAACCACTTCTTTGAGTAAAAATACTGCTCTGAAAGTGAGTCTTGTGCACTTGAGCTTGCTGAAACCTGAAGGATGGATAACTATAAATGTGGGCTGCAGCATGGCCTGAAGTAACTGTGTGTTAATTAAATAAAGATCATTGATGCAGTAGTCTTATTTATGTGTGACAATACATACTCTTCTGAAAGGCCCTTTCATGTTTTGGAGTGGGCTGGTCTTTTTGCTGGATGTGCATGCTTAGAGCAGCAAGTGAGCCAGTGGTGGGGTGAATTTTTAAGTTATTCACAATTTCACTTCCTTCTTGAGGGAAAAATCTTAGTGGCCAAGTATCCCAGCTTGTCTGGTAGGGGTGACTGGTTTTGTTTGCAAGCTACCTTGATGATTCCTCTCTTGCAATTGTTAAACACAATAGGTGTCCCTGCCCCTTCCCATGCTTCAAATCCAACAAGCACAATGTAGAAAAGAGTTTAAATCCTTCCTAATGAGAAGCAGTGAGGAATCCTGCTGGCAAGTCAGCCCCTTGAGAAAAGGCTCAGAACAGTGTTCTTACCACTCAGATGTTTCATAGATCCAAATCTTGCTTCTCCATTCCCCTCAATAAAGCCTTAACCAGGCAGAGTTTTCTGCTCTGAAATGCTGGGCAGACAGGAACTGTAACCACTTCAAAACTTAAAACAGAGGTTGTACCTCTGGTTGTATATGGGGATTGTGAAAATATCGAGGCTATGCACCATTGATTTGTCTTTCAATGAGACATCTTTTATTTGAGAGCACAACAGATGTCTCTTAACAACAAAACCTAACAAAAAATCAAACACACCTCCCCAACTCCAGAATGAAAAAAAACAAAGCAGTTGTGTCTGTCTGTGCAGTGCCATGCAATCCAAAGCAATCTGGCATCTGGCTGGCATCATAGCAGAGGAGCTGATTTGAGCCAATGAAAACTTGAGGTCTTGGATGGCCTTTTAATTGTGTGTTCTTGCAAGGATTAGGGATTTGTAGACTTGCTCTTGAAAAAGGGCCTTCATCATAAATATGTGTAGTTAAAGCATGATACCATGCTGAGTGAACACTCAAATTTGTGCTATGCCCTGAAGCCCTCGGACTTCAAAGTCATGAAGTTACACTACAAGCTGTTGCTGAGGGAGGAGAGAAATGATTTGATTTATGGAGAGAACAAGAATGGTGTGACTGTGAACCAGCTCCTGGGGAGCTTGGGGGAACTCTGCATGAACATGGTGCTATTGCAGAGGAACTGATTTCCCCTCTTGGCTTCCAGGGATCTGCAAAGCCTCAGAGTTCTACTCTTTGTATCCCAGTCTAGTATCCCAGCAGGGTGCTGGAGGGCCAGTTTCAGCACAGCACACAAAAATACACTTCATTTAAGGCTTCTTCTTAGTCATGTGAAGTCACTCAGAATACCTCATGAGGTACTCTTCAAAAGCTAAGCTTAAATACGCATTTCGTGCTTTGGATTGGGTTGGAGACCAAGGACAGAACTCATTTTCTTGTCAGCTCTGGGAAAGAATTCCTAGGGAAGAAAAAAAAAATGTAATAAGAACTAATGAACACAAATCTTACAAAGCAAAGCTATTTCTCCTGCAGGCTGAGGCAAATACATAAAATGAAGAGAACAGGGGAAAAGAGAATGGCCAAATTATTCTTAGTAAATACAAGCTAATGTAGCCATCAAAGGCACCAGATGGCAGAAAATCTTTGGTGATAATTTTGAATATATGATATTGCTGTGCCGGTATTTATATTTCTCAGAGTAAAAAAAGGATGCTGCTGCAGAGGGATTTTTTGCTAAAATCCTAAGTGCACCAGTACTTCACTTAAACCAGCACCCGCTTTCAGTACTGTGGCGTCACTGTTTCTGATGCACAATCTGACCATAACTGATTGCATGCAGTTATTTGAAATGCAGCTTTTCCTGCTGCCAATTACTTTGTTTACTGCTTGTGTGCAAACAACAATGCCTTCCCTTATGGGCATAAGGGCAGATTAACAGCAGTAATTACTGAGGAGATGTCTGCAAGTGAATCCCTATTTCTTAGAGGCAGATTATCTTCTGCACTGACATAAGGGAAAGGGATTCAAAGCAGGTGCTGCTGTCATCCCAAGTGATGTGAGCAGCCTGGGACTCAACAGAGGGCTGTGTAGGTCCCGCATCGCCGCCTGCAGGGCGATAATCATTGACCTACTTGAGATCAGTGCTGAGAGGCGGCTGGCACTTAATTCCTAAAAGTGACCACCACTGGCTGAACAGCCCTCAGTGCTACCTGCACTTCTTTTCTGTTAATTGTTTTTTCTGTTCCCAAGAAATCTAAGGCTGTGCTTTCAAGAGAGCTCAACACTCAGAGCCTGTGTTTCCCAATAGCTCTGTTCCCACTGAACTGTCCACAAGGTGCACTCAGCACTAAGTGCTAAGCTTATTTAGGCAGTCTTTGAACTTGAGAGGGGGATCTTTACTAATCCAGTTGTACTGCCAACACAAAAATATGTTCAGAGCAGCCCTTTGGTGCCCTTGAAACCTCTCCTGGCTGAGCAATCACCTTGCAGCCAATCCAGAAAAGCCACTACTGGCTTTTGGCTTGTGGCAAGAGCTTTCCAGTATGTGAGGGCATGTGTACATGCAGAAGAGATGTGGCTGTGTCCTATTTCATTGGGCACTTTCAAATCAACTGTCTGGATTTCAGAGCCCACCCTTTTGAACATGAGAGACTAGACAGAGACCTGGTTTTCTTTGCAGGGACAAGTCAGCCTCCATTCCTCTCCTGAAAAAGAATGCCTCTGCATGCCAGAGCAGGGAGTGGTGACCACGAGTCTCAAAGGCAGGCAGAGACTGTTTCTCCCACCATCACTGAATAAGCTGATATAGGATGGGTTCGTTTCCAGAAGCAGAGGACACTCTTCCACAGCAGTGAAATAGTTTTGTCTTTGGTATTGAATCACTTTCAGACCCGTCTCATAAACGGATTTTTTTGTGAGTTCCCGGGACTCATGTGAACATATGCGAACCCTGCATTTGGTCCTGGCTGCCAGTTTGACAGAGGAAAACTTGGAACTCTAACCTTGATTTATGATTGATGTATTTTAAAAAGGACTCAAAAAGCAGATTAAAAAGGCATTTAGAGTGTATTGGCTTTGAGATATTTCAAAGGTAATCTCCTACCTGTAAGGAGTGTGATTATTTTTCAGGTTCTGAGGTTTGCTGTCTCATTACTGAGTGACGACAAAAGCCGTTGTTCCTCCTGCAGGCCCCGTTTCCGTGTGAGAGCCTGCAGAGATTAGAGCTCTGCAGGCTGTGCTTTCCAGCCCTGCAGGAACCAGCCAAAGGCTGTTATCTTTACACAAATGCAGATAGCAGGCCTGAGGAGAGGTACTCAGATAAAGTGTGAGGGGCTGCCACAATGGAGATTTTTCTGGAAAGTTCAACCAAACTCTGGAAGTGTGTTCAGAGAATAGCCCTGTGTACATGTTAGGAATTGCAAAGTGGAAAAATCACCACATTTAAAGATCCTCTTTCTGTCAAGAACACAAGCCCCTGAGTTTATTTTTATGCCATGAAAACTACACTGGGGACATGACCCACAGCAATACTACCCATTGATGTTGCCCTCCAACTTCCATCTGCCATTTCTGTTGTCCATGTCTTTATGGGCTTGGTCCTACAAATCTTACCAATGAATTCAATGGGACATTTTATCTTTCAATCCCACAGACAGGGCTGTCCATATAACTCTCCAACTGGACAGCAGCCTGGCTGACTGTACTTCACAGGATCTCTGTGCCCATACACGTGGCAAGAAGCTTTGGTTGGAGGCTACAGAACACTTATTTGAAGGATTTTCTGCACATATTGTAATGGTTAGAGTTGTAAAAGCGAAACTTTCATGTTTGACAGCTATATTTTTGAATGGTGAAAGAGAGATGAGGGATGTCAAGAGAAAGGGCAAGGGATGTAGCAGTTATCTGGAGAAATTAGTAAGCTAAATAATAAAAAGCTCACCAGTCCTGAGTGAAATTGAAACATAGACAAAAAGGAAGATGAAAGTATGTTGGATATTGCTCAAATATCAACCACAAAAGAAGATGCGAAACCACTATTTTCCTAGCTATACTGATGGCACACAGTATTACAAACTTTTGCAATGTTATCATGAGTCTTCTGCTGCTTGGTAAGTTCTTTAATTACCAGCTTCTTTGTTTATCTGGTTATTCATGAATTTCTGTTTTATATTTTTAACAAAGCACTTCTGATAGAGCAATATAGTTGCACCCTTCAGAAACAAATGGGCAAAATGTAGCTTTATTTCATGAACCAGATGCTCTTTAGTCTTCAGCTGTAGAACATATTTTTTTTGCCCAGCCTTTTTTTCTCCTCATAATTGCTTTGTTTCAAGTCCTGATTTCATGAGGTATGGACTGGCAATAGTCAACAAATGCAGCTTGTTCCTGTTTGGGTGTCTGCAGGTGATTTTGGTGTTTGTTCTGGCGCTTTGAGCAGCCTTGTCTAGAGGAAAGTATCCCTGTCCATCTCAGGGGGTTGGAGTGAAATGATCTTAGAGGTCCCTTCTAGCCCAAGCCATTCTATGATTATTTCTCTCCCTTCAAGAACGACCCCAGTATCCTGTCGGTGTTGATAGCTCAGCTGGGATTTTTCCGTGCTGGATATTGCTGGCATGCAGGCAGCCTTTCCAGTCAGCAGACTCGCCCTTTCCATTACAAGGCAAGCTGTGGATATTCAGGTGCAAAACCTCCCCCTCTCTCAGCATAACAACTCCATGAGGCCTTAAATCTCACTGGAGCTGGCTCCCTCATGCTATATTAAGCCCTGTCTTTCCGAACTTAGGGTTCCTGATGGGACGAGAGAGATAATGTCGGTGTTTATGGGAGCAGACGGGAAGCAGCCGTCTGTCTGGGAAGCGGCCTCGGCCCTTCGAAGCGTAGGTGAGGCAACACCGGCGCTGCGGAGGCAGAGGTAGGAAATTACTCAAGGTGTTTTGTGCTGGGAACACAACACCGGAAGCTTAAAATGCTCTGTGGCTTTTATTTTTCCTTCGCAGTAGAGGGAAATAAGCACAAGAATAACCCACTAAGAGGCAGAATCTGGAAAAAGCTTCCAACTTGCACTGCCCGTGCGGGAAAGCGGCCGCCTCCTCCTTCGCCTCCACTTCGCCTCCCCTCTCCCTGACCCGGTGGAAGTCCTCNTGGCAGAACGCAGCCATGGCGGCCGACCGAGTGTTTGTGGTGGTGCTGCTTGCGGCGGCCCTGCTCTTCTTCGCCAGCGCCGTGCGAGGCGACGGGCTCCGCTCGCGGCTGGTGGGCGCCCCGGAGACTATCAAAGACCCCGAGAACGATGAGGGGCTGGAGCGGGCTCTGCAGTTCGCCATGACAGCGTACAACAGGGCCAGCAACGACATGTACACCAGCCGGGTGGTGCGGATCATCAGCGCCAAGAGGCAGGTGAGCGGCCGGGGGCGGCACTCTCTGTTACGGGGCTGGGAATGGGGCCGCCCGGATTCCTTTGGAGAAAGGGTAGAGAGCTAGCCTGGGGGCCTCTGCAGGCTGTCGTTCTTTCCCCACAAAAGGCGAATAAAAGCCTTTATTTCTATCTTGGCTTCTCTGTCTGAGTGACCTTGAGTGCTGCGCGCTGTGGAAGGAGCCAGTGGCTTCCCTGCGCCGCTCGTGAGTTAACACGTGTTTCTGTTTATTGCTAAGGAAGGTGCTTTGTGGGACATGTTTACTTGGATTTTGTTTCCTGATTCTAAGGGGGTGCCAAGTGCCTCTTTCGTGGAGGTTGCCACATATAATTCTCTCTGTACTTTCACAGTCTGTTTTCCATCGTGTAACAGGAGCACTGCCTGCCTTTCTGCCAGGCTTCTCTCGGCGGAGAGCCCTTCTCCGTGTGCTGTGAGTAAAGTTGTCTCTGCCGACCTCTCTCGTTGCAGATCGTGGCTGGAGTCAAGTACATAATGGAAGTGGAGATTGCCCGGACAACCTGCACAAAGCCAGCAACTGATATCCAGCGCTGTGCTTTCCATGAGGGGCCCCAGATGTCCAAGGTAGGCTCCAGGGCACAGCCTGTTGAGTCCCACCCCTCCCTGTTTCCAGCCCTGTCTCACTAGCTGGCTTTGTGCAGATAGCTCTAGTCAGTGTCCCTGTCTGCCTCAGCTGACATCAGAGACCTTATGCCCTTATACTTAACAAGGCAAAGCAAGTTTTGCCCTTGCAGAACTTGTCTCGGCAGTTGATGTCAGAGAGGGCAGGGCCTTTTGGCTGTTTTTTAAGTGGGGCTCAGGCTGGAGCAGTGCATGTGTCTCAGTCCTCTTAAGAAGTAGTCATGGTCTGGATCAGAAGGGTATGTGGAGGAAACTCTGTCATGCCTACAGGCCTCCTGGCTCTCAGTCCCCATAGAATTCTCATCTCTTCTTTCCCATGGTGATGTAAACATGCTTGGCATGCTTTCCTGTGGGACTTGTATTGCTGTGAATAGAGCTTTGGGCAAAGCACTGCCCAAAAGAAGCAGATCACCCCATCTTTCTGTGCCCATCAAACAGTTACACAGGCATTTTGTAATGAGTAATTGAGCTTTTTGGGTGGGAACAACAAATGTGTCTGCCTTCATCTGGCCTGAGTTCTTCTGTAGTGGTTCATTCCTTCTGTTGATGGCAGCAGCAGGGTGTATGTGCCCTTTGTTCCTGCCGGTGTGAGAGGTGTAGCTGCACATGGGAGAAGCACAAAACTGGTGTGTACCATTATGGCAACTGCAATGATTTGTCACATGTGGCTTAGCTGTGCCTGTGGGCTTGTGTTTGAGTATTGTCCATGCTGAAAGCGTTCCTCTGTGAGTGGATAAAGGAGATAACCCGATCCTCAGCAGTGCTGAGTGCTCAGCTTTATTTCTTAGGGTTTGTTTAAGAGATGTGACTCACTCTGAGCATGAGAGTGCTGCTCCAGGATACTTGTCTGGAGAGGGCAAATCTAGGAGTGAAGAACAGTGGTGAATGACACTGTTTTATGCTCTTATTTTCCTAACTAGTTTTTTCTTTCTTTCCTTAGCACACCATTTGCAACTTTGTAGTGTTGACTGTTCCTTGGCGAAACCAAGTGGAGCTGCTGGAGAGCAAGTGCCAGTAAGCCTACCTAGAGTCCAGCAGAGACCAGCAACCAGTTGTTCAGATCTAAAAGAAGGAGGCAATAACATAAATTGAGATGGGCTTTATCAACGCCTGTAACTTGGCTACTGACGTATGCTTGTGCTATGCAAATTAAACCATGTAACTTCACTTTTGAAGCACAGTATGATCTCAACTTTTTCTTCTTTGGAATTATTTTAGAGCCGCTGTTTTGGTCTCCTACAGCTTTCTCAATGAATTCACTCCAGTATCAGAATTCTTATTAAAACCTCTTGGTATCCATGTTAAGTGACTACTGTAAACATAAAAACTTAATTAATAATTGCCATGATGTGTGGTTTTCTTTGATCTTCTGCTGTCTTGGAGGGAGGGTTTGCTTTTATTTGTCACCTATGCTATCCTGCCCTAAGAATGGGATGAGAAGGAATATTGGGTCCTGATCAGAGGTGACAAACCATGCCTGCTTGTTCCTTAGCCTGGCCTCTGGTTTTGAGTAAAAGATGTAAGCCTTAGCTGTTTCAACTGAAGGAATTCTGCTTTGGAGAACTCTTGATCTTGATAAGATAAGCTGAAGCTGGTCCTGAGACTGTAATGGTTTTGGGTCCTGGCTGCTGTACTGTTCCAAGGCTGTAAGGAAGGAGGAGGCTCCCCTTGATAAAGTTATATTTTCAGGTAGTAGGGGAAGGTGCCAGGTCAAGAGAGAATCTTGGGACTGGGTGAAGGTGCTGAGGTGATTGGGGTGGTTCTTGTTTTTTTCACAGTCCTGATAAAGTAGGAAATGCTTTGTCTTGTGTTTTTGCTTTTCTGTATTTTAAGTAAACCTTTTCCTTCGGCTGTGAATCTCACCCATGGATACAGTGAGCCCAGTTCTTTGGGAGTGCATCTTCTGTGGTTTATTCTTCCTCCCAAGGGAAATGCCACTTCCTATCATTGCCAGGGTTTGCCAAGCTTGCAGTGAACATTAGGCAACACCTTGGCTCATGTTGGGAACATGAGCTGGTTGCCTGACACCAAAGATCTGCATCTGGGTTGTGCTCAGATCCAACAGGAATAAATCCCTGTTTTCCTTCCTTGTACATTCTCAGTACTCTGTATGGAGGTGGCCTGTTTTTTGTTGCCAGCCAGGTCAATGACTCTGCATGTTTCCATCTGCTGACCCTGGAAATCCTGGGTCAGGTTGCTCAGGTGCCCTCAGTTGTCCTTCTCTATCTCCTCAGTTAATACATGTTTATTCCCTGGCTTCCATCTATACAAGCACAAGGTGGTGGTGAAGGGATTCCCTCATGCTTTAGGTGAGTTTGCTTCTGTTAATGTTCTGTCCTCTTGGCTTGAGGATGGATAATTGCACAGGTCTCCTTCAAAGAGAGTCCAGGCGAGAAATGAAGGTGCAGATAGGTAAAATGAGGCACTTCCAGCACTTTGTTGTATTTATTAACCAGCAGCTCAGAACAGCTTGTGGAAAAAAATGGCTGTGCCAGAGAAGATGAGAGTTTAAACGTTAGGAGCTCCTGAATCTGGAGGTGTTGCATTTTCCTGTTGAAATGCCAGTGATAAGTACATAAACAAATGGCACAGATTACCCCATGCTCATAAACTGCTGAGTGTCGGCTTTGGTGATTATCCCACCTGGAGAAATGCCAAAAAAAGCCTGACCTAATTTAAACACCTTCCTCTCTGGGCTGTGCTGCTTTGCATTTGCAGCAGGCTAAGACCATTAGTGGAAGTTCCCCTGCCAAGAGCATTTTGCTTCTTAGGTCTTTTTGCTTGGCTGGCTGGTGGTGACTGGGCCAGCTGGACACTGAGCCCTCATTTTTTTAGCTGCCTTCTCTTCCTGACTTTTTCAAATGTTGGTGTCAGATGTGAACAGGTGACCAGGTAAGTGCTTGTTTCATGGAGTCTCTTGCTTTGCTTTGCTTGCATCTCATACATCAATTCTGGGAACATTCTTCCTGAAACTTAGTAGGGTCAGAGCTTTCCTGCTGCTATGGCTCATGAACCCAAGGCTTTTTCCTGGCTCTAGTTCTGAGGGACAGATTTAGGGCCAGCCATGTGAGAAGTGTAGCTCTCCTTAGCAGTGCCTGCACTTGCAGGCCTGTGCTCACATGGACTTGTGGCTCACAGCTCCTGGGTCAGTGTTCCCTGCTCATGCTGCTCCTTGGGTCATTGCCCTGCAGGGTTTTTCTGAGATTCTTGAAGTTATATCAGCACTCCCAGGTATGGACACTTCCCTGAGCACACAGCTGAAATAGCAATTTGCTGCAATTATGGAAAGAAATGGCCATGTGAGGAATTGGATCACTGTGCAGCCCTCAGTCTGAGCCACCAGTCTGTGGCTGTTGTGAATGCACTCAGGATGTATTCCTTAGCCTAAGGCATGGAGACCTCTCAGTGAGTGTTTAAAGATGCTTGGTTGGTTGTATTCATTGTTAACATGCAATGCCTTAGAATCCCTAGTGTGGATCCCTCAGAAGGTCAAATTCACCAATCAAGTACACATCCAGTTTTGAATCTTGGTGCTTTATCTTTTGACAGAGAGGGAAGACTTCATGTCCCTTTCCTTGTGGGATGCAATGGTCACCTGAGCTTCATTTCTGCAGGGTTGAGTAGGAAAGTGTCCCAAATTGGATCACTGCTGGGAATGCCGAGCCTTTCCATGACTCTTGTCACTCAGCATTAGTGGTGGCCTGCAGGTGAGAAGGTGGGAGGGCAGGTGCCTGTTTCTCCTCTCTGGGCAGCATCTGGGCAAGGAAGAGTGAGGAGGAGGACTCTTCTTGAGTGAGAAGAGCAGCAAATCTGCAGGCTCCACAGTGCAGATCCCTTCTGAGTGTCTCCCTGCTGACCCTCTGGTATGGGTCATGGCTCCCTGGGGCAGGACCCAGGGCTTGAGGTGACACATGCTAAAGCCTCTCTTCTGTGTCATTGCTCACTCACAGGGCATTGTCCAACCTCCATGAGCTGGAGGGCTCCTGCCTGTCGGATTTCACAGCAGGGAAGAAAAGGAGAAGCTTAGCTGCTCATCCCCATGATAAGCTGGGTGTGTGCTAGACGCTATTTTTAAGCTTTCTGGAGACAGATGTGGGTGTGTGTGAGCAAAGGGCTGATGATGGGGAAAACCTGTCCCTGTTTCCAGCTGGAGAAATCCCCTAGTGGCTCACGATGCCCTCACTGCCCTGCTGGGAGGCACTGTCCTCTCTTCCCCACGAGCTGAGAAACTTCTACCTTGTGCCCTGCCAACTCCAGCACTTCTCAGCATCCAGCTGCAGAAGAAAGTGGGACTCAGGCCAGGTCAGAGAATGCATTTTGTATCTTGAGTATGAAAGCTAGCAAAAGAGGAGTTGTTTCAGTGAAATAGTGATGCTTACACTAAGCATGCCTCTCTCCCTTATCCTAGGTGGTCTCCATCTGTGCAGGTGAGTAGTGGGGTTTTTTCCCCTTCTCATGGGGCCAAGGAGAGAAGCCCTGGCATCCCTGGAGGAAAATTACCATCTCCAATACCAGAACTGGCTAAAAGCAGGAGGAGGCTGGGGAAAAGATTGGCTGGGCTTTAAGGGTGGCTTTGGTTTGCAAATGCAGCCGTGCAGTTCTGAGCACGTCCAGAGCCAGTGGGATGGATGCTCTTCAGACACCACATTGCAGCTCACTTGGGTGACATGGGATGTATCAAGCTCCATCTGTGCAGAATCACAGTTTGGTGAGCTTGGGGATTGCAGAGCTGGTTCCAGGAAGGGTATGTGGGAACTTTTCAGGAACAGGCTTCGCTCAAGACAAGCCATAGCCTATAAAATGAAATTAGGTTTGGGCCTCTGAGCAGGGCTGGGCTGGGCAGGTTGGCTAATTATGCTGACCTTCCCTTGGTGAAACCCATGGGACTGGTTAAAATGACTAGAAATTTTTAATTACCTGCTTTTCCTCACCAAACAGCAGGTCTTTTCACTGCTTTCTGTGTTAGCCAGATAACATAGATGGAAATGTTTTTCCTATTTAATCTGACATTTTCAGTGTCTGCTGCACACCCCAGATGGTTCAGTAGAAATGATTTCTTCTGTGAGATGTTGAAAGAATAATGAAACATGATGTTTCTACAGCTCTGACACGCTTTTTGCCCAGCTGCTTGCATGAACAAAACTGTCTGGGATCGCAGTTTGATAGGAAATTGGAGAACTGACAAGGAACTTATTTGCTCTGTGCTCTTGTAAACTACTTTCCAAATGTAGGAAATACTTCTTGCAGATGCTTGTGCTAGGAAAGCAAGGAATTCAGATATTTGAGTACAAGGGGTGTGGAAGGGTCAGATTGACCAGGGAAGATTTACCTCCTGTAAACCAAATTTTTCACCTGGTCATAGAGAGTGTCAGCTCAGTGCTAACTGCAGAGCTTCTCAGCTGATAATGGGAGGAGAGGTGGGAGGAAAAATGCCTGACAGGTTTTCAGGTGCTCCAGTGAGCATCTTCCATCTATCAACAGAGTCAGTTCGATTGGGAAATAGTGAGAGTGAGCAGTGAGTGTGAAATTAAACATTGGCCCCAGACTGACATGTTTTGGTCACATTCCACTGGACTTGGTCTGAAATACTGACACAGGCAAGCAAGGTTTATATATTTAATTTTACTTTTTTAATTTTTACTTTTGTAGAGAATGTTGAGGGAACCCCTGCCTGGGAAGATGCTGTGTGATGGCATCTGAAACCAGCACTTAAGCTGCAGAAGTGACCAGATATCCCTCTGGGCTGCTCTTCCCTGGGCTTAATCATTAGTATCTGCATTTTACTGAGGCATTTGTGTTATCTTGTGGAAGATGCAGTTTCACAAGCCTTCCTGAAACCTAGATGTCTGACAATCACACTTGTGCCTCCCAGGACTGGAAGAGAGAAAAAGGCACTGCTGCTGCACATGGTATGGTTAGCAGTGAGGAGCAGGGCAAGTGACAGTAGTGGATGAATTTCCAGCACGGAAAAGTGCTCCCTGGGTCCCCCAGATACCTGGGACTAAGTCAAGCCTTCCTTTCTCAACTCTTGTGGCCTCGTACATGTAACATGAGATCTTTCCACGGGGGGTCAGCCTCTTACAGGAGATGCAGGAATGGAAGACAAGCCGGTTTCTTACTCTCAGCAAAAGGAAGGCAGCACCAAGCATCTGCCACAGCCCTGTTCCTTATCCCAGCAGGTCATCGTCCATCTGCTTCCCAGTGTCTGCTGGAGAAAGGTCTGATCCAGCCTGCCTGGAGCCTGCTTTGATCAGCTAGGCAGAAGGACACTAGAGGGGACTGATCAATGTCCCCTGGTCAGCCAGGGGGACTGAGGGGAGGGACTACATCAATCATCCCTTCAGAATCCTGGATGTCCACAACAGATACTCTCTTGCAGGATCAGCACCCATTTTTGCAGCTTTTTGCCTGGGTATTTCCACTGCCAACAGACACCTCTCAGGTGTGTCCAGGTGTTATGCAAACTGAAGGAAGTTACTCTGATTTAACCCCATCTTCTTGTCCTACTTCTGAAGAGAATTGTTTGTGTAACTGTGATGAGCAAACCCAAACGTATCTGCCCCTAGGTGGAGGAGTGTTTACAATGTTCTCTGAGATCACGATAAAGATTGGTTTTGTTGCTATGGGATTTCTATTCACTCTGTAATATTCACTCTGCGTTTTTCTCAATAGCTCAAATGTGATGGAAACACATTTGAGATTCTGTCAGTCATGTCCCTGCAAACAGAAATCCTGAGGCTGTGTAAGCAAGTGTGGGAATTGGGATATTGAAAAATGAGCATCCTTGACCACTAATCCTCCACTACCTTTGTACCTGGCAGGTGCCTGGAGAAGCAGTCTAACCCACACACTGACAAATTGTATTTGTGGCTGCTACAAATTTTATACAGGTACCCACATAAATGTGTGCAGGGAAGGGCTGTGAACTTTCCTGAGCTCTGCTGAAAATGTTACACTGAATATATCTCCTTACATTTAGCTCTTCAGGAAAACCAGGATCAGATAGAAAAATATTAACTTATTTTGGTGAAATAACCAGCTGTTGTTCAGTCTGCTGCCATAAGAAAACAAGCAGAAACTGAATGTTATAATAGATTAAGGATAAATTAATTTAGTGACTCTTCAGATCCTTGGTCTAATTGAAATGCAACCTATTGTGCTTTTGTAGAATTTTGCATGGCCTTCCCAAAACCAGCTGCTGACACATGGCCTGCTTGTAAATATTTGAGCTCCTGAACACAGGCACACCCTTCAATGGGCAGGTAAACCAGTGACTCTGCAGACACTGAAACTGCCCTTGTTTTGATCCCAGTGACATTTAATACTGGCAAACAGGCATCAAGTGGGAAACTGTCCTTATGCTGCCCCAAATATGCTTCAGGGCCACGTGCAAAGCCAGCAAAAGTTGTATGTGCACTTCTGAAATCAGTGGTAAATGTCCTCCAAACCCTAGGAAATTACTGCCCAAAATTAGATGAGATCTGGAGATTTCAGTTTATGTAAATTCCTGTGACTGTCCCAGGGATTATTAAAGCAGAACAAGAGCCTTATTCTAGTTGGCTCCTGGACCCCTCAGTCTATTGACTTGCATAAATCTTATTTGCTTTGGAATTGAAATTAGCTCCCTTAACTGCATCAGCATAAAGCAAGCATCTCATTTTCTACAAGTCTTTTTTTAAAGGTGGACTGAGATTAAATAGCTGGCAACTCAAGCAGATATAAAAGGCTGTGTTGTGGCAATGCAAATGATGTGATATGTGGCATAATTGGGATCCTTGTCTAGAAGAAATGAAAATCAGGATGGTTTTTTTTTTTTTTGCTTGCTGCTTGCTTGCTCACTCCTGGGATGTTGTGCCATCAATTAAGAGCTGATTCCCTGTGAAGGTGAAAGTCCCCACTTTGATGTGAGACTGGGAAAACTGCAAATTGTCTCATATCAAATGGTAAACATTGAGAAGGTGCAAATATTAATTGGGAGTGCTTGGCTGGGGGTGGTCCTGCCTGTGCCCAGGTCAGGCATGGCTAAATTTCTTGTTTTCTGCTAACAGCCAGAGTTTAATGAGGTGGATGTGAGTGAGGACAAAGTGTTGAGTAAAGGATGGGGGCTCTTGTTAGCATCCAAGTGCCAGCTGTGGTGTCTGGGGGAGCCAGGATGTCCCCTCCAAACCCTCCTGTGGGCTGTTCAGAAAACCTTTTTCCTTTTTGGAGTCCTCAGAGAGCTCTGCACAAGATCCCCTCTCTTCAGTGCTTCCTTGGTGGAAGGCTAAAGCTCTTACTTCTCTGGAGGCAAAACAGCTACTAAAGAGCTGCTGAGCAGCTACTGAACAGCAGAAAGTTTGTAGTGATGCTTGTCTTGTTACCAGCTGCATCTCAGTCCTCAGTTACTGGGTTTGGTAAGAAATCTTCAGTAAGACCACAGACAAATTCTTGATGATTATTTCCTACACTTCAATTTAAGGAGAAAATAGCAATGAGATTGAAGGAAGCCTTTTGGTTTCTGTGCTTAATACAGAATGATTCAATCCTTTGTCAGAGCTAACTCTGTGCTCTGAGGCCATTGCCAGAGCAGAGGAAAAATAATTTTTTCACACCCATATGTGAGGTTTTTATCCTTTTTATCTGGATTTGTTTACCAGCTACCTTTTTTTGAGGGTTTTGAGATCTGAGAGAACACGTACTTCACTAATTTTATTTAATCTCAGGAGTAACTTGACTTTTATCATTATGTCTTATTTTTTGTGAGTTTAGGGTTGTTTTTATAGATCAGTTTTGCTGGTATGCTCAATTTTTATTACTATGGAGTAGCATAAAAGGTGGGCAAGACCTTCAGACTGCACCAAAACCTAATAGTTTTGAAAGTGAAAGGTGTCTAAGGATGATATCTGGTTACTTGGTTCTCCTAAGCTCCTCTTTCCCTTGCAAGGCAGAGCTCAGCACAGGTACCTGCAGCTCTCAGGGCAGAAGCCATCTGTGTATCAAAATAACACCTTGTTTGAGGGGACATCTCAGGCTGTGAGGGATGGAAAAGGAGGTTCTGGGGATGTTTACACAAATTTGGTGGTGTTTAGAGCAAGGGTAGCAGTGCCACTTTTTCTCCCTGATTGACTGCCACCATTCCTGCAAGGATGCACAAACTGCTGCCTGAACTGTTTATTTATAGCCCTTCATAAAACCAATTATCCAAATGTCACAAAACGGTGTTATCATTAGTGCATTTCCTCCTGTATTAGCATGCCCTGAGCTCTTGCACTGTCAGGGCAATAGAAAGGGCAGAGGAAATCTCGTGGCCTTTTACCAGCAATGGCACAAATCACATTTACTGGGCTGTGCTAGAGCTGAAGTAACATTTCTTCAAATTCCCAGCCCTGCAGGCCTGAACAAAGTGTTTTTGCAGGAGCTGAGAGGCTGCCAAGGGAAGATGAATTGCTGATCCTGGAGGGAAGCGTGCTCCACACTAATCTGGCTGCTGCATAGTAACTGGGATGGTGGGTGGTGGATGGATCAGGAGAAAATGGATTGCATGCACAGAGGTGTTCATGGGCCAGGACAAATTGTGGCCTGCCCCTTTTGTGCTGGGGAAGAATCGGGTCTCCTCCATGTTCCTGAAGTGTCTCCATGTTCCTTGCACATGGGAGAGGTGATTGGGCTGGGACATTGCCCTGAGAGGCTCAGCCTGGAGGCTGGATGGCACGAGAGGACCTAAGAGCAGATTCCCAGTAGTACAGGGAGGTGGCTCTTCCAAGGATGTGATAGTGGGTGCTGTTTTTCTCCTGCTGCAGGCTTCAGGCTGTTATGTGACTGCCACTTCTCCCAAGTGCTACTGGATGTTCAGAGTTTGTGGCCTTCAGGATGGAATTCTGGACACCCATGTCCAACTTCTCCACATTCACCCAGAAGGCAAGCACACAGGCCAACAAATCTCCCTCTCTTGCCAGTGGTCCACTGCAGGTTTTGGGAGGTCCTTTGTTGGTGCTGAGGTTTACACCTTGGCAAGGTTGGCCTGTGGGCAGAGAGCCTTGGTGGAGGCAGCAGGGAGCCAAACTGCTTCCCAGAGGGGACAGTGTCCCAAAACCAGGATTCTAAGAGACTTGTTTTCTGGCTCTGCTACTGGCCTTGGGTGATTTTGGGCAAGTTCCTTCATCTTTCCATGCCTCAGTTTCCTTAGCTTGTAAAATGGTGATAATAATTCAAAGTCAGGCTGGATGGGGCTCTGAGCAACTTGGTCTAGTGGAAATGTCCCTGCTTATTGCACAGGATTGGACTAGATAGCCTTCAAAGTCCCTTCCAGCCCAAAACCCATTCTGTGAAAATGTGGTGCTCCTCTCTTACCCAAAATAATAATCCCAGACTCATTTGGGACCTGCTAGTAGATGTAAATATTCACTGCTGTGGTTACACAGGAGCTGAGCTCTTATTTGTCAGGGTAATTTTGTCAATATGTAACTTTTAATTTGTTCTGGCAACAAATAATAATGGGAGAATAAACTGCCTCATCATAATATAATTTTCAGGGTTTGCAGAGGAACATTTCCTACATCTCTCAATCTGACCCTTATGAAACATGGGTGATTTTACTACTTGGAGAAATTAATTGTGCTGTACAGTATCTGCATCTTTCCGCCTACACATGTTCATGAAATGTTAGGATTGTTTTTGTTAGGTAGTGCTGCTTATGCCTCAGCAATTTCCAATGAATACCTGACTATAAATTGCTGAGATGCTTTCCTAGTGAGTTAAAAAATGATTTAGGATGGGCTTTATTCATTCCCCTTACAGAAAAATAATAATTTCAGGCAGGGTAGGACCCTTATTTTCCATAAACAGATGCAGAATTTTCCCCCCTTTTTTTTGGTGTTGCAGTTTTATTTTATTTAAAAGTTTTACACTGAACAAATTACTAATATCTGCTGCGCACATGAGAATGTGCAATTAATTATATCTTCTGTGCCTTTGCAAAGTTGCTCTAAGGAGGTTTGAGTAGTGAGGAAGCAATAAGAGCCCGTGAGGATTCACATTCCTCTTGATCTGGTTTGGATGCCAGTACTGTTTCCAGAAGGTTCCTCCAGTCAGGAGATGCTGTTGGGGGGGACAGCAAAGCAACACCCAGATGTGTGTTAGAGGGGCAGACAAACAGAATCACAGAATGGGACAGGTTGGAAGGGACCACAGCAGGTCCTCTGGTCCAACCTCCCTGCTCGAGCAGGTTTGTGCTCTAACCATGGCACAGGATTGCCTCCAGACACTTCCTGAATGTTTTCTGAATATTTCAGTGAGGGAGACTCCACGACCTCTCTGGGCAACCTGTTCTTCCTCATGTTCAGTGGAACTTCCTGCATTCCAGTCACTGCCTTTTGCCTCTCATCCTGTTGCTCAGCATCACCAAGCAGAGCCTGGCTCCATCCTCCTGGCACCCATAGAAGGTGTGTGCAAAATGGATCCCTGCAAACCTTCCAGGGAAGAGCCAGGTGAGGGTAACACCAGGATGGATGTCTCTCAGGTGGTGCAAGACCTTGGCCAGGGATAGAGATCTGTTTTCTGCTGCACAGCTGAGTCTCAGCCAGGGGCTGGCAGCTGGGGGCTCAGGGTTTCAGGCTGCAGCCCAGTAAAGGGGCTGGCTAGACTGGGGATGAAAATGGGAGTGAAAACCAGGGCAAGCCAAGAGCTGTCATCTCCTGCCACACCCACTGCTGCTCACAGGGCTGACAATCCCCTTCCAGCAGAGCCAGTGTCACTCCTTTTCCCATTTTTTGTAGGCCTGTGCTGTTTCCTGCCTGCATCCTCCTGGCTTTCTCCCCATCTATAACTTTCTGCCTTGCTTTTCAAAGAGTGCATTTTTCATTCCCTTTGTAGGCTACAAATGCTGGTAACTGAGGCCAGCTGGGAGTGATACCTCCCTGACAGGCTGCAGAAACATCAGATGTTTAATTGGTTGCTCCACCCTAGGATAAATAAACCCTCAGAGCCTCAGCCTTGAGTGTTTAATCAGAAGAGTTAAACATTCGGGGAATTGGATCACTTTATCTCTTTGCTTGGAAGTTTTTCTGCTTCTCCTTGATGAGCCAGACATGCTGACAGTTGGCAGAAATCTTAGAGACATTTGTGCAGAGAGAAGCTGGAGCTGAATTTTTTTTTCCTGATTGATTCTGGAGACTATCAGATGAAGAAGTTATTGAAAAATGGGAGTGTGGTTCAAGCTCTCTGACACTGGCTTTTCTTTCTGAACACATCCTTCTCAGCACAACTGTGCTTCCAATTTATGGAGAGAAATTACTTTTCAATCAGGACTGCTGGGAAACACAACCCAACAGGAATTCACAACCTTTCTACCTCTTGCTTTTCCCTCTCTGCTTCTTCTTGGCTGCATGTCACTCCTGAGCAGCTGCAGCAGGAGAGATGGGATCATGAATCACTGCCTTGGGGAAAATGCAGATGTTCCTCTCATGTTGTTCAGGAAGGAAGCTGAGTAATGCCATATGCAGGTGTTAAGTGCAGGTGTGTTTGAGGAGTGAGCTCCTGGCCAGCTGTAGGTTGGACCTGGCAGAAATCTTCTTGGAGGCAGAAGTTTGGCAGTATGGTATTGATTTCACATTGTTGAATTCTCATATTAATGGAAACATTTGGCCTTTGGACGATGGTGTTCTTAATTCTGCCCAATGCACGATGTGCCAGGGTGTCAGCTGAGATGGCTTTGAAAGCATTGCTCCTCTCAGGCCTAGGGGAGTTTTTTCCAAGAGCTTCAGGTGGAAGGCAGATGGTTTGCAATTGCTTTTTGTTCTGAAGTGAGACACTGAAATGAAAAACATCTTCCATGTATTAATTGCAAATAAATTATTAGCAACGATAAAAGTTTCCTGCCCAATTAGATTTCAAAATGAAAACTGTGTAGAGATGATCACAAGCCTAAGGTGCCACTTTTGTTACAAACAGACATCCCATAATTCATAAACGTCTTTACTTTGTGAAGGGGAAGAAGAGGAAGCTTTCCTGTCCCTCCCACCTCCTTTAATTATTACCTGCACCTGCATGAGCTCATAGGAAATAGACCCATAGTGATAAATAGGGAATGAGATTTTGTTCTGCCTCTGGCTGTCATGCAACATTCATCCTTTTGAGGGATTTTTGCTCCATCTCTGCAAGCTTCATGCACTAATGCTCTCATTTTATTGGCACAAACCAGAACATTTTCTGCAGGACAGAATCCTTCAGGGCTCTGGCCCATGTTGCTCTGGGGAGCCTGGTGTGTTGGGGTCACTGCTGAGGTAAAATAAGTGCTTTATGCTGTTATTCAAGTGCTCATTATACCTTGGACTCCTTGGATTTTCTTGATAAAAATAGTTCATATAACTTTCAGGTTATTTAGCTCTTTATATTATTCCTTTAAAATATGAAATAAAAGTCTCCTTTCAAATAGAAGAATGGATGCACTTGCATAAAGAAAAGGTGAAATGAAACATCTGAATCACTCTGACCTACCCAGTTCTACTGAACAAATTTCATGCAATTTGTGATTCATGTCAGCACCCTCAAAACCATGTTATTTCCATCAAATTGATGATGTGTCCTTTTTCCTTCCTGCTTCTAATGAATTACATTCTCACTGCAAATTGGATCATCCAGCCTTCCACTGGAAGGTCAGGGATGTTTGTGTGGGTGGGGACCTTCCACAGCTAAAGGAAGGCATGGGTTGTTCTGTTCTTGCAGCTCTCCATGTAGCCCTGAGCTCCCTCTGGCTTTCCTCCCCCAGCTGAGTGACTGCTCCACACTCCTGCACCTTCTCTTGCCCCTCTTGCTGATGTCTCATCCCTTGTGGAAGCCCCTCCAGCCCCATGGTTTCTGTCCCTGTGCAGCATTTCCAGCTGGGTGCTGCTTCAGCTTTTTGCCCCGCTGCCTTTCAAAGCTGCCCCCGTGGTGCATTGTACCTGATAAGCAGAGAACAACGTGACTTCTCTTGAGCTTGCCGTAAGGAAAAGTCCAAAAGTCAAGCCATGGATGTGCATTTTGATCTCCTCCACAGGGGAAAATAGGGCAGTAACAACGACGCTCAAAAGTGAGCTTTTCCTCTGGCAGAGCTGACCAGGAAAGGCCCAAGGCTGGAGAAGAAAGGGAAAGATGGGGGCAGATAAAAAAGCTGGTCATCTCTCTGTTTTTCAGCACCAAACTCATTCTTGCAGGAGCCCCTTTGCTGTGCAGCCATCTTCTGCAAAGGTTAAAAAGGCTTTTCTCCATTTTATATTAGATATGGACTTTGAGTTTGAAAAAAACCCCAATCCTGGGTATTTTATAGCCTGAGCTATCCAAAATTTTGAGTCATAAACTCACCTCCCACAGCTGGCTGTGCAATGTGCTCCTGACTTGTTCCTGCCTTCATGCACATGGCATTACCCATCCTCACACTGTCTGATGTGTGTGTGGCACCAAAACAGCAGCTGTAACACAGTGTGCTACTTCCCATCTGTGGAAGTTGAAATCTTAGCAGCTCCACGTGCCAAGCGTTGGGCTGTGGCTGATACTCCCCATGGATGGGGGTCAGAGTCCCTGATCTGTGCCATTGTGGTTATTGCCAAAGCTGAACTTATGCAGGTGTACTTTGCCCCCTCTCTGATGCCCTCCAGGGGCTGGATTCAAGCGTGCCAGAGTGCTCCTGAGCAGCTCAGCCATCCCTGATTTCTTCCTGCAAATGTTGAAAAGCTGGGTTTCATTTCAACATACCAGGAATTGGTTTCGGCTCATTTCCTGCAACAGCCAGCAGCACGCTGGGCTGAACGCTCAGGGAAAGCCAATTTAAGCAGGGCTATTCCACAGAAAGCCAGTTGTGAGTGATCTGTTTAATTTCAGGACTCACAGTGCGTGCTGGCCTGCAAGTGGCACGGATCAGGGAGCAGAAGCCAGGCTCTGAGCTGCACGTGAGGAGGCGTTTGCAGCAGACTGTGCTGAAGGAGCTGGCTACAGAAGGGTGCATTACTGAAGATAATTTGGGATTGTGATGCCTTCCCAGTGCTATTTCCCTCTTGAAAGGAATAAATCCTCCTGAAAGAGAGGGTTTTTATCAAGGGAGAGTTTCTGTCAAGTGACTTCATTATAGAATTATAGAACAGTCTGGGTTGGAAGGGACCTTTAAGGACCACCTAAATAAACACCTCTGCAATAATCTTCACTGAGACCAGGTTGCTCAGAGCCCTGTCCAGCTTGACCAAGAAAGTTTCCAGAGACGGGGCAGCTACAACCTCTGCTTGTTCCAGTGTTTCACCATCCTAATCATAAAAAATTTATTTCTAATCCAAGTTGACCCTGCTTCAGTTTAAAGCCATTATGTGCCCTGTGACCTTACCAGCCTCAGGAGGCTTCCTCTGTGCCCTCCTAGCCTGTGAGGGGTAATGATGACCAGGAGCACAGCTCTGAGGCTGTGCTTTGCCACTGTGGGTGGTGCCAGCTCTTCTATGCTGTGGTGCAGAGGTGCACAGTGTGGGCAACTTCTTCAGCTCCTCTTCTCTCTGGCTTTGTTCCAGTAGAATGAGCATTATTTTCCTTCTTTTCTGGTTTCCTGGCTTCATGCAAGTCAAGCCCATTTTCTGAGCAGTGGTGCACAGCTTACCTTTGCTGCCGTGCAGTGCAGAAGATGATGACATGCCTGTGATGTGCTTGGCAGAATCTGTCTCAATTTTACCAGCAGAATTCATTCAACTCCTCAATCACAACCATAATTACCAACAGTACAAATCCATTTGACAGCAGCTTGTTCACCAGCTCACCAGTTTTGTGTACCTGATGCAGCCTCTTCTTAATTATCAATGAAAGGGGAACTGTGTTATGATGTGGATTCAGCTGCAGCAGAAATAAGCAAATATTTCTTCTTCTTTGTGCACAGAGCTGTTGGCCCAGCTCTTGACCTTTATTGATCATTGTCTGGGAACCCAAGCACAAGCAGAGAGAAGAGCACAGGCACAAAAAAACCCCCCAAAACCTGAAGGAAAAACCAGAGAGCAGTGAGGTTAACATGCTGCACAAGATCAGAGGCTCATTCAGTTTGGTGGAAACCTCTGGAACAGAATGGATCAACTGTGAATCAAACCAGGGTGCTTTGGACTTTGTCCTGCTGGGACTTGAATTTCTCCATGAACAGAAATTTTACCAGCTGTCTGGATAACCCATTCCAGTGCTTGAATATCCTTATAATAAAGTATTTTTCCTTAAACCCAGCTAGAATCTATAATTTCAGCTAATTTCTGTGGTTTCTATGGACCAGGATGAAGTGGGGCTCTGCCTCCTCAGCAGCCTTCTGGCGGGTACTGGGGGTATGCTGTTTGTCTTTGGGCAAACACTCACTATTTTGCCACTGAATTTTGTTGTACTCCTGGTCACATCACCTCCCTGTGTTGACATTTCTCATCTGTAATGATGTCACAGTGATGACACTTCATACAACATTCAGGGTTCCATGCACAGTTTGCCTGAAAGGTTTTCAGAGCAGGAAATGCCACTCCAGATTGGACCAGCATCCACAGCAGCTAACTGTGCCTGTAAATTTTTAGCTTTCCTTCATTTGAAGTAAATCCCCACCAAGAGAGATAATTGCAAGATTGTTATATGTACATCCACGTGTTGTTCTTTTGCAACACACACGCTGTAAAATATATGTATTGTAAAATATTACCCTACTTAATAGATCCTTGTAAGTTGAAAAATTTATGTGGCCACAGTGGCAGCTTTCTCCCAGAGGTATAATATCTCCTTTTGACTTAGACAGCAGGAAGGTGGTGACCACCTATCTGGAGGACCAGGGAGCTGACAATAATTCCTCCTTGTCACAACAAGGTTTCACATTAATTTCTTGCACATCAGCTGTGTTGTCCCAAAGCTGCTCAAAAAATTCTTGCTTGTCTTGCCCACAGAAAGTTTGTTGGTTTTTTTTTCCCCCTATTGGAAACTGTTGCAATGAAAATTGCCCAAAAATGGAGAATGTTGGTGAACTTACAATCTTTATTTGATTTTTGTAGGAGTGTGTGGAAATACAATTATTTGGTGAAACTGCCAGAGAGTCACATGGGAGCTATCCTTCAGAGAATACATCTAATTTCCCTCATGAGTCAGACTCCCTTGTCATATCATGACAAGGGGAAACCATTGGCAAAAAATATTTATTTTGAAGTCCTGATTAGTGCAGTTCTCCCCTCATCAACTAACAACAAACCCCCTCAACAAAACAGAGTAAACAAATCACATTTCTTCAGAAAAGTGGATCTTGACAAAAGTCCTAAATAATTTAATGAGAAATTCAAGTCTTGAAAGACAGTCTAGATGAAAAAATAGATGAAAAAATCCACTCTGCTAAGTTATGTTCTGAAAGTTTTGAGTCAATTTGCTGAAACTTTAGGAGTGAAGGCTCTCAAGAGGGGCAGTTCTGAAGAAAAAAAAAATCAGTTTCTCTGTGAGTATTGAGAAATACTCTGCAATCTGCTCAAAGGAGTGACTTTCAGAACTATCAAATATTTGTATCAAATAAATTATGAACAATGTAGAGATCCTAGCTTATTTCCCATGTCATTTCACTTCATTGGAACCAAGAAATAAGTTTATGAAAAGGATGATCAGAGCACCACCGGGGAAGAGGACAAGAAGCAAAACCTCACTCACTGCATTTGTTCCATTAGGAACAAATTGCTTAAACAATCTAAAAGGTTTATAAAAAAAGAGGAGCATCTTTCACCCTGGGTGTAACTGAAGCACCTAACACAGTTATATGAGGAAGAAGTGCACAGAAACTTGCAAATGCTAAAGAAAAGAAAAGGCTGGAGGGAGAGGAGGATTCACTTCTCTCGTATTCCACTGAAATCTTTCAGGTAAGTTAAAAAAAACTCTCCTAGGCAGCAACATAATTTAACATTCACTGGAAAACCAGTAGGTCCAGGTGCTGAAAGGAAAATTTTCCCCTCCCATGTTCACCCTCCCACCTGCTAAGAACATACCTAACAGGGCTCCTCCTGGCAAACTCTACAGTGCCCACACTTGCAGAGGCGGACAAAGAAAGACCCTGCGGCAATTTAAGCACAGCTTTTCATTCCTCTCCTTTTCCCCCTGCCTGTGCCTTTCATGGCCGGGCAGATCAGAGCCGTGCTGGTGGCCATCAGTGCTGGCCCTGGGAGCAGCAGCAGGCAAATCACAGAGAGCAGGCTTGGCAGGAATTCACAAGGTCTCACCTTTCCTCTTTCACCTTTCCTCTGGGCAGCATCAGCAAAATTTGCAGAGGTAACTTCTTCACCCCAACAGATTTCTTCCCTAGCAGTACTCCAGCACGGGAATTTTTTGGTCTCCTTTGTTTGGGCTGGACTGAACCAAATCTCCAGAGAATGAATCACCCCCCAGGCTCGTGGAGAGGGAGAGATTACCTCTGACAATGAAGAGTCCCTAAGCCAAGGGACCCCTCCTGGCTCTCGGGGACAGGCTGAGGAGAGAAACTGTTGCTGCCAGAGACACTGGACATCCTCAGGGAGTGTATCCCATCTTCCCTTAGGGGAATGATTTCCAGTGGAGATGCTATGCAGGATTTGTTGAGGAAGGTGGAAGTGCTGGAGAACAGGAGAGAGAGAAAGGGAGAAAGGTGAGGGATGGGGAGGATGTGATTACAGTTCTCCCTCTTCTCGCAGTGCTTTGTGGAAATACCAGAGTAGATTCCATTTGCTGCTGTGCTCTGGTGGATAAGGAGCCCTTCAGCTCAATCCAGGAAGGTGGTACAGAGAACAGGCATCTCCTTTGGCAGCCCCAGTCTCTAGAGGTGGGAACTGCTGGCAGGGACAGCTCAGCCTGCCCTGGGACTGCCCTGCAGCCCCCGGCTGTTCTGCTGCCTGTGCACTGGGCACATGGAAATGGAGAGTAAATGAATGCTGCTGCTGAATGGAAGGGCTCCCTGATTCAATGAAGAGACATACCTCAGGTAATAGGGAAGAGATTTATGCCTTGCCAAAGCGGGCAGGAAGGAAATAATTCTGCTAGGCACAGATCGCTCCTTCCATCTACTACCACTGCTGCAAGGCATTCTGGAAGAAATTCAGGTGTCCCCGAATGAAGCAAGGCTCCTTTCAACTGCCAGGGTTACTTTAGCAGCAGGTAGAATTGCTTCCTTTGCAACATTTATTTTCTCGGGTAATTTTCCTACACATCCCCGAGGCCACACTAATGTTCCCTTTTATGCTCAACTAAGCAGGTGATTGATCCTTGCTGGAGCCCTCCCTGTATGGAGAGGGGTCAGAGCAGCACCCAAAACCACAGAAAAATCAGCTGTATGAGACACTTAGCTCCCTACAGCCAGGTAATTTCTTTTCCCAGCTACTCTGCCTGAAACCCCATCACTCTGACAGCAAAAGGATGGTGCCTTGTTCCCTCTAAATTAGGAGCCCCGAAAGAGGAGATTTGGCATCTCTCCTAAAGTGCCCTTGTTCTCCCCTCTGTGCTCTGGACGGTCAAAGTGTGTCCATCACCCCCTGACTCCCAGGGGCTGATGATGGGATGGCACTCACTTCAACACTGCTGTGTGTTCCTAAGTCAGAAAACATCTCCTGACCAATTGCAGCATTTGTGGCCATTCCTAGCATTTATGTGCACATCACTGTGTTTATGGAGCAATGCACAGTTGTGAAAGCAGATGGTTTGTTAAAAAAAAATAGGAATGCTTCATTCAGGCAGTCAGGGAGAAGTGACTCAACAGCACGACTGAACAGCCTTTGGGAATGCACAGTTTTAAAAAAGATTTTCTTCATGGGACGCAGCAGAACTGCCCTGTCTGTGGCAGTGGACTTAATAATATTCAGTGGGATTTTTCAGTAGTGCTTCAGGTTTGCCAGAAGGAAATTTCTTATCCTTAACGACCCGTGCTGCTAAATTATTTAGGTGTCATTGATGTCTCCCCACTAGTCCTAATGAAGGCCAAGTCAGGCTCTTTAATAAGCACAATGATGCAGTCTGCACCATTTGGGTCCTTGGTGGAAGCTGTGCTGCTCAGATGATGGGAGCTGATTAAATCTGTATAGCTCCACTATGCAGAGATAACTGTCCTGAATGTTCCCATTTTTCCTTCTGTCAAAAAATAAAAGACCTATTTGGTGAATATCCATCAAGGAAGGACAAAATTTGGATGACTGACCACAAAAGGGCAATTTTTACAGCAAATCCCACTGGTTTAGTGATATTTTGTACCAACATGAGTTAGGGGCAATGTTTATCAGCAGAGACTGCAAGTTTAGCATTTCAGATTGCAGCCCTTAATGCCCCTTAATTATTGTCCCTTGAGGTCCAGCACACACCTGTGTTATTCACCCACAGTGTTTGCACCTGGAGGAAAATTAAACCGGGAGGCAGGGAATACAAATTTTGGGTTCAAGCACCAGGGGAAATTACATGTTCTCTGAAGAGTGGGGCACTTCTGCCCCTGACTTCTGAGCAGAGAACATTCTAGGAAAAAGAGAGCAGGACATACTCCATCAGCCTCCCCTGCAAAGTACTGACACTGCAACCTAGATGTTGTTGTGCCTGCTAAAACTGCTCGGTGGTGTTGACTGTGTTATCACCTACCCCTTCTACTGCTCCTGAAGGAATAGCTGAGCTCCTTAGTTGGCAAAATCAATAAAAAGAATCATCACGGGAATCTGTGCAATTCTCTCCTAAATGATCCCACAGTTCCTGAAAGAGGTCAAGCACAGCTCAGCAGGTTGCATGCACGGGAGGAAGGGAGCAGAAACCAGGTTATTTTCTGTCAGCACTTCCAGAATGCAGCAGCTCACAGTGCATTCCATCTGTAGCTAAATAGGAAACTTTCCAGACAGCAGATTTTGCCATCAGAAATTGCCATGTTTTCTTGAAAGTAAATTCTTTTATGAGACTATAATGGCTTTGATTTATATTTTTAATGGGGGGAAAAATTGCAGTGAATTATTTTGGATTTGTCATTTTTTTTTTAAACAATGCGGTGTGTGCATGCTGCACTTTCTGGCCTTAAATGTTCTTTGTTTTGGTCTGAGAAGGAGAAACTTCATTTTCATGGTGGTGTATTTGAATCCTGCTCCATCTTCCACATGTTACGGAGCTGTTTTATTTTGACATCTATGGAGAACTCAACATTTAGCTTAAATGAGAAATTTATTCAGAACTCTCTGTGTCATGGAAGTGATATTCAGAATTTCACTCCAAAAAAAGGGGAATGAAAAAAAGGATTTCTACAGATTTGGACTTTCTTGCCAGCAGGGTGCTCCCAACTTCTAGTTGGCAGCTTTCTTTGGGGCAGGTTGAGGATGGTTGTGCTCTGCAAGCACCATGGTCTACTCGTTCTTCTATCTGTTGGAGGCTAAAGTGCTGATGGTGTTCCAGACAGTCACTCCCAGGCACCACAGGGTGGTGACAATTTTCTGAAAAATCACCTATTTTTTTCCTCTTGCTGCTTGGTGTGGTGGCCAGCATGTGCGTGCTCAGTCAATTTGGGAGAAGAAAAGTTAATTGTGGGCTATTAAACATAGAGGTGCTCTTTTCCAGGAGCCAAACTCCCTGGAACTGTCAGGAGAGTGGTTTGGGAACAGGGAGTCTGGCTTGCAAGGGGGCTCCTGTACAGGGGGAGGGACTAGGGGACCTTCCAGGGTCTCTCAAGCCCCTGGGAATACCCTCTTAGGAAAGGAGCTTCTAAAACTGAGGTAGAAGGAGCAAAATGGTGGGAGAAAAGTGGGATCTGAAGAGGAGACGGCTGGCTAAATTTTCGTGTTGCCACTTGAAATTCCAGTCACTTTGTTGCTGATTCTTCCGTCCATCACCAAAGTGGAATGAGAGCAGAGAACCATGAAGAGTAAATTTATTATATTGATTTTTTTTCTTTTTATTCTTTTTTCCAATCCCATATATAGGCATGACCTGTAACAGAGAAGCTGTCAGGCACCTGCTTTGACTCCCCATGGAAAATGAGATCAGCTTTCTTCCAATTATATGGATGCTGTTTGGATTCTCCGTGCTGAGATGGCCCTGCATAAGTTAGGACAGCAGGAGAAGAACTGTTCCTTGTCTAAGGAACCCATTTGGAGACCTGAACCTCAGCTAGATGTGTGTGACCCTAATGAAACTCTTACCAGGCTTGCATGGCTCTGTCTTCCAAGGCCAGAACTCAGCTCTAGGGTTTTAGTGAGAAGATTAGGTTGTTTTCCTATGGAATGAGAGCTTGCTTGTGGTGATGTGTTTGTGTACTGGCACAAGCAGAGCTGTGTGTCTCAGACCTGTGACTCTGAGCCTCACTTCAGCAGAGTTTGGCAGAACAATAGGGAGTTACAAGGTGTTAGGATAAAGAAGACCAGATTTTTTTTTTTTACTGTGAGAGTGGTGAGCCACTGCAACAGGTGGCCCAGAAAACTTATGGATGCCCCACTCCTGGAAGTGTTCAAGTTGTGTGGAGCTCTGAGCAACCTGATCTAGTGCAAGCTGACCCTGTCCATGGTGATGATCTCTGAGGTCCCCTCCAGTCCCGGCCATTCTGTGATTCTATGATCCACCAGTGATAAAAAATTACTCATCTCAGATACAGAAAGAGATTTTCTGGGTGTTCAGAGTCAGGGGAGATTTTCAGACAGAGATAGATTGCCTTTCTAGTCTTTGGTGCTCAGCTGTAGCTTGCTGCAGGTGTGGTGTCCTGCCATCCCTTGGGGCAGAATGTTGGAGAGGGTGAGCAGGGAAGAGCCAAGCAGCAGCATGACTGAGTGGTAACACATAAATTGTTCACAGGGAGGTTATCTGGTGGCTCGATTACATTGTGTAATTACCTCCGGGAGGGACAATGTCAGCTGCTAACAGACTATTAGATTCAACTGAGAAAGACATGCTAATGGATTTTTTTGGGTCTTTTTCCATCTGTTAAAGTTTACTTCCTACCTTCACTGGCTGTAAAACATCTATCAGCAGTCTGTTCAAATGCTGGACCTGGCCCTGCAGCGCAGGACTCAGCAGGTACCAGCTGGAAAGTAAAATGTTATTGATGGGCAGGGAAGGGAATTGCAGCATGAAGTCTGTTTCCATTGCCCCCTGGGTACAGGAGCACATCTCTGTGCAGGGAGGGAATCAGCCTGGGGTGAACCTTGTGGATGTGTTCATGGGCTGATGTCTGCTCTATTCCCAACAGTCTAAGGTGGACTCAGGGCTCGGGAGCAACAGAAGTGAAGTAAAAGACTAAATATACCTAAAACTCTTGTGGAAAAGATATCATATTATGTGTTATGTGTTCTCTGTGTGATTATTTTCTCTGAGTGATTATTACTGAAACTGGTAGTAGAGCACAGTTTGGAATACCAATCTATTGGTCTATTGATGCCACTACACTCTCGATCAAATTAAAACTCAGTGACAAGTTCTTTATTATTTTCCCCCAAAAAGGTTCTGTCATGCCCTCATTCCTCCCAGTGTCTGTTTCCCAAATTTAGCAACATCACTTGAATTATTGAAAACCAAATTATTTCATGTCTCCCACTTCTCTGACAGGAGCATGATGGCTATTGACAATGGGCCATCAGTCATGTTTTAAAAAGAGCTGTCAGTATCAGTCAGGAGAAAGAATGATTCAAGGACTTCCAGCAAAAGATGAAAAAAACACTAAAGGGCCAAGTGAAATCTTTCCCTAATGAAAGCCCCAAGTTATAACCAGAAGCTGTGTGCTTTCAGAATTCCTCACCTAGGCATTGTTCTGGTTGTCTCCAGATAAAAGAAGTTGCTTCATCTTGGATTCCTGTTGTAATTTAATTGGTGCCCAGATGGATTTGTGAACAGGGTTTTAGTGCCTGCATTTGAATAAGCATTTTCATCTCACCTGCAAGTGCTTCAGACAAAGTGCAAACACAATGAATAATAATAACCTTGGCTTCTGATCACCCCATTCCATGGAAACTCATGAATTAAGTGTTCAGTGGAGGTCAGAACAGATGAAGGGAGCTAAACTCTGCCAGGGGTTCCTCTGGGGTGTAGTGATTTTTAGGTATTTAAAAGCTATTAAAATAATTCCCCCATTTTATTTTAGCACTGATTTTTATGAAGAAAAATAGCCAGCATGGGGAGAGGAAACAGAATGTGGCTGTCAGAAGAACAACAACAAAAAAAAAGCTTGGGAGACCTAGGGCTGCAAATTGGCTTTCTGGGGGAAGAAGTGCTGCCCACCAGAGCTCCTGCCAGGGCTTCAGCAGCCCCTCAGGGGTTTTGCTGCACCCTTTGACCCACAGGGTGTACCAGGCTCATTTTTTCCCTTCCCAAATCTGGCTGCACACATGGCTTGAAGGGGTATATCCTGGTACCTACAGTGCAGAGGCAAACACCTGCCTCTGCTTGCAAGTGAGACATCCATGAAGAAAAAGAAAAAACTAACTATGAGAAGCTCTGATTTCAAAGGCAGAACACATTTGAAAGGTTCGAAAGGTGGGGAGAGGTGGGGGAGCAGCTCTGGTTCCTATCCTGTCCCACAGAGTATGGGAACAATGGTCAGAGAGCAAAAGCAGGAGGTGCCAGATAGCAAATTAAGGAATCCTAGTTTGGTTTTTTTTTCTCCTTAAAAATCACAGCCAATTCATTGCTATAGGATCTGAATGAAAACACATATTTTTCTAGCTCCTACCGTGTTTTTACCATATTTAAGAGTCAAATCTAGACAGATGAGGAGCCTGAGTGTTGGGAAGCCCAGGGCCGGACTCAGGTCTGGAAGAAACTTTATCTGAAGGCAGATTGTCAAACAGCTGCTTCCTAGATTCACTGCTGTTTGCTCTTCTTCTGCAAAGCCCTGATGGCAGCCACTGTTTGAAGTTTGCTTGCCAAAACACACACACACACACACAAATATGCATATATGAAAGCACCACGTCTCCTTGCCCTTGGCTCATTTTTGGTACCTTCATTGCAGGACTGTTCCCAAAAGCATCAGTTAATTACCCTTCCTCCTTCCCAGGCGGCTGCCTTTGGACAAGGCTCGTTGAAACAGAGCTGGGGTGAATTGAAGTCAATCTGCACACAGGGGAAAAGTCCCACTTCACTAATCCATGTGGCACAGCTCCAGCAGAGACATTCATCTCGGTTTCTTGTCTCTCTGGGGAAAGAATGAGTGACAGATTCTGGAAACAGCCTGGACCACTGAATTTTAAAAATCTACTTGCTTTTACTGTACCACTGTCAAGCTTGTGAGTTCAAGAGCGGGAGACAATTCCCCAAACTTGTAAGATGGGCACAAAGCTCATTGTCTTGTAGGAGGTGATAAATGGGCATTCCTTTTATTTGCCCTTTGGGTTTGGAGGCTGAAGATGCAGGATTACCAGCTGTGTCCCCAGCACAGATCAGCTGGCATGAGCAGAAAATAGACCACTGCTGCAGGATGAATTGGTGCTTAGGAAGGATTTTGGGCATAGGCAGATGTGATTTATGCTTACTGTGGTCTCTGAGTACTATGAAATAGAGAGCAAACACCCTCTAACAGTGAAATCCTTCCACAGGAGCCCTGGTAGAACTCTCAACACTCCCCACTGCAGTGTCCAGCCCAGTGTGGGATGAGGGAAGGAAGGCTTTCCCAAATGCTAGTCTCTGTAAGGTTCCTTCTCTCACCTGTCTGTGGCTGAAGATCTGTTATGAAAGGACAGAAGTGGAGGAAGGTGTGAGCCACTGAATCAAAGAGGGACAGCAGAGAATGGAACAGGCAATAGAGAAATGGGTGTTGACAGAATCTTTCTCTGACTCAAAGCTCTGGCTGTGACTGGGTTTGGACACCAGCTGCACTGGGCTGATATTGTTGTAGGTGTAACCAGGATGTGTTTGTGCTTTGTAAAAATCTCACAAGAACTTCCAAGGAAGGTGCATGTAGAGATGTTAACATTTAACATTTTTTAACAGTAATCCTAATTACTGGTGATTCTTAGTGTTGAAGCATGTTGGGAACCTGAATTGTGCCCATGAGGTAGTGATGGTCAGTGGTCAGTCTTGCTCTGACAATCAGATTATTAGAGATCCAAAGCACCACAGTAGCTACTGTATTACCTGGAAGGGTCTCAGTCCTGCCCATAGCATGTTCACCTGCCACGTGGTAGCCATCAGTGGGGCTTGTGCTAGCCAGACTCTGCCCAATGAGTGGCAGAGCAGCACAAAATATTGGTGCATTTAGCGAGTGCCAGGTGTGGAGCCTCTCAGGAGATAAATTTTCCAAGCTGCAGCTTGTGTTTGTTAATCAAACACTGTTTTGTATGAGATAGTCTGTATTTTGAGTACTGAGAGCAGGGCTGAAATTAAATACTGCTCATTTGTTTTTCAGTGCTGAGACCTTCCTCTTTCCTCCCTGCCTTTTCTTGCCCATTTACCTGTGGTTTTACACCTCACATTCCCAGCTGTCACCCAGTCCCTCCTTGCCCCTGGCTGGATTGATGCAGACTGCAGTGAGGTTTCACCTCTCCCCTGAACTGACCTGAGTCCAGCCTCTCTGTTTTCACTGGGGTGTTGGATGCTGAGGGTCAGGGCCTTTGATCCTAATGACACAGAGGAACAGGGCTGTAAATCTGTCACTGCCTGGAGGTGTGGACACTGTGGTGGCAGCAGCCTTGGTCTGACACACCAGGAGCAGGGAAAACGAGTGATGCCCAACTTAGCTGCTCATCCTTTGTGTCCCAAGGCTTTGAGCTGATGGCTTCACAAGCTGGAGGGAGATGGTGACATTGTAGGCAGCCACACTAACAGGCTGAGTGACCAAGTGAAGACAGACTCCTCCACCCCTCCCTTCCTTTCAGGAAATCACCAGAGTGTGCAGTTGTTGAGCAGAAGAATTTTGATTTTTGCTTTATTCCTCTGCAGTATTTCAAGCATGATGACCCACATGCACAGATGGATAGACACTAGCATGGTCCCAGCAATTCTGGCACGCTGACACCTGCCAGATGGGCATGTGGTCCAGCACAACAAAACCCACATCGTTTCACATCCCATCTGAGTGCGGCGCTCTCTGTTGCAAAAGCACAGTCCTCATCTGGGACTTCTGAGGGCAATCAGTTGCAGTCAATTTGGCAATGGAAAAGCAGAGTTTCCAGGGACTGTGTGGTGCTTTCCCACCTGTCACTGTTGCATTTTAACTGCAAGGCCATGCCCAGTCCCCTGGCAGTGCCAAGGCAATGCATGCACGGAGGATTGCGCGTCTGCTGAAGCCATCAGAGCGTGCAGCAAGAGGACGAGGCACGTGTGTGCCACAGGAGGAGACAGAAAGGGATGGTGCAAAGCTTGCCAAAGCCCCCCCTTACCAATTTTTGGCAGGATTGGTTGAAGCGGGGCGAGTGCGCAGAATTTGTCCTCTGGCTGCAGTGGGTTTGAAATTAGGAACTGACTTAATGGTTTGGTGCAAATTTTTTTGCCTTACACTTTCTGAAGGCTAATGCCTGTTGTGGGTGGTGGCAAGAGCTTGGAGAGTGACAAGGTGCAGACAGCTTGTGATAGAACAGTCTGACTGGATTGACTAATTCTTTACATCAGCTAAGATTTCTGAGTTTCAGCACTTGTATTTCCCGGCCCTGTGGTTGTCCCACCATTCTCCCTGACTGCACCATCCCTGCCCTAAGGTCTTCTCTTGGTGTCCAGGGAATAAGGGATCTCAGAGGGGTCTCTGGGAAAAGTGGTGCAAGGATCAAGCAGTGTCAAGGTGGGCACAAGGAACACCTGTGGGAGGTAATCAGCTCGCAGGTTTTGTGGGAAGGGGCTGGCTGCACACACAGGAGAAGGAGCAGGTGTCCAGGCTGTTTCTCCAAGCACAGAAGCTGCCCGTGCTGCTGGACCAACATCAACCCTCTAAGAACAGGATGAAAGAGTGAGCAAATGGCTCCTTTGTGGCTGCTCTTGTAGGAAAATGAGCAGGTTAAGACTGCAGCACACTTTGGAAAAGCTAAATGCTGCTGTGGCTGTGATTGCCTAGATTGAAACTATTTCTCTGCCTTCTGTTTGTTTTGCCTGGCAAGTGTTAGGCAATTAGGAAATGAGGGAGAAAACCTTTTTCTCTCTTAAAACCAGATCAAATTGCATTCTTGCAGATATGGAAGAAAGTAATTTTTCTTAGAAGCTTCTCTTGCCCTGAATGGAAAGTTAAACCCCTGCACCACCCGGGAAACACAACGTTCTGTGAGCTCAGCCTCTCGTTTGCTCTGCCCCTCCCCAAATCGAAAAGTGCTGCTGCAAGCTTCCCCTGGCTTTGTACATAACTGAGCTCTAGCTTGTGTCCAAGGCCAGCAGTTTGCCATCACCACAGAGATGAAAAAGCTCTTCTAGACCCATGTCACCTCCTGGTTATCAGACAGCACAGTAGCTCCTACAGCCAGATTTGGCTTTGTGGGGCACGTTGATTAATTGAATCTCCTTTTAACTCCTCTTTTAGGATTGCCTGCACAGCCACTACAGCTGAGTGGGAAGTGATGTGCACACTCAGCAGAAACATCTCCCAGATCTCTGAAATCAGTGCTGCAGGGCAAGGGGAGGCCACTCTGCTGGTTGCCACGGTAATGAGCCACCCTGCAAAAAAACCTGCATCTGTTGTTTTCCTTGTGAAAAACATTTCACCCACCAGAAATCTCTGAGTGAGGGGGGAATTACACTGCAGCATTTAAAACCCCTGTTGCTGAGCCCTCCCTGGGCTCCTCAGCAGAAGGGATGGGAACACTCCAGGCTCAGTTCAGGAAAGGGAATGCTTGAACGAGCACAGGTGCCTAAATGCCGTGCAAATTGGGGCCTTTGGAACAATTTCTGCTCACTTGAGTCCCTACAAGAGTTGGGGAGCAGTAAATTCCAGGCTTCTCGTCTGTATTCATACTTGAGATGGGCTTTTTTTCCCTTGAGAGGCAAAGGGAAGGAAGGGGAACATGGAAACAGAGCAAGGCAGTTTCTGTGCTGGTGTCTCTTTGAGCTTCTCCAGAAGAAACACTTCTCTGACACCAATTAACACCAGCAGGGGATCTGCTGATTTTAAGTGGAACATCAAATCTCATTGAGATAGAAATAACTCTTTTATGCCTACCTCAGTTCTCAACACTATCAAATTCTGGGCCTGGACTCCTGCCAGGTCTTTTCAGAAATAATGAAATGATTGTTACCTCCAAGCTAGAAAGACTTTCAACTGAAAAAAAAAAGCATATCCTGCATTTGTTACAATTTTATCCTTCATTTTCATTAACAACTCATTGCTGGTCTAGCCTGGCAAATATGCTTGTGATTGTACAGTCCATTGAATTCTTTTCACTTAGCACCTTTTTTTCCTTGTCTCCTACAGGATTGAAAATTGGACTACAGTGAAAGGAAATTTACTTGAAGGCAAGCCAGGGAGGAGCAGAGAAATATGGCAAGCATGGTGATGGAGAGACCCACTGGAGCAGGGAATGCCAAGAAGGTAAAGAAGCAGCTGATTTATGACCACCTGGTGAGAAGACAGATGGAAGATGGTCTGGGAAGCTTTTGGAGGAGTGTCCTGTGGATTATAAATGAGATAGGAACAAAGCAAAGGCAACAGAAGCCACTGGGGGCTTTTTAGAGTAAAGCTCTGCCACAGCTTTGCAGCTGAAACTTTTTTCCTCTAGGGTGAAAAGTAAATTCCTCAGTGATGCCATACTTGAGGAACTCCTTTTGCTTCTGCCAAGGTAACCATATCAGAAGCAAAACAAGCCAAGATAAGAAGAGAATTTCCCTATTGGTATTTGGAAATGAAAGATTCATGGCAAACATCATTCCTTTTTAACAAAAATGTGGAATAAATGATTAGGCAAAATAAATTATCTGTTGCCCATTTCTTCAGTGTTTCACTGAACTTAGAGAAACGTGTGGGTATTTGTTGGAAATATTAAGACTATTTTGAATAAGGAGGGGTCAGAATACACTTCTAAATTTCAACTGCCAGCAATGCCAGAGTAAATATGATGTCATTATTAACCTGTTCCTGCTCTGTAAATCCCTCTAAAACCTGAGACTGGGCCTGAAAGCAAAACTTCAGGGATGGCCGGTTTATGGAGCAAGTGAGACTGGTGGGAAAATGAGAATGATTCAATTAGAGTTAGTTAAACATTCTGGAGCGATTTTCAACACCCACATAAGCACACCAAGGGTGAAATGAAGAGGAAGAAATCCTGCAGGTCCATCTTGTGTGTGATAGGAAGTTTTGAGAGACATCACCAAGACACTGACTACTGGCCTTTCCAGTTTTTAGTATGTGACAGAGGCAAGGGAAGCACTGAATAATTCAGAATGGAGAGGATCTCTGGAGGACTCTGGTCTGTTCTCTCTGCTCAGAGCAAGGCCAGGAGGAACAGGTTGCTCATGCCTGAATCTGCTCATGTTTTTAATATTTCCGAGGATGAAATTATCTCATGTCTCTAAGCTTCTGTTTTCAAGTTTAACCACTGACTGAATGAAAAGACTCGGCCTAACAGGAGAAGAAAATGAGACACAAACAAGATTTTGGTCCTGTGGTGTGAAGCAGTTGGCACTGAGGACTCCAAGTCCTTGACAGAATGACGCTCCCTCAGTCACCATGAGCTCGTTCCTGGAGCACATCTGCTGCCCAGGTGTGTATGAAAAGCATCTCTCTGCAGGCTCCAAATGTGGCCCAAAGCTCGGTAAGAGGGACAGCAGGGGGATTTTATCAGATGTGGGGTCCTGCCTTGGGCTATGCTCCCTGAGTGCATGTCCAAAATCAGCTGTGCCATTTCCCCTCAGGAAGTGCCCAAGGCAGGAGGGATGGGGCCCTCACCAACCTGACCTGGCCAGTGCCATCCCTGCCCACGGATCCTTAAAGTCCTTCCCAACCCAAACAATTCCAGGATGCTATGATTCTTTGATCACATGTTTTATGATTTAGCAAATTCCTGAGTGCTTTTTCGGGGTGGGCCCATAAAATCTGATCTGGGGCTCTCCCTGTGCTTGCTTTGCTCCCAAAGGGGCTGTGACAAGAAGACAAGGACATTTCACTAATGCTTCAAAATAAACACAAAAAGGACTGAGAGGAAATGAGTGGGATTCCCAAGACAGCCCACTGTTTTGCCCTTTTGAATCTAATTAAGCTGAATTTTACCACCCTCAGCACTGAGTTTTCAGAGGAAAAAAGCTCTGTTGCAGCAGAGACTGGAGGGGGTCTGGCTCAATCCCATCTTCAGCAGCACAGAGATACTCTGGCATCTCAGTTGATCAAAGGCATGAAACCTATTTATTCACATGGTTTCCTATAGAAACAAGAGTACTGTGATTTTTTTCTTTTCATCAGTACCTGTCTCCCTTACTCTCCCCTCTATTCTTTTTTGCTGGTTTTGGTAGTTTGCACCAGGTTTACCAGTAGCTGAGAGCTTGCAAAGATTATAAATTCATACAGGGTGTCCCCCCTCCTCAAAGAGGTGGCCACATAGGGGAGGCATTGCCAGAATGTTCACGTTTGGTGTGAGTGAAACAACAGAAATGTGAACTTAAGCCTTGTTAGACAACAGAAAATCCTCAGATGAGAGATTAAACCTGTTAGCAAGGTGCTCAGAGTCCTACCTAAGTGCCATTAGGGTTTTTTTACCTCTCTTTACAGTGTCTCATTTAGCTGAGAAGAGGAACGACAGGGATCTCAGTGCTTTGGGGTCAGCCTCAGTAACTGGATCTTCCTGTGCATTGCTCTCTAGGTGGAATGGCAAAGCACCAAAGAACAGCACACATAAACAACATTTGGAAATTAATCATTCAATTTCCTGCAATTGATAAGAAAATTTACCCTGTGTGCAAGTAATTTGCATGCATTTATGGCAATATTTAAATACTAAGTAAATTAATTATTTGGCATTATTTTTAGTTAGCTGATTTACTGTAATTACAATGACTAAATAAATCAATTACTTAAAAAAAAAAGAAACCCCCCAGACAAATATGGCAAATCAATTACTTAATATTTAATGGGAATTACTCGCTGTTTCAGAAAACAACAGAGGAACAAATCCTTTAATGACATAAGAAAAATTCCATCACTGTCTGGGGAAAGGGGTTTCTGTACAACATTGCCTTTATATAACTCACGAGATAGTGCAATGAAATTGTGGGAATGCATGGGAATAGTGAGCCCAGATTAACCACCAGGCACCAGGAAGAAAACAGCTGGGACCTGGTTTTCTGCACCATCCCAGCAGGAGGAAACAGCTCACCCAGTGAGCAGCACCTGTGCCAGGAAAGTTGTGAAAACAGATGGTGGGTGCCTGGATAAATACCACCTGTGCTGGAAAAACAAATCTGCTGTTTGGAGTCATTAGAGAAGGGCTGGAGAAGGTGTTGGAGAATATCATCATCGTGGCTGTGGGAGGAGGTTACTGTCAGCCACACCTCTGGCAGGGTGGGACAAATCTGTCTCCTGTCTGCTCACCTCAGGGGAGGCTTCAACAAATTCCAGTGGGGCCAGTGAGAGTCCGTCACAGCCTCTGGGCAAGGAAACCGTGGATGAGCAGATTAGGACTGAACAGCCTGGAAGTACAGTGATGGAGAAAATTTAAGAGTTAAGAGAGGGCTGGGGAAGAGAGGCTCACATGAATGCATGAGGTGAACTATGGCAAGGATACACCAGGAGAAAACTGCTGGAGATGGGGCAGTATCTAGGGAATTTAATTATCTTCCAGAGCTCAAGTTGAGTCTGATGAGGTTTAAATTTAAAACAGCAGCTTCAGTGTTAGTCACCAAAAGGTAGAGAGGAAGATGAATGGTGCTGTGCAGGGTTAGGAATAACCCTCACTAGGAAACTGGGGTTAGAGCCCACCGGAACTTGGTCAAATTAACATTCCTTGTCTCCTGTCCACTGTTCTAATCCAATATTATGATAGGGGTGTGTATAAATTAGTGCATCTTAAAATATGGCTGGTTATGTCAGGATGCAGATTTGGCAGCAGCTTGTCCCGTCACTGGTGGTGGCAAGTCTTAGCTCTAAGCTCAGGCACGGCTCCCTTGGAGTTTTCCTGTTCCTGAAAACCGCAGCTGATGATGAGACCTGGGTGCTGATGGAAGGAGTTCACCTCCTGTCTCACCTGCTGAATGCCTTTGCAAGGCCTCATTACCATGCAAATGGAGATTGCACACAGGCTAAGAAAAATGCATCTGTCAGGCTGCACACATTGGTAACAGCAAATGTGAGCATAACTGGGATTTATATGGCAAAGGCATTTCACCTGGGGCTGCTCAGACCTTCCTGACACTGGAAACAATAAGGGTTAATTGTGCTTCTAATTCTGACATCTTTCTGATGAACAATTCATCTCTAATTGGACCCCAAAAAACTGCCACAGTACTGGGATGCTTTTGACCTCGAAATGGGTAGAGGAGAATTTTGACAAAGAAATTGCAAAGCTGACAAATGGGAAGGAGCAATGAATGCAGCTGTGAAAGGGGGAAATGATGATCTAACTCAGCCATAATTTTGCAATGGATCAAGTTACCCTCTGACTTACACTGGAGTGAGCTGTGATGATGCAGGCACTGAGATTAAAGACTTGAAGAATGTTACTGCTGTAACCTACTATGGGAAAGCAGCTGGAGACCCCAGGACACTCCTGGCAGGGTATGGAGTGTGGTGATACGGGCACCCAGCTGGATGTCCGGGAACAAGTGGCTGTGTAGCTTGGGCTGTACAGTGGAATTTCTGCCTGGCAGAGTCAGGGCATCTCAAGATCCAGCAGAAACAACTGCACTAAGCTAATGGTGTTGTGGTTTTCCTCCTGCACTTGGAAAGCCCATCTCTGGGTACAATTAGCCATGCTTTGGACAGAGTTCCTGAGGAAAGAAGTCATCCAGCTTTGCCAGAGACACCCAATACAGAAGTCTATCCAGCTAAAACTATCTCTACATCTTTCTGACTATTTTAATATGTTTATAGATGTGGCAGTACACCAGCACTTCCACAGAGTGATATGCTCTCTGCAGACTCTGTAGAATATATCTTAGATTGAAGATTACAGGAAAATAATTTATTGATCTCTTGAAAGTGACATGTGCACAGTGCAAGGCATTTGCCAATGCACATATATTGTATTTACTGAGGTAATACTGGCAGGGAGTCAGGGACAATTAACTTTGCAAAGGCCCTCAAGGGAAAAAGACAAAAGCAAGTTTATAATTTATACTAGAAATAACAGGCAAAGTCTGTGTGTGTTTAACCTGAGCTCCAGGATATACATTTCTTGGAAATGCATAAATGTGCTCCCAGGTTTTATGTCTAAACATGTTCTCTTGAATCACAACTTGATTTTCATGCTTTTCAGACTGTTTGTAAGTGATCACTGCAGAACATCTCTGCCTTGGATTGCAAGGGGTTTCTACACTGCTGTACTATGAATTTTCAGGGCTTTTACCTTCCTTGCAAAAAAAGAAGCTAAGAGCAGGTGGTAGTGCAGTGACCAAAAATGTATGTCTGCATTGGATAACATTGAAATGAACCCTGCCAAGCTCACAGGAAAACCCTTCAGTTAAGGCATTGGTACTTCCTTGAAAATTACTTGGTACTTTTTAGCGGAAAATGGTTTTTGATTTCATTAGGCTTTTTTACTTATGTTTTTTTAAAAAAAATTAATGTCAATGAATGAACACCAAACAAAGAGTTTTCATGTAGGTTTTCTTCCAGTGCTCCTTCTCCTCCCTTCTTCCTACTGTGTTCAACATGTAGTGGAAAAAAGTTTTCTACCTAAAAATTTCTTCAAAAAGCCTAATTCTCTAATCAAGTCTATTTTTTGTCTTCTGTCTGTGAACATCAGTGGTGTATTTCTGTGTGAGCTATGTCACATACATATGAAGTGAAGGAAAAGATGTGTCTGTGACTATTGTCCCCTGTCCCTGACCCTGGGCTCACTTGGTGCTGTGGTGACTCCTGCTGCTGAAACAGGACAAGCATGTCCTGATATTACTGGTAACCAAATCTAGCAGATTTGGTTTGGGGTTTTTTCAATATCCTAAACTCTTGTAGCATGTTTTAAGAAGAGTTTATAGAGTTTTGGTAGCAGCTTAGTGTTCTTGGCATGAAAAGTCTTTGGCATATGCTTTGGCACATACCACCCCATCCAAGAAATTTGTTATTGTCTGCTGTATTTATTTTCACAACATCCTTCATTCCAGCAGTACAGTTCAGCTGCATCCTGCGAAAATGAAAAGGGTAAAGGTAATATCCACTGCAATACAAAGCCAAAGTATTTAACTCCACATCAAGGCCCTTTCCTCTACTTTTCAATCAGAGCTGGACAGTCAGCACTGGAGAAAGCCATGGTTAATTAATTAATTACTCCAAAAGATTCATCCCAAGGGAACATCTTTTCCCCTGCCGCAGGAAATGTGGGTTTTGTCAGTGATGCTCTTTTCCATGAAGTCTGTCTAGCTGAAAAATAACAGCCCCAGATGTTTGAATACACCATCTAAACTAAGAATTGGTCAGCGGTCAGTTTGGGGCAGGAATAACTGCAGAGCAAATCTGAACAGAGAATTTCAGCTTTTTTTGAAGAAATGAAGTCTGATAGCTTTGTGCTTTTCCAGTGACTCTTCATGGAAAGAAACATGACTCATTTTGATGAAGGGCAAACATTTTCTAAAGAACTCCTACAGCAAAAAACTCTCATGTTGCCGTGGCAGATACCCCAGAAAAAAATCATTCACAGCTGCCTGAAGTCCTTTGCTCTTTACTGAAGTCATCTACACTGATTTCTGCTGTTTTTCCAGCTAATCCAGCCTTTGCTAATCCTGTCCTCCAAAGCTCTCAGTGCTGTTCTCAACACAGAGCAATCCACAAGTTTTATGAATGCACCAACTGGGCCATATTTCTCTCTTTGCTTAAGAGAATGTCATGCAAGACAATGTCATACTCTTAATAAATTCGAGACATATCTCATCTGCTGCCTCCTCTTTATCCACTTGGCTGGTTGCTCTGACAAGGAATGAAATTAGAAATGGTTTGAGAAAGTAGGTTCTTGAATAATCTATGCTGGCTGTTTTTATCAGTTTGTTCCCTAGATGACTACTAAGATATTGTTTAATAATTTTATCTTCTGCCTTTCTGGGTATTAGATTACTGCAATTTCCTTGGTTCTTCATTCTGTCATGAAAGATGAACTCCTCTGCTTGCCTTCCTTGAGTCCTCAGGCACAGAGAATTTACAGAGGTAACCTCTAAAGGTGTAGGGATCTTCTCACCTGACTGCCGAGTGCTGGAGGGAAAACTTCAGCTGTTCCTCAGGATGTCATAGCTTCTCTAAATATTCTTTAACCAGGTCTTTTCCTATTTTTGTTTGCAGTGCTACTTCTTTGGAAAATGTGCACTAAGCACCTATATTGCCCTAAACAGGAATAATTATTTTCCAGCCTTTCAACTAGCACACTCAAAAAAGAGCTGCTGGAAAAGACTGATCCCTCACTGCCAAAGGGGATGCAATCATCTTCCTTTTCTGCTAATGATTTGACCACAAAGATGCCCAAAATCTGAGATGAGATGAAGTTACATTCCCTTTTTAAGCATTCCTTGGGTACCTTAAAGATGTGATCAAGGAGGTATGCTGGAGACAGGAAAGAGATGCCAGAACTGCTCACAGATGTAGCTACAGAAAACTGGTTTGTGTGAGCCCAGCAGCTTGGCAGATAATGGCTCAGGAAGAGCTTTTCTGCTTCCTTGCCAAACATGAGCCATGCCCAATATCTTAGAGGTGCTCAAGCTGTATTAGCAACACATACACATTTCCTTACAAAGGTCTGGACCATCACCTCTGTCTGGTTTCTGTTCTGTGATTTCAGCCACGTCACACTAAATACAGAGGGATGCACACTGCTTACACAATTTAGTGAACACCCAGAGCTGAATGGCTTGTGAGATTTTTTAAAAAACAGCACGTGGGATAATTTTTTTTTTTTGCCTGCCAAATGCCTCTTAAGGCTTTTCTCTGTTTTCTCTCTCTTGCCAATTTTGGGCTGTGACAGCAAAGCTAAAAAACCAGAACATAAAACTTGCCATTGATTTCCAATACAACAGTTCCAAAGGAAAGGTCAGGAAGGAAAAAAAGAAACACACTGGACAAAAAAGCAGCTTCATTGATGTATTGCTGGTGGCTCCTATGGAGCTGCCCCAACACAAACAGACCTTTTATATCAACTGATTTGAGACAAAGGTCCTGGGAGGGATGGTCCCTGCAGCTCCTCATCTCTCCCTCAGGGATGAGGCTGAGGTGTGCTGGTCTGACATTTGCTGCTGCACAAGCAGCCCAGCCATGCCCCTCCACTGGACAGGGGAGAAATGATAAGGAGACAAAATAATAGTGGGCAATACACAAAAGGCAAACAAAGTTCTTGTGATCTGAGCATCAGGAAAGGAGCAATTTCAGCACCAATAAAGTTGTCATCATAAAAACATTTTATAGGAAGGGCAAAAAAGAGCTGGGATACAAAGGTATTTATGAAATCGGATGCAGTGTGTTTTGCATCCATCCATTAAATTCAGATGGGTTTGTCATGATTTTTGTGCTTTAAATCTTTGTTGTAAATAATTTAGGCATTGTTTCATATTGTCTGCTAGTTAGAATATGTTTCAAATTGGAGCCCAGTATGAAGTTGTTTAATAGAAATTTTTGAGATGAAAAATTCTTCTGGTACTGACAGCATTGTTTACATGAGAAATAAAGAAGGCATTTATGAGAAGCTGCTGAGTGGTTTTGATGGTGATGGTAATGATCATCTTGCAGGCTTTCCCCACCCTCCCATTGCTACATGTTAACTAATTAACTAAATAATGAATCCCTTTTCCCACCAAGGAGAGAGGCTCTGCAGGCACAGCTGAAGGAACCATGGCACTGCAGGGGGGTTGAGTGTGCTCTTACTCTTATGGATCACTCACCACCAGCCCAGAGTTTCCTCCCCTCTCACAGATTATCTCAAGGTAGCTGTTTGATTGTTTGTGATGTTTTTGTTTTATTTGCTTTATTTTGCAGGCTAAACATGAAAGATGGGAGTACTGGAGAAGTCAGGCTGAAAAGTGACACTCCTGGTTCAGAGTTACTGGCCACCCAAACCACGTCACCTTCCCCTCTCAATTCTGATGAAATGGTTCTTAGAGAAGACAGGAATTTTCTTGGATACCTGTCCACGAGGCTGGAGATGGATTCAAATACTGCATCAGGGCACCATGTTTTGTCTCCAGACCTGACATCTTTGTCTGCATGAAGCCCACCCCATGGTGATATTCTAGAATTAAAAGTTTGTTCTTCTCACTGTCTCCATGCAAAGGCAGGATAAATATTCCCTAGGGGATTTTTGATAGCAGAAGAGCTCAAACAAATCCAACATTTTATAAGGTACATACGTTTACAAGCCTGATAACTCCACACGTGTGGCAATTACTGGTTATTTGCTCACAGACCTTTAAAATCTGCAGAACAAGACCTGAATATGTTTCTTAGAACCCAAATCTTGACTCCTTTTTTCAACCACACAGGCCTCACTTGAGTGCTGGGATAACTGTTTTTGCTGATTGGAAAAATATTCTTGTGTTCACATTTGAGACAAGGCAATTGAATGCCCTTTTTTGTGTTTTGGGGTTGACTGGGCTTTCCTGGAAACTCTTAGGTTTTATCACCCACTTCACATTTGAACTGCTTTCTATGCTTTCACACAAAATAACTGTACAGCCATCATTCCATTACTCTGCACCCCCTCTCCCGAGGGTTTGGGATGTACACAGACACTCTGCCACAGCACAGCATTGCTCTTTGATCTGCCAAAGATCTGAGTCTGCAACAGCAGAGAATTACACTCAGCTCTCTCAAGTCCCAGCACTTCACCTATTATTTCAAGAAAGTTGTCCCTGGAGGTATTAAATAACCACAAAGTGCTGCTGCAGCAGAGCTAAATATTTACTAATAATGTTAAACTAACACATTGGGGTTTTTTTGCAAGGCAACATTGGCACAGAGCTCTGCTGTGAGCCATAAATATGTCTCAAGATCTCATAAAAGTAAAGCTGGAGAATTTCTGGTGCCAGACCTGGCATCAGCTGCTGTGAGTGGCCAGAGCCTGCTGATGCCAATAGGGACATAATGCTTAACTGACTGAGAATTTGCCTCCTCTTGCCTGGTGTTTCTAAAAACCTTTTTTGGAGCTCCCCAGATGCTCCAGCTGGATCTCCCAGGTTGAAGAAGAAAAAGGTTTTTTAGTAGCTCCTGAAGGTAGATCCAGTTTGTAGAGAATGTCAGACAAGGAGTTCATGTGCGTGGTGCGATTGATGTCAGCACCTGGACGGGTACAAATGGGTGAGGATCTTCCCTGCTGCCCATCCAGCTGCTCTCCACAAGAAACATCTTCATTTCTGGGAGGAGGACAGAGATTTTCACCTGTGATTTGTAAAGGAAGGCAACATTTTTTTGGTCTTTTTCACACCTTTGTTTACAAGTGGGCAGTTCTGTATCTGCCCTGCTCTGGCCAGCAGTGCCAGCCATTTGAGGAGAGGAACAAGGCAGGGTGGGTGGAGGGTTGTGGGAGCTCCAGCAGGGAGGGATCAGCACTTGCTGAGAAAAGCTAAAGGGAGAACACACATTTTGTTTGCTGCGAAGGCTGTAAGGTGGGAAGACATATCTCCTTTCTTGCAGAAGAGGAAAGGGCTGTTTGTGAACCTCCCCTGAGTCTTTCCTGCCACTGTCTGGTCTTGCCAGGCTGAGGAGTCCCAGGATGGAAAAACTGGCAGGAAAGGAGCTTCACTCATCTCAGGGTACCCAGAACAATTCCCAGTGATGCTGTTGGTGATCCAAGTAATACTGAATCCCCCAGCATAAAGCAATGCAGAAGAAAGGGAATGCAGCACTGAGGAAATAAATGGTGAGAGAATGCAAATAAGATTTAATGATAGCCACTATGGTTTTATGGAAAATAGGTCTTGTCATAGAAATGCTGTTTTTCCCCTCATATGGGCTTCTGAGTAAAGCAGAACAAAGGAACCACATGGACAAAAAAGTACACTCTAAGCTGAATTGGAACATCTTAGAGGAATGTGGTGTTGGATATCGTAAAATAGGAGCTTAGAGGATCAATCTTATGCCCAAACACTTTCATATTCTCACTAAAGCTTTTAAAGTTAAGTATGAAATCATGGCTAATAATGTTTGCCATGTTGTATTTTCTCCTCTCTATCCACCTGCCTGTATTCATGGTGTTTGACAGAAATCAGCATTTTTGTATCTTTCACATCGAACCAGCTTGGGGCACAACACTGGAAAAATGTTAAAGGAGGGGAAATGGCACAACAGTGGCTGCTGACAGACACAAAAGTGTTTCCTTGGGAAAACTGGGCCAAAGCCTGCCCTGATGCATTCTGTGCTCTGTCCTTGGTACACACAGTAAAATACAAGGAGCTTTTTGGTCTGATTGGTTTTTCAGCCATGTTAATGAGATCCTGCCAGTAGTAAGTAAAGCAATTAAGAATAATTAAGCTAGTGATAAGCACTGTGTAGTTTGACACTGTTGCAGTAGCAGCTTTTAAAGGTTTGCCTGTTTGCATTGGGGTTTTCAAGTGGAGCCAAGTTACAGACAGGGAGGCAAGGGGGGACCATTATCCGCAGGGACCAGGAGGGAGGTGGTCATGGATACAGACTTCCACAATAAGGTGACAGGTCTGTGGAGCATTTCAGGGGGTGCTCCAAGGCTACCTTCTCTTCTTGAACACCTCCTAGCTACTTCTCCTGCCTTAGGTTTGTGCTCCAGGTGCTGCCAAAGCCCTTCCAGCCCTTCCCAGCCACACCTCCTATTGCAGTCAGTCTGGGAGCAAGGCACCCGTGCCTGCCAGGAGCTGTGTGTCAGAGCTCCTCAGACAGAGCTGCCTTTGCAGACCCATCTCTCTCATTACAGCTGCCAGCTGATTCAATGCAAATTGCAAAGGCATTCTGATGCAGACTGCTGCAGCCAAGTGTTTCATGGCTTTACTTAGAGCTTCCAGTAAGTTGCTGCCTGCAACATTGCCAGAGAGGCGATGGTAAAAAAAAAAAAATCAATTTTCATGCAAGACGATTTTTCTTAGTGCATACAGTTGCCTATACACTTTCCAAAGACAGGGGCACACTGTGGTTGCAGGTGTTGTCATTTCCTTTGAAAAATGTTGGAAGTTTCCACACAGTTCACTTGCTACTTTGCTTCTGAAGATAAGGAAATGCTCCAAATCAAAAGTGGGACTTTTAAAGACAAACTGTATAAAAATTAAATCCCCACGTCTCTTCTTGCCCAGCTTTGGCATGTTGACCATGGCATTAAGTCTAGAATGCTACTAAAGAGACATTTCTCACAGTGCATTTCTCAGTCATCTTGAGGGCAGAAAGCAAAGCCTGCTGCTGTCTGAGGCCTTCCACATCCTTAAATTCCATCACTCATCAAACATTTTTGTACCCAGCAAAACACTGTGGCAGACGTCTTGTTTTTCCACAAGGCTGTAGTGGGCCTTGCAAATCCTACCCTGAATGACACTCACTGTGAAGGGTGGGACTGTGAGAGGGAGAGTCACCTCCTAGGAGATGGGCATAACTTATATTGAACAGGAAATTCTGCTGTGTCCTATGCAAGATGAGATGGATGGCCTGGGGAGGGGGCTGGAGAATTTCCCCAGTGGACCTTTCTTTACTGCCCAAGCTGTAGATCACACCTCTTTCTCCACCCCCTCTCCAAGGAGAGAAACCAAAGCTTCCCCAGCTGCTCTTTCTCTGAGCATGGAGGCCGAGCCGATTTTCACAGCAGCTGTTCCAGATGTTTGCACCTGCTCCAGTAGATGTGTCAGTCCTGGAGCAGAGAGGGGCCCTAAAGGACTCCTGTGGGGTGCTTGTCCCATGGGTCAGTGTGCTGGGGGGGGTTAAGGAGGAAAGGTGCTAACTTCTTGTTCAAGTGGTGTGAGGGTGGACATGCCAGTGGCAACTCGAGATCACTGCCCTGAGGTGCTTGGTGGTGTCAAGGTGGAGTGAAACCTCAGAAAATGTAGAGGAATCAAGTCTGAGTAAAGGAGACAAAAGCCAGAAGCCCTTGACTAAGCCATCTTTGTCCAAAATTTGTTTCAGCAGCTGTTTCCAGCAGCGGTTTGGCTGTAAAGGGCGTTGTGTCAGCTGTCACCATTGCTTCACTGTTCTCTTTGCCTTAAGTGAGACCTGAATGTGGCAGGCAGCTCAGGAGGGAAAGAAGAGCCTGGTTTATTTATCCACACTTGCCAGCCCCATGGCTGAAGCCCTCCCTGGGTAACAAGATGAGCAGTTTCAGGTCACTGCCACTATCACAAGCATCTGCTCTGACTAATGGCATAATGGCCTGGTCCTTTTGGCTGTGGGTTTGCTCCAGGCTGCAACACTTTTTGTATTCAGTCTGTCACCAGTCCTATCATTTGCAGCATCTCTCAGAGGAAATGATGCTGAGATATTCCCCTTCCCAGCCCATGGGCTGGAGAATGCTCAGCCTGCAGAGATGGTAGCCCTCAGGCACCCCTGGGGACCGTGTGGACCCAGGACTGGGCTGACAAGTACAGCAGGGACACAGAGAGAGCTTTGAGTCTTGCTGCTGGCCCGTGGCTGCCCTCACTGTGCTTTGCTTGCAGCTCAGCTCTGCAGATTCCCACGTGCTGGGCTGGCATTTCACACAGATTCCCTCAGCAGCAGAGGTGCACCAGCAGTGTGCCCAGGATGGAGAGCTGGCTGTGTCTCCAGTTCTGCCATCCCATCCCACACCATTTACTGTGGCAGCATCAGGAGTTTGGCATGGAGTTTGTGCCCTGCCCTGCTGAGTGTACAAGCCAAAACCCAATGTTGATTTAGCTCCCTTTAAATGCCTTTTATCTGAGGCACAATCTCCATTCAGTGTGGAGGCTTGGTTGCTGAGAAACCTTTCTGAAATCTTGCTGGGGAGCTGAGTTTCTCAGCTGGACCACTTGGCAAAGACCAGATTGGTATTTCCCCATCTCCCCAAGAGGCAAGAAAACATAGAAACTGTGGGGAATTCACATTTCTGTCTCCCTGTTGTGCCTCTTAAAAGGACTTAAAAAATAGAGCTGCCTGTCTGAAAACGCTGTCAAAGCCACAGAAGGAACTGGCCAAAGACAAGCCACCACAGAGGCACCTTGAGCTAAGTGCAGATGGCAGGAATTCACAGCAGGAAGGTGCTAATTCCAGGCCTAGCTGAGCTGAGGTCTGGTGAGCACATCCTGGCTAATGCATCCAGACAAAGCTACCCCTGTGTCAAACTGTGGGAAAGGAAGCAAACTGCCTGTGCACACGCCACCTCAAGGCTTTGGGAACATTTGTGACCTTGTGCCACACCCTGAGCTAAGGCTGTAAAAAGGGGGCACTTCCAGAAAGGCTCCAGGATCCCCATTGCCCAGAAGCCCAGGGAGAAGAAGGACCAGTGGGATGCCACTGGATCCAGGGGTGGTGATTATCCTCTCACTGATCTTTCCTTCTCTCTCTCTCCCCCTCTCCCCTTTTCCATCTCTCTAACTCACATTTAGCGCTAAATAAAATCCATGCAATTGTGTTTGGCCTGTGGTCTGATTTACACCTGAATTTGGGCAGAGGCAATTTGTAACACGTCCTTTCAACCTGCTTTCCTGATAAAAGAAGAATATTTTATTGCATTGCCTCTATTTAATTCCATGGATCCTAGCAGCCTCGCACCTGGGCTGCTCTGCACCTGGGCACTGTTTTTCACCCAGTGCAGCATTACTTTGGAAGAAGAGGCCTCTTTCTCAGGTTATTTTTACAGATTATTCTGGCAGTAGCCAAGATCAGGCCAAGCCAAGCCAAATTCCCCCTAGATTTGCATCTCAAATCGGATTTGTGTACTAGAAGACAAGAACGTCAAGTGTTTTTTTGCTGTAGCTGCACTATAAAGTGTCTCTCCTACTTGCCTCCTTCCCCAAGTGATTTTTTAAAAATTTACTTAGGATTTTGATACTTGTACAGCCATCTCAGGCACTTTGCTCCTGTGTTGCTTGGGCTGCAAGGTGATAGGGAGTAGAGACACTTAAAGAGAGGCAATGCAATAAAATATTCTTCTTTTATCAGGAAAGCAGGTTGAAAGGAGGTGTTACAAATTGCCAAGTCTTTTAGACACCCAACTGAGATGTCCTGAGGAAACCTGATTTATAAGAAAAGCTGAAAATTTGATGCCTGAAAATCAGAACTTTTAAAGCACATCAAAATTCAAAACCCCAAGACTGTTATGTGGATCATAAAACATTCTGGAAATTCTCAGCTGAGGACCTTCTTCACAGGACCTCCTGCAGGAGCTAGGGCAGCCCTTGGCATTCTGCAAGAGGCTGAGGAGCAAAGGATAATTTCAAACATGAGAGCCTGATGGATTTCTCTGCTGGCACAGTGAGAAATACTTGTTAAACTAATAGTCCAAATAGTTTCTTGTCATGTAGGGTCAGTCTAACTTATTAATTATGATTTTATTCATTTGCTGCATGACTCTGACTGGGCACTAGATGTCACTAATAAAGAATAAGAAGGAAGAACCTCGGGGGAACTTTTTGGGGAGGCAAAATTTAATGGACAATAGTGCCTGGGAGTGCCTCAGCCCAAACTTCTATTAGCAAAAGGGTGATGCTCAAGCACCAGGATGGTTTGAGCAATTGCCATTGAAGGATTTGCAAAATGCCACACTTATCACTTACCCATTTTTCCCGTTTACTAGTAAACTTTTGATCAGGATTCTTTAGGATATGTTAGAAAGTCTTGATTACACTCTGTGGTGCATCTTCTGAGACAGTCCCCATTGCTTTTGGAGGAGCAGCCAGCACACATCACACACTTCAAGGACTTTGAGGAGCTTGCTGCTTGTTAGCATAAGCCCATGGCTCGGTGAGGCTTTAATCCAATAAACACAACCACCACCACACCATTAGTTTGATGAATAGATACAGCCAGAGCCTCAGATGTGTTTAGCTCAGGACTGAATCCATCAGGGAGTGAAGGTCATCCAGCTCCCCTCATCCACGTGTTAATTGCATCCAGCTCTCCTGCTCAAAGGCACTTTTAAGTTACATTTCTTTTGGGTTGTGTCTTCACTGGGTGTATATGAGAGAGTTGTGCCAGAAAGACAGACAACACAGGAATTAACTTTCTCTGGGAGGTAACTTGTCAAGAGCAGCCCTAGGTCAGACAGCCTTGGGTTGTTTTCAGGGCTCCATGAAGCACCTCAGGCCTGCTCAGTTCCAGCCTGATGCCTCAGTCCTGCCTGCCCAGAGAATTTGGCTGTTTATGGGGACACAGGGATGGGCTGGACAAGCCTGTCCTTCACCTCGACCTGCTCAGCAGTGTGCAAAATATTGGAGAGCCCTACAGCAAGTGTGAAGGAGAGGACGTTCTCCCAGTCTCTCTCTCAGGGCAGAGAACTCAATCAATGCCATCAGCACAGGGAGGGACAAAAAAAATAAAGGGCAATAAGATGTTGAGTGAGAAGCTGAGAAATTTAATTTGTAGAGCTGGGTACCCTTATTTTCTGACACACTACAGCAGCTCTGCTTCATCTATTGACCTGCAAGGAAACCTCTGCAGCCCCCAGACAGGACCATCAGCAATCACCCTTTCCTTGTTCGTTTCGTGCCTAATTTTGTCAGTTTCTTTGTTTCTTGGCAGAAATAACTGCCAGATACCAGCATTTTTAGCCAGTGATAAAATCCAAACATTTCAGAAGTCATTTTTGTTTTAAATCAAATTGCAATATAAAATGCTCTTTCCTTTCCCTCCTCCAGAAATGACTAATGAGAATAATCAAATTAAATGGTCTTGAAAACATCAAATAATTCTGTTTCAACAATGTCTAAATGCTCTGTTTCCATAAGGAACACACATTGTTATTCTATAATAACAAAGCATTATACCAGCAAATATTAACAACACAACTGAAATATCATATTAAAATTAATGTTTGATATTATCCTAAAAGTTCAAGTGAAATTAATGGAAATGAGTGAATTGAAATAGGAATTTATTTGCTTCACCAGCATGAGACCATTTGGTACCAAAAGAAACTTACCAAGAGCTTCTTCCAGGGCTTTCCTTGCTCCATAACCTCCACTGAGGAGAAAAATACTGAATTTCAGTAATTATGAAGTTATTTAGGAAAAAAACCCATGGATACAAAACATAAAAAGACACTCACTAGGCTTCTCAATAATCTGTGGGCCAGTGAGGGGCTGGCAAGCAATGCATCACTCTTCCTACCTGGAATGAATTGATTCTGTCACCAGCAAAATAAATGCAATCAAGCTCTTGACTCGAATCATAAATCCTATGTAAGTCACAGTTAGCAGTAAAGTGAACTGAGGCAGATAAAAGAGTCTGACAACAGGCTGGTCCAGCAAACACTCTCCAATGAGGAAGGGGAATGTAAATATTTATTTTGATAGCTGGAATACTTTCTAGTTTTCAGAACTCCGTGTACTAGGAATGTAGAGAGTTGTAGCATGTCAATATGACAGATCCTATCACCCTGGGCTTTTCCCATAAAACCAGAGTGCCTGACCAAGTGATTCTCAGGGTGTTTGGGTCCTGGGGGCCTGTTAGGCTGAATCTGCTGAGAAATTGTTTTCAGTAGACCAATCTGCTGTGTAGACAGACTCTGAGACAAAGGGAGCCAAGGGATGTGATCTTTTTGGATTTCAGTAACCCTTTCCATACCATCTCTCACAGGATCCTTCTGAGCAAAATGTCCATCCTCCAGATGAATAAAAACATCCTCTGGTGGGTGTCAGGGGAGGTTTAGGTTGGATATCAGGAAACAGGTTTTCACCCAGAGGGTGGTTGGGCATTGGAACAGGCTCCCCAGGGCACTGGTCACAGCACCAAGCCTGACAGAGTCAGAGAAGCATTTGGACAACAATCTCAGGCACTTGGTGTCACCCTTGGGCTCCTCTGTGCAAGGCCAGGAGCTGGGGTTGATGTTCTTTGGGGGTCCCTTCTGTGATTCTGTGAAAAGTCCTTGCAAAAACCCCTCCACATGGGGAAACTCTACAGAGTGAGGTACATTCTGTACAGGAAGAGTTCACACAACTTCATACAGCAGCTCACCTAGCACAGATCTAATTGTCTCTTTTCCTGAAAACTGTGTCTGAGGAGATGTGACCAGGGACCCATCCTAGAGGGCTGTGCAGGGGACCTTCAGTGGTAAAGGATCCCTCCCACACCAGCAGCAGCCAGGCTGCAATGCCACCCTCCAGCTGGAAGCTCTGTGTCTCTGTGAAATGGCATTGGTGAAAATGGTATTTGCAATGGGTCAGAAGGATGGGGAACTCTGGGTGACAGCACAAGGAGTTGGGAGAGAGAGACAGACACACTCACATTCATTGAAAAACTTGGGCAAGGCTTCCTCTGCTGGGGAGTCAGGCAGAAGGGTGGCCCTTCCCCACCTTTGGTAACCATGGATGTGTGCACTGACACTGAGTCTGCCCTTTAGGGCTTGGCAGGGGCAGCCCCAGTGCTGTGAAAACTGACAGGGTAGGAAAAAATTGCTAGAAAAATTGACACAGCCATGGAGTGTGGGCAGGCAAATGCTTCCCTGAAGAGCTGGTTAATCACCCAGAGATCATCAGCACAGGAACTGAGATGGCAAACACCAGCCAGGTGTGTTGAATAACACAAGCATTGACCCAAAGGCTGCCATTTAACAAGAATTTTTACATTAAACATCTTAGGCCCAGCCCTTGGAAGGAGATGGCACAGCTGAGGCTTTCTGTGCTGATCATGTATTCAGATTTTATCACCAAGTACTGAAAGGCTCTTGATTCACTTGGTTTGTGACAAGTTCAAACATTTTCTAGTCTAACTGCTCTCAGCAAAGACAATGATGAAATCACCCTTGTGTTTGGTTCTGCCCAAGGTCAGTTAAGGTTCCTGTGTTTAGTATTTTAAGATCTATTGAGACCAAACTCCTTCACAGACAGAGAACAGAACTTCATCAACAAATCAGACAGCATGATTAGGGGAAATACAAACAATCTTCTTCACCTCAGCTATACCAAACAAAACAAAATGAAAAAGATTGCATTATTCCTCAAACGAGTTAGGGAGAGAGCTGATTAAAAAGTGACAGAACATATTTCTCCTTCAAGATGGTATTTCATCATAATAGGCTAATTCTGAATGCAGTAGTTTAATAAAAGAAAGTTTGTTTTTTGAAACGAGGCTGGAAGAAAAAAAGTTTGAATGTTCCTTTCTAAACTTGTTAACTCTGAGATCTCCTGGGGCATGGCTGCAAGCCCACAGCACCAGAGATGGTGCTTTTTCTCTTGGAAGGAAGGAGGCAGACACTCATAAACTCATCAGTCTAGCTGTGATGCCCAGAGTGACACTGACATCCACTCATTTCTTTCACAGGTCCTTAACGAAGGCTAATTGGAGGGTTAAAAGCAGTCAACTCACATTCATCAAGTCATGCCAGAGCAATGGCAGTGCCAGTGATGGCATTTGTTTTCCTGGGTGACCTGACTGAAGGGGAAGGGGAAAGTGGTGGATATCAGTGAGTATCAGCTAACAGGAGTGAGGTCTTCTGATGCTGCCTCCAGCAAAGCAAGTTAATACACAGTGTGGGTGAAGGAGGTGCAAACAATGCCTGATTCTAATCAATAGAGTTATTAAACACAGAAATGTTTAACTGGCATATCCCAGACAAAGTCTGAGAGATTTGGGGTGACTCTGAGGGACAGGGTTTGGTCAGACTTGCCTGGGTGAAGTAGGAAAAGGGTCTGCAGCCTCCTAGGTGGTATTGGCTAAAGACACACTTGGTGTGATACACAGTGCAGGAGAATTCAGCAGTCTGAGCTGAGGGTATGGATTATGACACTGAGCAGCAAGATGCAAAGGACAGTCACTCTTGGGGATGCAGGATGCTCTAGGAAAAGGCAGAGCTGATTTGGAACAGTGAAAATGGGAGTGCAGCTTGAAAGACAGTGCTTTTGCTGTCACCTCAGGGATGGGAGGGTCTTGAATCAAGTGTTGTGCCTGATGGTGAAGGTGTGATCCAAGAACGGTGCAGGGGCACTGCCAAAATGCCAGTGCAGAGAAGGGAGCAAGAGCAAGACAGAGGGGTCATCTGTAACACACAGTATGAGAGGAAAGAACTGGTTATGTGAGAAAATAAGAGACTGAGCAGAGATTTTCAATGATTTTTTGGTAGGTAAAAGGTGGTAGTGAAGAGGTAAGAGGCTAATTGTGCTCTTTGTTAGGCCTAGGAGAGAGAAAATAGAAAACCAGAAGAAACTTCTAATTTTCACAAGAACTTCTTGCGCTTTCATCATAACCAGCTGACCCCAAAGTGGGGTGCTGATCCCACCAGAGTGGGTTACCTTTATTAATCTGCAGCAATGCAGTTCTGGTTTCTTTCCAGGTCACATTCCAGCCGGGACGCTGTCAGAGCTGAGTGTGTTTCAGAGATTACCTGGAGGTGACAAGCTTGGCCTGGTGTGCCAGGAGTCCCTGTAAAGATGTGACTGTGCCAGGTGTCCCTGTAAAGATGTGACTGTGCCAGGAGTCCCTGTAAAGAGCCCTCTCCTGCAGCAAGGAGCTGCTGCAATGTGTGAGGGAGGCAAGGGCGCCTCAGTCCTCGTGGAACTCTGTGTTTTCTATTGCAAGAAGTGGTGGAACAGCCTCGAGGAGAAGCTGCCTGCACAGCTCCCAGAGTGGGCATTCTTTTCTCAATGCCAGATGCAGATACACCTCACTGTGTAACACTGTGGGGAGCCTTGATTTGTCCTTGGTGCTTGAGAAAGGGAATGACCCGAACCGGCACCGTCTTGGTTGGCATTTCTCGGTGTAACACCGGTGAGTTTTCAATTAGAAGATTTATTCCAGCTTTCATGGCATGCTTTGGTGGGAACAAGGCTTTGATTGGCATTTCCTAATGCATCCATGCTAACTCATCTGTGTGAAGCTCAGATCCACCATGATTCAGACAAGCTGACAACTCCCCACAGTCAAAGGGAAATTTTTCGAAATGCATAACTGCGAGAGGTACTTTTAACAGGGAACATTGCATCAATTCCAGGTATTCAGAAGCATATCAGATTCTCTTGTCTGACACACTTCCCTTTGAGATGAGCATCTAATGAATGGTCCACAGCTCCAATCTTCTCTCAAATTACCTGCTTTTTTGGAGAGGCATAATGAATACAAATTGCATTATAGCTCTGACGCCTCTAACCAGTCACTTAACTAACACATGCTGGCAGTCCAGGCAGAGCCAGCCAGTCCTCCTTCTGCAAGAAGAAATAGAGAAATGAGAAAGTGAGGAAAAAAAACCACAAAAGTGGGAAGAGAAAGATAATTCACAGATGTTGAAAGGTTACTTTGAATTACAGCAGCACCACTGGTGCACCAGGACAGTGGAAGAAAGGAGAGTTTCTGGCTTTCAGCTGGAGTTCAACACCTGAAAGCTTTTTCCACTTCAAAAGATGCTTTTTGGGAGGGGAGGCAAAAAAAGGAAGGGGCACCAAGAAGCCCTGCTTCTGCTGCCTTCTCACAGAGCATGTGGCTGCACTGTGGAGCTCCGTGCCACGGTCAGTTGTGGGACTGAAAACAGCAGGGCACTACAGAGAGAAAGCTGACAATTAGAGCATTTACCTTAAGACTGTAATCCACATTGCTGAAGGAAGGTTGGTGTGCTCACATCAGACACTGTTTCTTTCCAGCTAAAATTACCGTTTCCCTCCAAGTTAAAACACTTTATTTTCTGCCAGACATAATGCGTGATGTACAGCCCTGTGAATTAATAAAGAGCTGCCTCCCTTCAGCTTAGCTTTTCCTGCTGAGTCTGATAATGAAATTTAGTCTTCTTTTATATACTCAATTTAAGTAAGTTAAGAACTGAGAGTGTGACTTCATTTATTCTTTGGACAGCATGAATTTTCTTTGTGCTACATCAGTGGTGAAGTGCACAACCCTGTTTCACCCTGATCTTTTGAACCTCTCTTATTTTCTGAGAATAGGGAAGAGAAATGAATCGGCACGAGCCAAAGCTTGCTGGAAACAGCAAGGACCTTCCCATGGGAGTCAACATGCTTTCATTCCACTCTTTTCATAGCAGATTTTCTGCAAGAGCTGAGTTCCCCTGCAGGGGCCAGATTTACAAAGGAGCTGAGCAGGTGGGACACCACCTGGGAAACCCTGCTGGTAAACGTGGAGCAGAGGCAGCAGGAAGCAGAGGTCTCTGGAGGGGCTGAGAGGAGATTTTTCTGAGATCCCCTTTCAGGGATCTCACCTGTTTTCCTGCTGCCAGGCTGCAGTGGCCCCTGACTTGTTTTGGAGGAGGAGTCCAGCACAGATTTGTCTACCCTCAGCTCTGCTGAAAGAATACAGCTGCACTCTCACTTTATTAATTACCTCATCTCTAAACAAAACAAGGTCCACATTTATCTTCTAGCTTTACTTATTGCTCATGCCTAGTCCAAAGTTCAGGACAAAAGTCTGAAAGTGTTGGATTCTGAGGATGACTGACACAAAACTCCTTTTCTGTCCTTCACCATTGCAGTGAAGATGTGGTCCTGACCTTCTCCAGGGTGATTTATCCACAGCTCCAAGTAGGTGCAAGGCCCTGAAACACAGGAGTTATGGTGCACCTTCCTCCAAAGAGGCTCAGTTCATCACCTGCACATCCCAGACCAATTACAACACCCTGGTTCACTCCTCACCACAGCTGTGCTGAGCAAGGCTGAAAAACTCACCCACCTGAAGATTTGTTGCTAATTGCCTGCTTGGAGGATATGTATTTCATCATTTGTCCAGGCTCGCCTCCAGGTTTTTTTTGTCTGCCCTTCTCTAGGATCCTTTACTGCTGTTCATTTCCACACCTCTCCCTGCTCTCTGGTTGCCCTTTTTTCCCCTTTGCCAGCCACCTCTGAGGGCAGTGACGTGGTGGCACCTGACGCAGGACTGTAGTTTAGGGTGTGAGCAGTGCTCTCCCAGGAGAAGGAAAAGCACATTTATCCAGCACTGGCCTGCTTGCAGACACCAGGTTTGGGCCCACCTGTCCCTGCTCTGGGTGCAGCAGCTCTTGTGACCAATTTGTGCAGAACTACACATGGAAGGCACTGCTTTCCCTGTCTTGTGGCTGCTAACCACCTGTCTCTGCAGGAGTCCAGCCCAACACTGTAATTATCAAAGTTATTAATAATTACAGAATGTCCCAGAGGATGGAAAACCATGCATACTGTTGCTGGGAAATTCACCTTCCGTGGAAAAAGCTGGAATGGTTTGAGGAAGGAGCCAGTTATCTGTTTTTAATAATGGATTTCTTTGTCTGCAGCAGCACCTTGGATTTCTCCTGACCCGTGGAAACTCCCAAACCAGATAATTTAAGGAAAAAAAAGCAAAAATGAAAACTCAAGCTGAAAACCGACAAGACTCATAATTGAATGGAGAGAATTGCAGTAATACCAGTGTTGCTGCCAGTGACAGCAGAGAAGAGAAGGTTCAGCAGCTCAGGGCTTGCTCTAGTGCCCTTCACTGGTCTTTCCTGCTGGCTCATTAGGTAGGACTCTCACAAAACAGTCAAAAACGGTTTCCCCTTAGAAAATCCGTTCAGCAAAATTATCCATCCACGAATAAATGTCAAGACAAATCTTTTCACCTTGCCCAGGTCGTTCTGATAATGTCAAGCCAGTGAATTTCAGCCCTCCTGATTATTTGTTCCAGTGACAAAATATCCTGCTTCACAGCTTTCTTAGTTAAATTCCATTTTAGCTTTACACAAACATATTAACATTCATTTTCATTTAAATGGACCTTGCAATTTGCAGCATTAGTGTTTTAGCTTCAACATTTTTAGAGCCAAATGTGTGCTGCCTACTTTGCTGCAGGTTACTTTGGCATTATTGGATGCAAACAGTCATCAATATTATCACCAAGTTTGTGAAACGTGTTTGTCCAGCACTGGGCTGTACTGAGAGCTTGTAAAAAAAGTATTTTGCAATAAAATCTCTACCTTTTTTACTTTGTTTGTTCCATTTATGAATTAAAGAGAGCTTGGAAACAACAGAACCTGCAGTGTGATGGAAGATCCTTCTTTCATATCCCTTCAAACATCGACAAGTGGTTTGGCATTCAAAAGTCTTCAGCAAATTAGCATATTGCTGCTAATTTAGCAAGGATTCTTAGCCTGTCCCAGCTCTGCTGTCCAAGCCTTCCTTTGCCTCCTTCAGCCCGATCCCCTCCTGAGCTCCCTGCTAAGGTGAGTACTGCTCCCAGAGCCATGTTTCATTCCTCAGCTCCTCCAGCCTGGTGAGGTCACCTCCCTTCCTCACAGCTCCATGGACCCTGCCTTTCTCTGTCTCTGTCTCCTGCCCAGCTGGAAAGCGGCACGTGGGAGATCCATGGCTCCATGTCCTGGGTGCCAGGCAGTACTGGGGTACCCAGCTCAGTGAGTCCTTTAGGGGAGAGCATTTTCCCTTCCTTTTGCAAAGCCCTGAGCTGAGTCACCAGCTCGAAGCTGTAAGAAATGTCCTCACAACCAAAGCATCAGATGCAGAGCTCTTCTGAAACACCAGCCAGGGAGGTGTCATGTGGCAGTGCCTCTCTGGTCACAGGGAGAAACAGATAATTTCCCAGGCATGGTTCTGGGAAAAGCTGTGAGCAGCTCAGAGAGAAGAATTGTAAACAACTCCTTATCCTAACAAGGTGGTGTTTGGAACCTGTGGAATGTGTTATGGAAATATGTTTACCACAAGGGGTGGTTTCTTAATTAGCCAATGGTGATGGTGCTTTGATTAAGTGACCAATAAGGTTCACCTGTAGCAAACTAAGATATAAAAGGAATGGGTTTTCTAATAAACTTGGCTTTGCCTTCTGATGTCTCAGAGTTTGCGTTGTTCCTGACTCAACAGTGACAGTGTCACACAGAAGGAAATGTGCCATCCCACCCTTGGCTTTTTTAATTCTCTGCACTGGGAAGCATCTCTGGTCCTTTTGGACTAGCTGGACAAGAGGATTTCATCCCACACAGGCATTAGTTAAATGTCTTGGGAAAAGACCCCTGTCTTCCCTTTCCTGCACTCCCATGAAATCCCCACTCTCAGATGGGAGGGGGGGGCACAAGTCTGAATGCCTACAGATGGCACCACTGGAGGGGTGTTCTTCCAAAAAGGACATCCACAGTGGCACAGCCCTTCACACTAATAAAGGGCCCTTTCCTCAAAACCAATGCTCTGGGGAAGCAGAGGAATTTAAGGCCTGTGCTTCAGACAGGCTGAGACATCCATTTCTGGTAAGTACGTGTGGGAAATATTAGATATCAATGCAAATTCTGTCTAGCAACCAGCCATGTGGTCTTAATTAGCAAGATTTAACTCTGTAAAAATGAAGAAATTTATCTTCCCTGCTCAGTGCTTACTGCACAGCTGGCTAAGTTGCCTGCATTTTAAGACCAGCAAATTAACTTTTTTTATGCAAGCCCCTCTTATAAAATGCCTGTGCTGATGGCAGTGAGACACTTATTTCTCATAAAAGCACCTGCTCTGCTCCTTCCAAGGCATGGGTGCAGAGTTCCAAATAATTAACTTATCTTTGCACTTTCCTGTGCAAAAAAAAAAAAGGGTATTTTTGAACCTGAAGAGGTTCTCAGAAGGCAAAGCTGTCTTTTGTTGTCCCAGAGGAACGTGCTGAAAATGCAGCCTTGAACTATCTGCACTCTTGGTCAGCCTATTGGACTGAATTTGCCTCCCTTCTGGCCAGAGCAGGGACCATTTCTTTTGCTCTTGGCCAGCTGGCACAATAATAGATAGAGCTGGAAATATTTTGGCAGTCACCCAGGTGCAAGGTGTGGAGTGAGGAGGGGAGCCATGTGAACCACATCCTCCTAGGAACAGCAAATTTCCTCCTGGCCCCTTAAAAAACGAGGGAAAGTAGGCATTTAGCTTCTATCAAAACTTATCCCTGTGACTTGCAGCTCGGTGGGGACAGCCTTGGAGGTGAGTCAATCCCTCATTTGCTCCAGGCTATGATGAAAATTGCTTTGCAAGCCCCAGAGCTTCCAGCTATTGCATGTTCCTCCCTGGAGAGAGCTGCTGGGCTTCTCTCTGGAGCACGTCAGGGTTTGTCCTACACAAACCTTTCCTGCAGAGGTTAATGCAGAGCAGGGCTGACTTGGTAATGCTGCTGCTGATCTGATGCTTTGGTAAGGCTTTCCTGAAGGTAAAATGTTAGGTTAGTGAATGTTTGAATATGTAAGCTGGGAGGTTTTATTGAGAAACAATCTTCTCCTGCTTTCACATAAATAAATCTGTTTCCCCACATGGGTTCCTATTCATGTACAATACATTTCCCCTTGGCTTTATGAGACAAGTCCTTTTGCTAAGCAAGCTAATTTTCCTCCATATTTAATTGAGTGGGCTTTTTAATGCAGATACCCACTTAGAGTTCTCAGCCTCCTCTGTATGTTTGTTTTAAGAAATATCAAATGAACAAATTTGTTATGACATTCCCTACACTCACAACAAGCAGCACACCCACTGAACCAGAACTAAGTGAGCTGGGAGAGGAGCTTTTGTTTTGTTTTCCAAAAAAAAGTTTGAACACAAAAATGGAGCTTTGAGGGGACACAAAAAAAAATCTGTTTATTAATTTACTTCAGTGGGAAAACATTTTAAGTCATGAAAACAGTTTCATTTCACAGTATCATTTCAGCTGCATCAAATACTGATAATTTCTGAATTGTGTTTGTGGTTTAGAATTGTCTTTGAGGAAGGAAGAAAAAAGAACAGACGAGAAATTAGCTGGGCTGAAAAGCTTTTAAGTAAGCCCTTCCATGTGAGATCAAGCAAAATAAATTCAAGATAAGCTTAATTACTCTGTATGTCCTTTCTTTCAGCCACTAAACTGAATGTCTCTTATTAATACAGGACAGCTTCTTTCTCGAATTAATCATAAGGAATAGGTACAAGTTAGGGAATTTTTGCTTGCCTTTCATCTGATGCTCCCTGCAGGTGTGTGTTGGAGTTGGACAGCAAGAGTGAGACTCAGAGGTACAGGAGTGCTAAAAATCAGCTCTGGACCAGAGGACAAGTGTCTCCTGTGGCCCTCAGGCAGGATGAGCTCTGTGTTGTGTCCAGCTGAGTACAGAGAGGCTTCAGGCCATCTGCTGATGCTGCCCTGCTCCATGTGTGCATGCTGGTGGAGCTGCCTGTGGAAGCACTCAGCCCCACATCCCAAATCCTCCCCAAACACATCCACATGTGCCATCCCACGTGGGGCTGGCAGTGCTGGAAGGGGCAGGGCTGCAATGCAGGGATGGACGTTCAGGGATGTGACACAAAGGGCTCTGACTCCATCAGACCATCTCTGGAGCCATATCCCAGCAATGCCTGAGACCCAGGCAGGGGAAAAAGCAGCAGGAAGAGGCCCCAGTGTGCCAAGCCTGCCCTGTGCCTGATGATTCTGTGTGCTTCTGCTGCTCCAGCTCTGGTAGCTCCCGGTGAGCTCAGAATGGGAAGACTGGTGAGGGTGGATCCAGGGGATGCAGAATGGCACCCCTCAGAAGGTTCTGGGAATGCAGGGAGAGCTCAGTGCTGGACCCAGGGGGTGAAGGAAGGGCTGCCACAGTGCCAGGGCTGTCCTACTGCCTGGGCATTGAGGTGAGGGAAGATTCACAGTGGAAATTACACAAAAGGATGCAGGGTACAGAGCTCTGTCAAGAGCTGTCCATCTCCTTGTCTCCATAGTCACAGCTTCCTGAAGAAACCTTTTCCTGATGGATACAACCACATTTGGGCCTTGCAGTAAGGTGTCCCCAGGTGAGGCCCCTCAGAGCAGGGGTTCCCTGTGCAAGTGTATCCCTCAGGTACAGTGCCTTTGGTCCCACACCTTCTGGCCTCTGCTTTGTGCCTCTCTGATTGTGGCTTCCCTCGTGTGCACATTCCATGTAAGACATGCTGGGGGGACAGTGGCAGCAGGATATGCAGGGATTTGAAGAATCCATTAACACTGATAACATTAATTACACTGCAAAACAAAGCATCCATGAAAATATATCCCACGGGATCTAAAGCAAAGACTCATTTGTTCAAGCCAAATAACTCTTCTCCAAGCTGCCTGCCAGGGAGAGCACTCTGTGAATGGCAGCTGAGGAAAAATGAATTTATTCTGCTCATGAGGAGCCACTGCTCCTCTCAGAGTTTGTCACCAAAGAGGGACAGAGAGGCTGGAACTGCTCAAGACATCAGCACCACTGAAAGTATTAGGAAAGGTCCTGGAAACAGAAATGATTTTTTGTTTTGTATAAGGTACCTGCTTGATCAAATAGGGCCTTTAGCATAATGCCAAGTGATTAAGCAGCACGAGTCCCCAGGACACAGGTGATTGCAGCTGGAAATCACTCCAGAGCATGAAATGCTAATGAAAGCAGAATTGCTAGACAGGATTGAATAACTGCTCATAACTGTTTTGCTACTGGGAAGGCATAAAACCCCCCTAGGAAACAGCAATCTGTCCAAAACAAAATTATTTCCCGACTTTCACCAACTAGTAGATGCTCTAAGGCTGGGAGCTGTGGATTTCTAACCCTTCCAAAGAGTTGTTATCTAAATTTTCTTTGCTGAAAGTCAGCACTTTCTCCTTAGCAATAAAAACAGCTAATGTGGGCTTGTCTCCTAATTACATTCTTGGCATTAATGGTATCTCCTAATGACCAGTTTCAAAGGCTTTTTTGATGGGGAAGGGAGAGGAGTAAGGATAACATTTCTAGTTTTTGTAAATTTGGGGCTGTTCTGCTTTGTCTCAGATTGTCCAGTGAGCAAAAAGCTGAAATTCTGGCTTGAGCTTTTATAAAAAGGTCTCCTAGAGCTGCAGAAGGTCCCACAGGCAGGAGAAGCATCTCTGGGCCGAACACCAGGAACACCTGGATCACAATTCAGCTGTAGAGGGAGCATGCAGGGAAGAAGAAATCCAGGCTGCAGGTGTTTTCTCTGAGAGAAAAGCAAAAATCTCTGTTGCACAAAGTCCAGTGACGTCAAAGACAGGGCTCAGCCTGGGGCTCGAGTGAATGGTTCTGGGCATTTTTTTCTACAGTGCTCAGGATTAGGTAGTTGGTTGCAGAACGTAGTTCTTCCCATGGCTCTGTGAGTGACAGAGCCAATGCAGGAACTTCATTTTTCCAAAGAAAGGAAAAACTTTTTTCTCCCAAAAGGAGCTCGGCATTAGATAATGCAGGTTTTCTTTGACCCAGATATAGAAGGGAGCAAAGCTGAAGGTGGGAAATTAACTAAAGCTTGGGTGGTGTGGAGTGGGCAAGAAAAGCTCTTCCAAGGCTATTTTTACCCTTTTGGCACCCACCTTTTCTTGCTGTGAGTGTGGTTCTCTGTTCTTCTTCCTTAGAGAAGGAAGGAGCACGAGGATGCTGGACATTCATAAAGGGCTTGGAACAGCATCTCACACCAGAAATACCCGAGAAGGGCCAGCTGAACAGCAGCCAGAGTGACAAATTCCTTGGAAAGTGAGGTACTGGGGAGGAAAATTGTTTGGTAATGCCATTTCTTTTTAAACAATTCTGTCTATTTTCCAGTCACCTGCTGGGATGGCTAGGGCTGAAGAGCCTCAGATATGTGAAAAATAAATTATAACAGAAAGAAGGGATAAGGGAGCAGGTGGATGGATAGGGGCATGAGCAAAGCCATGCTAATCTCAAACCAGTGCAGGTGTTTTATCCATGGAAACTTGTCCTCAGAGTGCCCCAAAAGCACAGGGTGGGAGTGTTAATGCAAAGTGCACAAGTAGATGTGAACCATGGAACAGGGCATGGGCAGATTGGAGACATTTCTTCTTCACAGCCGAATGGGTTTAGCGGAAAAGAAGCGACTTTAATCTACAACCCCAAACAGCAGCAAACCCAGGGTGTGCTGTACCTCTGGCTGGGTGAAGCAGCAGGGCAGAATTTCCTGTCCTAACAGAGAGGGGTGTGCCAGGCCGAGGATGCAGAGGATCTGTCAATTCCTGGATTTCATTTTGCTGTTGAAATGGATGGCAGCTGGCCATCTTCCATCTGGATAGCAATCCAATTCCTTGCTCTGCCACTTGTGCAAAGCAGCCTGAGAGGTCACCTGGCAGCCTGGACATGAAAGGTATAACCCTGGGGATGAGAAGGGCCACGATTAAGGGCTGAAGGGAGCACAACACCTAAAATCCACCCAAGCCCTTGTGCTTCTCATTACCTTGTGGTGTCCTGGAAACAGCCAGGAGGAAACAAAACACCTGGCATACTGATGGAAATTTGATGGCCTAAGTCTGGGCCATTCATAAGTCAAAGCTGCTTATGCTACTCCTTGAAAGGATTTCTGTGAGGAGATTTGTAGGAAGTTGGGAGCTTCTCTGGCACTCGGGGAAGATGTATAAATGCATGAGATTGCCAAAAATAGCCCAGAGACTTTCCAAAACAAAAACAAGCAGACTTCACTCAAGCTCACCAGGAAAGCAGAATGGATTTTTCTGCAGATGGGTTTGCAGTTTATGAACTCCTTGGAAAGACAATGACTGCTGGCCCATCCATCCAGGTCAGAGCCCCTCCAGACAGCTGAATACACAGATAAGCTGGCTTATTTCCAGAGGCATTCACAGGGAAAAGAGGGCCTGCCTTCTCTCACTTAAGAGTCAATTGCCTTGCAGTTTGGGTCTTCAGACTTGAGGAAATTTGCCAAGAAGCTGGGAAAGATCCCATAGGATAAGTGCTGATGGGATTGGTAGATGATCTGGGGAAATACTCAGCAAACTGAGCCTCAGTTTCCCTACTCTGAAGAGTTTCAAGCCTCATTGGAGGCACTGTGGGGAGCAAAGTTGCATCTGTCCTTTGTGTCAGCAATTTACCACGTCTTAATAAAGGTGCAGAGAAACTTGAAAGCCTGAGCTGCTGTGACAACAACTTACACAAATCAAGTTCTCTGACACAATTCTGAACAAGCACTTGGGGTAGATTATTTCAGCTTCCCTTACTCTGCAACAATGACTAATGCAAGGTTTAGGTCATCTTTAAAACAAGGCTTTCATACTGCTGTCCGTGGCACTGAAACCACTGAGATTGATTGCAGATGCAGCAAGCAGCCTTGACAAATGAATGTTCCAAGTATAAACATTTGGAAAGTCAACAAAGGTAATAAATCTGTGCAGCGTATGGGGAAAAAATAGCTGAATAAAGGTTTTTGGGGATGTTTGGCCTGGACGCCGCAGAGCTCTGACAGTTCTGGAAACAGCTATCATTATTGTACATTGCTTTTGATTGCTTTATTTCATCACACGGACCCACAGGCAAAGCACGATGTGCTGCAGTGGGCATTTAACCAGGAGATGGAAAAAGAAAAAAGTGAGAGTTTTCTGCTCTTCTCCTGTCTGGTTTGTCTAGGAAAGCCTGCAAGATTTTTGAAATGGGATATTAGTGTCCAAGTCCCATTTTTGAACTGGTCTGTGAACAAAGATGAAAAGATTTTGTAAATATCTAAAGGTGCAGGCAGATCTGCATCCTTAGGCTTTTGGGGTGCCCAGAAGGACCAGATGAACCAATTGGTATCTAATCCATGGGTGCCTTTTGGGTATCTCAAAAGCTTTCCTGCATCTTACAGCAGTCTTAATGATTAAACTCCAGCTGACCAGAGCCTTAGCTAATTCCTGAAATAGAGGTTTGGCCATCTTCAGATCTGATGATAAAGCTGCTCTGCAAACCAGGATTTCTACGCAGGATGCAGAGGTTCAAAAATGCACATTTACAGCTCCAGATCCTTGCAACATTTCTCAGAAGTGCTCAGCTACAAAGATCTCCCCAGCAGAGCCAAGGAAAAGTGAAGTTGCACTCGGTAGCAGACTCCACCCCAAAAATTTAATAATGTTTATTCGTATGGGCATGTCAGAAATTATAGGCTCCAATCTGGTGCTCCTGAAACCACTGGAGAGAGGACAATTAGCACTAAGCTGCCTCTGTATTGCATTATTAAAGTCTTCTTTGCCTCTGGATTTAGGGACACTGCCTTGCAGTCATCTCAGTGATACAAAAATCTTCAATGACAAATGTCAACAAACGGCACAGAATTAGAGTACTTTGTTAGTGACTTGTTCCAGTTTTTATTTTGCTTCTCCCCGTTCCTCCCTGGTCGTCCCGCAGCCCCCACCCCCTGCATGAGTTTCCATAGAAACAGGATGAACGGGCTCCTCTGCATCCTCCAGTGGGATTCAGGCAGCAGCAGAGATTCTCTGCGTGGAGCCATTGTTACAAACAAAAATAACATCTTCGTCAAAATCAGTGTTTCACCTGAGAAAAACACGAGCAAGCTGCCACCCCGTTGGTGAAGGAGTTTCTGTTTCCTGCCCCAGCTCAAGAGCTGCTTTCTCCTGTGAAAACAGGGAATGTGGGTGCACACAGCTACTGACCCACACCCACACGAGCCAGGGTGCACAGACCATGTGGAACTGCTGTGCCTGGCACTGAGCACAGACATTCCCTGCAGGAGCCAGGAGCCAGCTTGGACGAGACAAACACTGGCAGGGCTGTTCTGCAAAAACTCATCAGAGCTGGGGGTGGAGCAGCCCCATTTCCCTACAAATCCATGCAGGGACACAACGGCTGCTGCAGCGCCTTCAAGGCTTCAGCTCCCATCTCTTCATGCAGCTCTTAACTGGCACATTTCTGGGTATTTTGAGACAGAGCCTCAACTTGTATTTTTATTAAATTACAATAATTGCATTTGAGCTGGCATCTTAACCGAAGAACAAACCTCTATTGTTTTAAGGTTTTGTGTAGCACTTAAAGAAATCATTTAATCATAAGATCTTTTGTTATATATGGATGACTCTTGTCAAGAAACAAACTTTGTGTTTAATGTCGCATGGTCAAAGATTTAAGGTCAATAGCTCTCTCACAAAATCTTTGCTGCCACTTTTCAAAGCCAACAGGACCTATACAGTGATTTTGAAAAGGAGTCTTGATCAAGTTCAGTTAATTCTGCTGTTTTATGATAAGTATTCTAAGTAACTCACACTTCCACTTCTTCCACCTCCACTTCCATTTTCTTTAAATGGAAGTTTCTTTCTTTTAAAAACATCAGTTAATTGCAATGCACTATGACATCAGCCTCTGCAGACTTGAAGGCACCAGTTCATACACTGCATTACCTATAAAGCAGAAAGGATTCCACTAAACAAAATTAATCATGACATTCTGCCAATTATAGTCCCTTCAAAGCTAAAAACTCCAGTTTTCTGAGCAATGCCAGGAATGCTTACAGGGATTGGACTCTTCACAACTTATCAGCTGCTACAATTTTCATATTTTTCACTGGTGCAGAAATAAGCCTTGTCTCTTAACAGAAGATTTACATACATGATAAATGGAAAGGGAAGGAGGAAACAAATTAATTCTGATTTGTGACTCTACCTGGAGGTCATGAGCTCGCCGAAGACATCTAACAGCATCACAAAAAAAACCCCAACAACTCTTAAAATGCAGTCTGCCCAGAGTCCTGACCCCACCTTTTGATTTCATTTTCTGAAATCCAATATATCCATTTGCTATTGACAGTCATTCCCCCAGAGAATGACCCTGTTATTTCAGGGAAGCCCCAGACACAGGAAATTCAAGCAGATAGAGCCAGGTTACCCACTAGAACTCTATGCTTTCTTTGCAGAAGGATGAACAGTTCTCTCTCACAGAGCTGCATTTCCTACTCTCTCTCTGCTGGTGTCTCCAGCTGCCTCCAGCTACCTCCAGGATTCTCCACAGCACCCTCCCAGATCCAACAAAGTAACCCAGCTGTAAAAATCCCATAACACACTGAGGGAATGCTGCAACAGCCTTCAGCCATGGCTCATGGCAGCAGCAGCTCCCTCTCCTCTGAGGGCAGAAACCCAAACCCTCTGCATTACTCAGAATCCAGGCACGGCTGCTGCTCAGAATTTTTTTCCATTTTCCCCCAGTTCTGTGTCTGGATGCAGACTGCTGCTCCTTCCCTAGATAATCTGCTATGAGGAGATCTCAGTTCTGTCAATCTCTTGTGCTGTGTTTGTAAACTGCAGGTAATTTCTGTTCCTCTCTCTGGGAAGGCTTTAATATTAAGATGCCAACATTTTGGTCTGGAGTGACTGCTAAAAACCATTTTGGTCTGTTTTGCTAAAAAAGCCATCCATGGATGAGAGATCTGTTCTGCATTTCCATCTTCTGTGTGCCTGCCAGGTGACCTCCTTTGTTTGACAAATGGCTCATCACGGCTCCAAGACATGCAGAACATCACATGCAGAACATCCCTTTTGCCCACAGATCCACTCTGCCTGTGAACCTTCAGCCACTGTGCCTTGCTTTCCACAATTCTTTCACTTGTTAAGGTTTTATCCCTTGATTATCCAGTCTAATTTCAAACTTAATCTGCTGCAAATTTTCCAGGACAGCTCATCCCCTTAAAATGATCTGGTAAAGCTGTGAGAGGCATATTTATCCAGAAGAAGCATCTGATTCCCAGGAAAGTTAATGAGCACTTCCACTTTTGCCACAACAGCACAATGAGAAGTACACATCCCACTGTTAAATTAACTATCACCATCCTGATAAGAGAACACTACAGAGGTGTTCAGCTTTCCTCAGTAATATCACAGCTAATGATTCAGCTCTTTATAAGGCTGCATTGATACGGGAACATCCAAGAAATCACCATTTTTACTTACTGGAACCTGGACTCTCCTCCATCCTCTGCCAAGGTGTTTGCATCTCAGTGACAGCCCTAGGATCAAGCACATCCTTTATTCCCTATAACTGCTCCTGTTGCCCAGTGAATACCATGATTAAAGACCACAAATCTCTTGCTACAGTGCTTTGTGGATGGAAAGCCATAAGCTTTTATTTTACTGAGAAAACAGAATGCCAAACTTATTTCCCCAGCTAAGTTACCTACTCTCATTTCTTGTTCAAGTGACAAAAACCAGCACAGCATTTGCAGAGCCCCCAGCTTTCCCTTTTCTTTCTCCATGCTGGAGGCACTGCTGTGATCTTCCCTGCTCACATCCAAGGCAATATTCAGACATGCCAGCACCACCAGACCTCATGCACATTTCCCACCCCGTTTTCAGGGGCTGCCCCATTCTGGGTGCCTCACATCATGATCACTGCCTTGGATACCTGTGTGGCCTTAGCATGCTTTCAAGGTGCCAAGTCATGATTTTGCACCTGTAATGGCATCAGAGTTGGATGGCCTTTTGTTCCCATGTCATCTCTTTCACTGGATTTCCTTTAAGGGGGATTGCTTTGGAAGAAAGTTCAGCAGCATCACCCAGCCAGCATTTCCTTCCCACACAGAGATTGTTCCTCCATCTCATCAATAACAGATTTTTTTTTTTCCCTTTTTTAAGCAAAAACTGTTTGTATTGTGGGCAGATTTAGTTTGGTTTTGTTTTTGTTTTCTGTTTTGTTTGTTTGGTCTTTTTAGGTTTTTGTTTTTGTTTTCTGTTTTGTTTGTTTTGTTTTTTTTTAGTAGGTACTGCTTTCTGGCCCAAATCAAGAACTTTGGGCAGGAAGCTGGTGCTTGCAGTCTTCTGGAGAATGGATGCCAGCATTTGGCTGTATGTCTTGTGAAACAAAGACCTCGAGATGCACCTAGGCATCAACAAATCCATATCAGTTTTCCCTCTTAATGTCCAAGATTCAGTCTAAAACACACTGCAGGATGGCAACTTCCAGAAGTTGAAGCATCCTGTCACACTCACTCACCACTTTCAAAACACTCACAAAAAATGTTCTGCTTCCCAGGCTAGCACAACAGCTTGCTCACAGCACTTTGGGGTTTAATTTCAATCAAGATTCCTTGAAATTCATTCAAGCAAATTTCATTATTCATGCTGCTCTTCGGATTGTCACTACTGATAGTTTATACTCTCTTCATGAGCAATAAAATATAGCTTTCTAGCTCCAGCAGTTCAGGCAGTCCCCACTCCTATCTATTTATTCTATACCATGATTACCATTTCTTGTAATTTCATTAAAGCACAGGAGGTTTGTGGGGGTGCTTTATTTTCTGTTATGATGCTGTTAAAATCTGTTACAGAAACACAGTGTCAGAAAAGTGTTGGGTTTTGGTTTTTTTTTTTCCTGGTGATTTAGTTGATGGATTTTTTTGCTTGCTTGCTTGCTTGTTTTCTTTTTTTTTCTTACCCTTTATCTTTAATCTGCTATAGAAGTCCTCCCAGCTCTAGGTGAAATTTCTTAACTCTCTACCAGCAGCGCTGCTGGCACACAATTAAATCTTCCTTAGCCAATGTACTCCAGGGCTTTTAGAGGTCAGATATGAAAAAGATCTTCTGTCATTCTCTTCTAAAGTGATTGCATTTTCTCTCTCAGATAACAGAGAACTTTTTTTTTAAACAAAATCCCTATTTGCTTTCATTGCTTGCTGACAGCTTTCCTGGAACTGTAGTGTCTACGCTAAGTTAATTTCTGGGACAGCTGAAATCACAGAGGTTCACTCCTCTCCCCCACTACTCTGTTACACTCTTTGTTATGGCCTAACAGCCACAAAAGGCTTATCTGGAGCAAGTGCTGGAAAATCTTCCAGGAACCACCCATTTTCCTGCAAACTTTTTCCCTCTCTTGGGAGGTGAGCCCTGTACCAGCAGACGACTCCCAAAGATTTAATTATATTCCAAACTGCTGTAGTTTTACTGAGGCTCTGTCTCAGGCCTCCTTAAGCCTGGCTCCTGGCCCATAAATGGTTTCTGCATATTTGCTTACCCTGAAAGGATTTCTCTTCCATCCATTCCCTTCTTCCCTTGAAACCGTACAAGCACATGGCTGTCACAATATTCTGTATCTGGAGCTTCACCACCCGTGCTGGATGAGGTTTATGTCCTGATAGTTTTTGCATCTGCCTCCTTTTGGCTTCATGTGCTGCTTCTTTTGCAATTTGGAAATTGAGAGAAATTCAGGCAATCCCTACCCACATTTCCATGACCTGCCAGTCATCTCTCACTCTCTCTGCCCTCTTCCCCGACCACCAAATCTCACACTGTGCTCCAAAACCTCCATAGGCTGTAGTGTTATTGCTATTTCAGGTGAAAAAGTGGAGGAGCAAGCCCCTGATGCACAGATAAACATCCCTTCAATGGATCAGCCAGTGGAAAATCATTGGTGTGTGTCTTGTTTAATACAGATGGGAGATGCCAAGTGCTGTGGACAGTCCAAAATGTGAGGTCAGATGTGAATCACAGTGGGCATGCCCAGTTATGAGGAGAAAGTTATGCCTAGGGCCAGGGAGAAGGATGAGGGAACACTGACGAGCAGAAAAAGGGCTGTGATATGTGGGACAGAGAAAGAGAAGGAGCAAACAACAGACAGAACAGCAAACGTGGTGGAAAGCTAGAGAGCTGGAGGAAATTCCTGGTGCCAGCACCACTTTCTCTCCTACGAAAGAACCTGAACAAAAGAGAAAAAGAACTTTTACCTTGGACTGACTTCCAGAATTGCTGGTACTTAAAGGACTGCAGATGGACTTAGTGTTTCAATTGTACCAAATATCTTCAACTCACAGCCTGCCAATTCTCACAGCTATCAAGTTGTGCTCTTTAGGATGAATATAAGGACAGAGATTTCCACTCCTCTGGGAAAAAGCCATTAGGTACTCTTTCTTTGAGGAGAATTTGACAGCTGGAGTAAAACCATTTCAGTGATGACCTTTCCCACATGACTCCTCCTGGGATTTTGTTTTTGAACTTCCCACTGCCCTGCCCCCCACATCAGTAACACAGCAGGGCAGGGTCTCATCCTGCTGAACTTGTGTCCTGGATTGAAAGATAAGTGTGTATTCTATTTGCCATCTGTTTAGAGGTGGGGCAGTTATCTTCTGTTCATTGGGCAGTTTTTTCTTTATCTCTTCCACAAACCAATCCTCCCTCTGGGAAATATCTCCTGTTAATGGGCCATGGAGTGTCACTGCATGGCTGATAAAATTACACCATCCCTTTGGGAGATGCTCTGCCCAGGGGGAGAAGCCAAGCATTCCTTCATGGATATACTCTGAGATTTTGGGACACTGGAGCAGCCTTTTCCACTGGATTCCCAGAGGAGCAGCTCTTTCCCACTGGATCTTCAGAGGAAAACTCCACCCTTCTACAGGATCCCTGCTCCAACAGAACCACACCTGTCACTGCAGGGGGGCTGCAGCCACCACTTCAATTGGACTGCTGCCACCAGAGCATAGGTCATATTCTGACTCTGTCAGGGTTGTTTTGTATTATTGCATTGTTTATTTTCTTCTTTTACTTTTTTTTTCTTCCCTAATAAAGAACTGTTATTCCTGCTCCCGTATCTTTGCCTGAGAGCCTTTTAATTTCAAAATTATAACAATTCGGAGGGAGGGTGTTTACATTTTCCATTTCAGGGGAGGCTCCTGCCTTCCTTAGCAGACACCTGTCTGTTCAAACCAAGACAGCCTGCCAGAATCCTCAGCCAAGGACACAGCAGCTTTCTGACTTTCCATTCCTGGTCCCTCCTGCAGGTTTCCTCAGGACACAGAGGTAACCTCTCCATCCAAGCTCTGCAAACCCAAAAACACCCTGCCAGGGAAGGTGTGCTTGTGGGAGTGTCCTCCCTCTGTCTGTGCAGTGTTCTCCCATCCTCTGCAGCATCACAGAACCCAGGGGTGTGCAAGGAAGGGCGGTGTGCCTTGGAAACAACATCAGGTTGCCTTTACCTGCTGACAGGGAACCAGAGGGGTGGCATCACTCACGTTTGTGCCGTGTCTATTTCTCATTCTGGGAAGCAGAGCAAACAAATTAATCGAATTTCACTGCATCACTGGCATGTAATAAACTCATCTGATTGTTGGTCTCTCCAATAAAGACCCAGTCCCTAGAGTCTGGGGCAGGAAAAAGAGGTTCCTTGGATGCCACAAATCCAGAAGATACAAAAAAACCCTCACCTATTCTAGGTATTTATTTTTCAATTCATAACTGGGTAAATGAATCTCTTAATTAATAACTGGTCAATAAATAACCAGTATATAATAAATAAATTAATAATTTATATTAATAAGTTAACCTCTTGAATCAAGATCTTCTGAGTCAGGATCTCAGGAAACATCCCAGAAATACTGTGTACTTCAACTCTGTCTTACCCATTATTCTCTCTCCCAAAAGAGTGACTGATAAATGTACACAGGGAATTCCTCACAGAAAAAAAAAAAAAAAAAAGGAGGCGGGGGGATGAGGTTTAAATTGCAGCGTGCAGTGGTCACCACAGATCCCACAGTCCTAGGACAAAATAACTTGGATTTTTTCACTTAATGAAATGTTTTTCACTAGCTATTTTAACAGAGAACAAATATTCTTTAAGAAAACATAAAAGAAAAAAGAATGGGGCAGTAGGAGCAGATCACAGCTCCTGGGAGGCTGTTGGGACTCCTCAGTCATGAACTGTCCTGAGCCAAGCTCTGAGGGACAAGGAGGCAGATTCGGATCTGGGGCTTTACATCTAGGACTGTAAAGATGGGCTGGGGCTGGAGCAAGAGTCAGGAATTTCCTCCCCAGCACCAAGGGGAGGAGTGTAGTGAAAAAAAAAACACAGGAAGAACCCCCAAAATAGGAAACTGAATCTGATATCTCATATTATTAACATCACTATATTTGGGTGTTAAATAAAAGAGGGAATTGCTGCAAGTACACTATTTTATTGTTTCTAAGCATTCTTAAAAGAGAGTCAGAAGTAATGGAGGAGATGTGGTTCCATTTTCAACCAGACCTTTCATAAAACTAGCAGTTCTTAAAATAAAGATAGTAATTCTCAGCATGGTTGATTTACATTAGTACAAGATGGGACAAAGTTTGTTTTTTAAAATCAAACTTGACAGCTGAAGTTGTAACTCCACTTCAGCAAAGGGAGGGGGTGAAGAGCAGGATCTGCTCACGTCCAAAATCTAAATTTGGAAGGATGTGAGAGTTCACAGCAGGGCCTGAATTGTCCCTCTGTTTGCTTATCCCCTGCCTGCTAGAGGGACTGGGCCAGAAAGTGAATCTCTCTGTTTACTCAGGGGTATCAGCAGAGAAACTGAAATTATTTATCTAGCTGCCTGGCTTATGGAGGTCTGCAGAGATCAGTACTGAACCTGAAATTGTCTGTCAGCCCATCTGTGCCTCACCAGCACAAAGACCCAGAGGGATCAGTACCAAATTCAGAATTATTTGTCTACTCACTCTTCAGCCTATTTATTCTCCCAGCTCTGAGACAGGAAGCAGACCAGCAGAAATATGAAGTACATCTCAGGCAGGGTCAGCCTGCTCCTGAGTGGTGTGAAATGCTACCAATTGTCAGAGTTGCAATTGTTGGAGCCTTCAAAATTTACAGTGGAATTGCTAAAATATCCTGGTTTAATGATGTGCAGGAGCACTACACATTAAAAAAAGGTATCACATGGGCCCATTTCCTCAACTGTTTAAAGTGTTTGTGCATTTATACCCAGCCACTCACCCCATCTGATCCCATCAGCATTTCCTCATGTGCCTCCCTGCTCTGAGGGGGTGGTGAGAAAAGGGTTTGGGGTCTAGTGGTGAGATTTTTATTGTGAATAAGAGATCCTCTTTCCCTATGGGATAGTTGTTGGTGGCCTGTTTCCTGACCTTCTCCAATAAAACCACAGCACCTCATGTTTGTTTTTTCTGGAAAGGAAGACAGGAGTGTGGGGCCAAATCCCTGCAAGGGATGCAATGAACCAGTGTAAGTCTGTGGTTTTCTTGTCACCTCCTGTGTGACAGGGGGGCTACAGGTGCTCAGTGTCACAAAATCTCATATTTGCCTGGTGCCTGACAACTGCAATTTGTCTGGCAGGTGAAAAGGATGGATCAGGAGGATTTGTGAGCTGCTCATACAGGACATCCACCTCTGTCTGTGATTTTGTTCCCTCTGTTTCACTGCATTGCTGTCCTGGAGGGACATCTCTCTTTGAGGAGAGCCGAGGCTTATTGTAGTCGCCCTCTATCCATCATGTCCAGAAAATAAAGTGGCATTTTTCTTGCCAAGTACTTACCAATGCCTGTTTCCAACCATCTAAAGAAAATGATGCAATTCCTGCTCCTGTAAGTGTTAAAGCAGCAGAGCTGCCTGACAGCAAGCAGGGAATTTGCTCTCCTGACAAGGCTCCACAGGCACTGAGGGCTGTAAGCAGCTCTTTCATGCCACCCAAAGAGTTTTGGCTAGTCAGTCCTGAAAACAAAAGCCATAATAATGTGTTTCTTTCCATGACAGCTCTCTCTCAGATCTCTGTGACAACAGCCTGCTCCTCTGGATCCAGTCACTAAAAATGTGGAACTGTGCACATGCAGGAATGTCACTGAGATTTTGGCCAGAAGGGAGTGTAGGGCTTTAGGACACTTTTCTGTGTGAAAAAACTCCAATTGTGAGAAATGATCAAGTGTCAAGCAGCTGCTTTGGGGGAAATTCAAGTGCTATATGAGGAGAACAGAAGTGACTTTAGAATGGTTCAGCTTTTGTAAGAGTCACAGTGAATCATATCTTTGACAGCAGACAGCTGCAACATCTATTGATCAATGTTTCGAGAAAAAAAAATAAATTAGAAAGCTATACCTGCATCGATTGGCCGTTTGTCATTTGAGATGTGTTTTAAAGGAAGTCGAGGAGCAAGCAGAGCTTTAACATTCCTGCATGAGAGATGGACTCTCCTTTCCCTGCAGGCAAAACCACGGGAGCACAGCCAGCTGTGCCAGCAGCTGGGCAGAGCTCTTCCGTCTACATTTCTTGAATTTTGATTCCTCCTGCCACCCCAAAAAAGCTTCCAAAAAACTCCCCTGATCCAGGCACCCCTGCTGCCATCCCACGTGTGCTGCACATCTCTGAGAGGTTCCCTCCTGCCCCTTTGGCACAGGGAAGGGAGGATCTGCCACCACGGCAGGGGAAAGAGCAGCACAGGGCACGTTTCCCGGCAGAATCACTTCTGCTATTAACCAAAACATTGCAATTTTCGGCTGAACTGGTACCAGTATTCAGATCTGCACCCTTTATTTCCCTCTCTCTTGTTCCAGACTCCCAGGCAGGCCAACACCGATGAAACATTTAGGGATGAGGGCAAGAGGTGTGGAAAACCACAGGGTGAGCGTGGAAAAGCAGTGCAATTATTTTTGTTTAATATTAATATACTACTGAAACCTGGCTAGTAGGCATAGGACAGACAAAATGTAAATCGCTTTTATGTCACGAAGCAGCTCTCAGCAGCATGCAGAAGCCTTACACTAGTGGAAGGGAATACATGCATATTCAAAGCCTTTTGCCAAAGTGGTGAAGAAAAGAGAAGCAATACTTTCCTTTGACTTGGAATTCCCACTTCTGTTCAGCTGGGAATAGAGGCATAATTAATCAAAGTGCTTAAATAAGTTCCTTTCTGCCTTAATCAGAGCTGTGCAAATAAATAATTTTTCCAGTTCAGTAGCTAAACCAAAATAATAATTGTAGAAATATTTTAAAGATTTCTGAAATGAAACATCAGGCTCCCTCAAATATTTTCAATGAGCAGGGATATTTGATTTGACTGAAATAAGGTAGTGACTCTTCACGTTAAGTGATCTTTATTTATTTTAAACACACAGAGCTAAATTTGTCCCTAAAAGGTTGTTCTGAATGAAAAAAAAAAAAAAATCAACAGTTCTGGCCTGATGAAGAGAAACAGATCCTTCCAGACAGGTTGGCTCCAACCTGAGGCCCCTGTGCCATTCCCAGGCTCATCTGTGGGAAGAGCCAAGGGATGCTCTGCACTTCATCCACCTGTGCCCAGTGACTGAGCCCCTGAGGAGACAGTGGGATGGATCCAGTGGTGGGTATTAAAATTCGTGGTAAAAAGTGACCAAGTTTGGAAATGAGACCCTCTGCAGATGTTGGCAGTGCAGGACTAACTCACAGCTCCCCAGGGGCTGATCACCCTCACCAAAACCTCACAGACCCAAAAATCATAGAGCAGCTCTGTATGCCAGAAAAAGTTCCAAGTGTGGCTGCCAGTTCTCCATCACCATGGGAATTCTGCCTGCCTTATTTGGGTGGCACAAAGTCAATTTAAGCATAGTACATTTTATTAAAGCAATTGATGTATTCAGTGTGAAAAAACCTGATTTTCAGGCACACACATGTCCCTGTCTTTGGGTCCAGGCTATAAATGCAAGCTGCAGCACTAAGTACAAACTGAGAATAACTGCTGAATTTAATTTTAGGCTTTAATTTGATTCATTAACTTGGTGACACCTTGGGTGAGGACAGGTATTTGGTACCCAGGAAGCAGAGGAGGAACATTTTCAGCATGGGGAGAAGTAAAGAAGTCATTCAGTCCTCTGGGAAAGTGAGGGAGAGAGAAAATGAGAGCAGCAGGTAATTCATTGCTGGTTTAACAAGAAGCTGTAAGCTGAGAGGAGGGGATAAGAATTATACAGTGCTGTAAAAACAACATCTCTATTGAGGCCCTGATGTTCAGGGTCCAGAGTTATGAGTTGCACTTCCCTGACTTGTTTCTTGCTGCTCCTATTTCAGACATGAAGAAGGACCTGGGAGCTCTAAAAGCTTGTCCCTTTTATTCATCTCTGCGAGCTGCTCCCATAAAAAATATTCCCTTTCCTGACAAGTCTTGCCTCCAGAAGGTCCTCAGAGCCTGGCTACTCCCAGCCCAGCAGAGCAGAGCTCAGGGATTGGTCCTGCAGTCGCTGGAGCCTGCCACAGGTAGGAGCAGGGAGGTGGTGCCCTCTGGGGTTTGCACACAGGTTTAGAGAGGAAGTGGCAAATCCCATGGAGATGTTGCTTTACATTGCAGTCAAGTTCATTTTTTCCTGGAAGCTGCAACTTCCCACAGACTTTGTCTTAGGGATCCGCTAAAGGCAGCTGGGAATGGGGCAGGGATCCTGGAGAAAAGCCACTGCCTCCTATTCCCTGAAAGAGCCTTAGAAACCCCCAGTCATCGTCCCAGTCACTGATTTGAAGTGTTCTGGGGCTCTTTGGTCCAACTTCAGATTTGACAAAAACACCCCCACACATCCTTAGGAAAATGAGGATTTTGGTGAATTAAATTCTTAGCTCTCACAAATGTCCTCTGATACCTTTGGGGACACAAGGGTCCTGATTCTCATTCACATGAGGGACTGCTTATGCTGCTGCACTAAAAAAAATGGCTATCTAGGCTTTGCTGTAAATCCAAATTAGGCCCCTAATGCTGCTGCTGGGGAGAGGATTAAATTTATCACAAGCAATTGGTATGTAATATTTTGTATTCCCCAAGCAAATCCTTCCAGAGCAGAAGGAAAGATGCTGTGTATGTAATCCAAATGGAAGGACTCTTTTTATTCATGCTAGACAAAATATTAAAAAAAAAAATTACTCCTTTGCAACTTTCCTGTATTGACAGGTGTTTTGTAATTTATTTTCATGCCAAAATGATGCCAAAAGAAAACAAACAAAAACTAGTAAAAATAATTACAAGGCTTCCCATGGATCCAGAGCCTGAGTTATTCATCAGAGTGACAAATGACCCTGAAATTGGCTCAGCTGGTCAGAGCAGGGTGCTAATAATGCCAAGATCATGGGTTCAATCCCATATGGGCCATTCACTTAAGAGCTGGACTGGAAGATCCTTCTGTGTCCCTTCCACTGTGCTCCTCACCAAGCCCTCAGCCCCTCTGTCCCTGTGCAGAGCTCACAGCCCAGCCTGGCTCCCTCCCTCCCTTCTTCTCTCCCTCCTCTTGCATGTAAGCAAGTCAAAATAATTTGTCAGCAGTCCAATTGCATTCCAGTGCCTCGTGTTTATTCATGCTGACTTCTGAACCAGACACAATAGATACGCCCACCTTAAGCTCTGAATCCCTCCTCCTAGGATGTGCAGCACGTGGTAATCAAAAAACATGCAGAACCTGCTGCTTCCACTGCCAGAGGCTTGGAAAATCCACATTCACTTCCTCCAGTTCCTACTTCAGCCCTGCTTTGGTTCACCTCTATTTTAAAACAGCCAGGCTATTGGCAGGGAGGTATTGTAGAAGGCTTTACTTCACAAAAGATAGTTTAAATCTTCTTCATCTTGCTTCTGGGTTTGATCCTGAACATGTCAAAGTCGAAGCAAATGCTGCCAGAGGTGGTTAAGAGCAGCTCTGAGGGTCAAGGGTGGAAACCACACTCCAGAACCTAGTCCATGCTTTAGTTTTGGAAAGCCATATTGAGGGCTGTAGTTCAGAGTTCCTTAGCTATCTTAATAGGGAAAAAAATCAGAAAACAAAGCAAAACCCGAACAAACAGCAAACAAAACACACAGGCAGAAAAGGGAAAACCCGCCAGAAGAAAGTCTTCTTTTCAAAAACTGACACTGCAATTGCAGAGGTGTTCCCAACCGCGTTGCTGGATTTGTGCTCTGGAAATACTGAGCAGTTTAGCTGGTTTCACCCCCAAGCTGAGGGAAAAATCAGACTCAAGCCTGGTACTGGGAGTCACACAGCTAAAGGCACTGAGAGAAGCACTGTTACTTGTCTCTGGAGAGTTAGGAGCTGAGAAATTCTCCCTCTATTTCAGGCAGGCTGCACCCAGCTTCTGTTGGAGCTTCAGTGGGCATCAGAGCCACAAACTGATTTACACCACCACTGGAAGAGGCACCAGTGCTTGGACAAACACTTCATCTGCTGTTCTTGCAGAAGCCAATTTTGGGATAAGGCAAAAGCATTCATATCTAGTCCAAGGGGCTTTTAGGTTTAAAGCTCTGGTCCCTGGAGAGAGCTAATGACCTGCAGGTTTCATTCATTTGTAGCATCGTTGTGGTTGCCTGTAAAAGCCAAGGAATAGAGCAAGCTCTGGTTGTGAGAGCTTTCAGAAATGTCAAAGGAGGTTTCACTTTCAGAAGGAATTATCTTTCCAAATGTCTAGCAGAGAACAAAGTGAGCAAAATAGGAACCCTGCTTCAAACATGTGAATTACAGATTCCTTGATCATTTTTATCTGCCCATTCATCCCTTCCCTCCCCAGGGAGTTTTGTACTGCAACGTGAGCCCTCAGATGTGTCAGGAATACCAGGTGGCAGCATTAATATGCTTCCCTATCACCAAACCAGTTGCAGGAGCTTGGAGGGAGCAAAGTTTTCAGCCTTTCTGTGTGCAGAACAATGCTCAGCCACAGAGATTCAGAGCTGAGTAATTCACATGCAGACAATCCTGCTGCACACAGCTCCTTCAGCTCAGAGTAATCAGCCCATTCATAATTGTTAGTGGTACTGTTAAAACTTTCATGGTGCTGTTTGCCAGATTTAGGCAGGTGGTTCATCCTACTGCTCACAGAAGAAAATGAAGGGAAGGCACATCCCACCCCCAAACCTTCCTTGATCTCAGGTCTTTCCCAAAGCTGTTTGGTACTTCCAAGTCAAGAGGTGCTTGCTGCAACACACTTGGGAGAGATGGTCTGAAATAAAGGCTCTGAGTCTCACCATCTTCATGCTCCTGGCAGCCCCAGCACTGTGTAAATAAGGAGGGGCCATGCCCAAAGGGTAAATGGCACTGCACTGGCCTCACTAAATTCTCTTTTCATCCCTCATGCTGCTGCTTGGGAGTATGGGCCATGACAGGGGCAAGTGCTAACACTGATATCCAGTGTGTAGAGCTTGAGCTTCCCTCCCAGCTTACTTGTTTAGTTTTAACAGGTACCTCCACCCATCAGGCTGGACTTCCCAGCCAGAGGAGGAGAGCCAAGCCACGTGTTCAGCCTCATAAACTTCAAGCTTGTTACCTTACTTCTAAATCTGCTACTGATAGAGGCAGTGTTAGCAAGGGACCAGGTGTGCCCCACACTTGCAGCCTGTCTGGTGAGAAAGAACATGGAAAACAGGCTGGCAGGAGGAAGGGGTGGCCCTTCTGCTCTTCCTGCTCTTGTTTCAGTTCCTCCTCTTCCAGTCCTGTTCCCCAAATACCTCCTCTGCCCCTGAAACCTTCACAGACGTTCAGAAATAGTGTGTGTAAAATTCACGTAACATTATAAAAATATGATAAAAATTTATTTTTATAAAATTTTGATATTAATGACACAAAATTTATTTAGATATAATTTTATATAATATTTATATACTTAAAAAAGAAAAGGGAGGCAGGATGGAAAGCTTGCTGTTTTCTGCTTACCCTCTACAGCTGGTCATTCTCATGCTCCATTGAGGTGCACCTGGAAGTTAAATTTCCTTAGTCAGCCTCTTCCCTGCCTCCACACAGCCTCTCTTCTAGGCACACTAATGGGAACCTATGGAATTGGGCATCCAGCAGCTTGGGGACACAGACCTAAGGACACTTCTTCAAACTCAGGATTACTTCAGTAGAAAACTAAAGCACTTTTAGAGCTTTGGTTCAAATGGATAGCATTAAAAAGTGGGGAAAGCTACCTCAGAAAGCTGTTGTCTTTCTTTATGGTTGGGATCCTAGAGCTCTGCTTTGCCATGAAAAGTTTTCTGATTCCCTGCCTCCATCCTGAGCAGGGTCTGTTCCATCCATACCTGCAGTGCTCCTTGCACCAAGAAGCCTTCAGCTCGTGTGGGGACTGAACAATTAGTGACTGCCTACAGAGCACCAAAACCTGGCCCTGGTAATGAAATGAAAGTGAAAATGGTAATTAAGCTTTCCTAACGAGAAAGGAGACAGACTCAAAGGAACTGAATACGAAAAGAAAATAACAAAAGCTCTGTCAAAATGTACTATGCTATTTTTAGCTTTTCTTTATTTTCTGGGGACAATAACTTTGCATTAATGTAGTGTCTTCCATATATTGATCAATTAAGGGTTCCTCTACCAGCCAGAAATATTATTGTCATCCTAAAGATGTGAAAAGTGCTGTCTTGGCCAGAGAATACCTCCTGAACCAGGGACAGAGCCCAGTTTTTGAAAATTTCATATCCTGAAGTTCCCTCACCATGATGTCCCTCCCTTTCTTCCATCCCTATTCAAAGAAATACTATATTGCAAGACAATAAATTCAAACAGCTTTAATGCAATGACCTCCCAGAATTATTACCAGGGGAAAGGAGAGACTGGGGGCCTTCCTGAAGGTCCATTATCATACAGTCACAGAATCATAGCATTGTGTAGGGTGGAAAAGACTCTTTAAGACTTCTTTGGCCTGCTCTGTAGGTGGGTGATGTGTTGCAGAAGGAGGATGAAGCAGAGATGTGGGAAGGCATGGAGAGAGCAAATTCCTGCTCTCCGAGACCAGGAGATCCTGCTCCTGTGTCTGCACCTCTGAGAGCCAGGGAGGTCTCACCTCCACTTCTGTCCTGAGAAATCATAGAACCATTGTAAAAAATGGTCTGGGCTGGAAGAGACCTTAAAGAACACCTGGTTCCACCCTCCTGCTATGCTCCCTCCTATTTAGTGATTTATTACTGATCCTGTAGGTCTGTCCTGGGTGCCAGCCCAATGTTAGGCTACCAAAGGCCCCAAATCTTGCTCCTCTATGCCACAGTGGTCAATCCAAACTTCTGTAAAATGGCTCAATATGGACCATCCCCCAAATGAATTAAGGAGAAAGGGAAAGAGTGCAAGGGAAGCGTTGTGGGGATCCACCTGCCGTGGCTCCAATGCCATTACTAAAAGTGGCTGGAAAGTGAGGTGTGGAGGAAGGAATAGTGCACAACAGTCAGCTCTCTGGGCTGGCTTAAAACCCAGCTGAGAAATTAAACCCACTCAAGGCTGCTCTCCTTTCCTCCTCACCTCTTCCAATAACAGAGGAACACTGGGAGAAATTATAGGTTGGAACCCAAATTTACTGACAAATCACAATAACGACAACAATATTCATAAAAAGGTGTAGAAAAGGGAAAGAGATTTTCACCCACAAAAGGTGGGTATTCACCACCAAACAAATAAAACCATTTCCTGAAGAGAGTGTGGTGTAGAATAGACAGTGCTAAAAGCTCCACCCCCTTGTCTCTGCACCCAGGACACTGTCAAAAAACCAGAAGGATAGCACATTGCATTTAATAGCAGCTTTCCAATGGCTAGAGATGAATATTTTAAAGGAAGAGTGGGGATACTCACAGGAATTATTTCACGATGATTTTGAACAACACTAGAGCTTTCTCTTTTTGTCAGGGATTGTCTGTTATTTGCACAGTGCCTAAAGCTGCCTCTCTCCTCTGGCCTGAGCCATTATGGTAATCAGGAGAAGAACAACAGAGGCACCGTGCTCTGTATGTTAATGGCCCTGTGCCGAGGTGAGAGCGGGTTGCAGAGTGCTGGCAGGGATGAAGAGAAAAAAAAAACAAGGTTTGGAGATGACAGGGAGGTTTAATGATAACTGTATAAACAGTGGGGAACTGACAGGCCAAAACTTTGGTGGAGACGCATAACCCTGCTGCAGGGGTACTTTGGAAAGACAGCAAATCCAGCACACAGCGATGGAACTGTTGGAAAAAGAGAATGTCATCAGGAGAATTTGTATTTTTCCCCCTTTCTCTTTCTCTAATTCTTAAGAAGAAGGTGGAAAACAAAACATCTTTTCTCTGAGAAAGGGAGAAGAGGGTTTTTTATTGGTACCACAAGAAACAGGCTGTGAACATGAAATTCTTTGGGACAAAGATGATCAGCAGACTGTGGGATTGTGTGAGCAGGCCATACCAATAAAACTGATGTATTCAGGACACACTACACTGGAAATAAAAGAGAAGCAGTAGGATCACAAGCAAATTAAATTAAAATTAAAGCCAACATGTAAGATGTGATGTTTAATTCCACACTGTTCAGGAGGTGTATACAAGAATCCCACATAAAAGAAAGGTTTGATAAAAGGCAGGATGCTGCTTGCCCCTGGTCTTTCCTTTGCCCTTTGAAGAACCTGTCCCATGAGGCACACAGGACTGTAAGAAAAAATGGGCAAATCTGAACAATTTTAGCATATGCAAAGAGGTTCATAAAGGCAAGAGGACAATAAATAAACAGGGGGCATGCCCAGAGGGTAAATGGCAGTGCCCTGGCCCCACTAAATTGTCTTTTCATCCCTCATGCTGCTGCTTGGGAATATGTCAAAGCTATGATGGAGGGAAGTGTCTGGAATTTTGTGCTAGGGAGTCAAACCATTTTTTGATTTTATAAGGGATCTTTGTAGAGGGACCTTGTTTATTATGTTTAAAAAAACAAAACAAAACAAAACAAAACAAACTCAAGTAAAACTCCCTGTTACCCAGAATTCTCCCAAGAATGTTACTTTATGATGTTCTGTTGATTTTTCTCTGACATATCCCACTTGCCCTTGTGTTTACTACTTCCACCCCAAAATGCAGCAAACCTCTTTTGCCCCTTCCATTCCTCTAGGATGAGCCCAGTTCATGCAATCAGGCTACTTTTCCTGGCACATCTACTGCCTAAAGTATAAAAAAAAAAGTAAAAGTATGCTGCCTCTTCATACTCAATGGAAATAGCTAATCTATTTGATTACAAATCAAGTAGAATATGAATCAAATGTGAATATTTATCTGTTGGACCTCTCTGTGAGGTGACTCTCATCAGCCCCACCCAGCAGCTCTGCAGTCACAGCACCCTCTCCAGCTCTCCTGTCAGTCAGCAGCTCTTGCTCCAGGCATCCACCTGGGGCAGATGCTGCTGGAGGCAATGCCAGCCAGGTCCTGCAGCTCAGTACAAACCCTGCTGTCTAAGTGGAAAGCATGCAAAATGCATTCTTTGGAGATGGTTTTATTCCAGAGCCTTTCTTTCGTGTGAATTGCTTTTCAAACCCCCTTAATACAAAAATCCAGCAGTGTATGTCTAAAAAAGAATGAATGTGAAGGGAACAGCTTTATGAAGCTAACAGCTTTCCCTCATTTCTCCTCCAAGTCACTCCAGAGGGTAGGAGGACCAGGAGCTGGAAAATAACTGGAAGAACCTTTGTAGGCTGATACTGAGGGACCCAAGCCAAACCCACCTTGGTGCACCTGGAAGAGAATTCAGAGCAAGTTTTGGGCTGACAGCAGGTGCCATCCCCATGCTTGCAGGGCCCAAAGAGACATCTTGGGTTCTGTTCACTGGACCACCACACAGAGACAGACATGGCCAGATCTCTGATGTGGCCCCTGGGGAGCAGAAGGCATCACCCCATCATCCAGTCAGTACAACTCAGATGTTTAAATATTAATTATTTTTATTCTGGGGTCCCTCTTACTTTTAAGCAATGTTTTGGGGTTTTTTTTTCCCTTTTTGCATGGGGTTAATCACCTCCCAGAGAAGTGCTGAAGACTCTGCTATCCCTTGACCCTCAGCCATGAGCTGGGGAACAAGAGAGCTGAAAGACTGAGCCCCCCAAAGAGCAAGTGTTAGAAAGAACTGATTTGGAAATAAATTGACTGAAAAATCTTTATTGCTAAATACAGCATATGAAGTAAAAATAAAAGAGGAACACAAATGGGGTGGGAAAATTTTCAATTCCTCAGAAAATGACTTTTCTGCCTACTGAAATGTTTCAAGAGATACATTTAGCCAGCCTTTCTTTGCATACTGAGACAACTCAAAAAATAATTCCTGACATGGATAAGACTCCCCCCAGTGCTCCTTATTTAGTTTCTTCTTTATAACCAGATTTATAACATCAGTCCTATGAAGATAACCATTAATGTGATGATTAGGGCAGATTTATTATTGCAGCCTAGCCCATCTTCTCCCCTTTTGCCAGTAATTTGGTGGCATACAGAGCTGAGATTGATGGTCTGCTTAAGCATGCAGCTAGTACCAGTCTCAATTACTGAAATGAGCTATTGAGAAAAGTTTAGGAAGCCTCCCCATGCTCCTCATCATCTTCCAAACAGTCAAAGCTCTCTCACCAAGAGAAAGAGTTGGCCCTTCCTTGTCTCCCTTTCAGTAGTGTCATCAGATTGCAGCTGCTCAGTCAGGTTCCCCTTGGAGACAGGAGCCAATTTCAAATGTACAGTGTGCCAGGGAGCTTCAAACTCCAGCGTGGCACAAATTAATAGCATCTCACCTCACCAGCAGGAAGCAGTTGCTCTTTGGAGCTCTTCTTCCCAGGGTACGAGCAGACCAGTAATGACAAAAGGCAGATGGGCAGGTCAAGAGCAAAGCTTCCACTGCCCACAGCAGCTCCAAGGTTTCTCCAGAGCTGAAGGGACTGTGACTAGAAACCTAAAAAAAATGCCCAGAAGGTGCTGTAGGCTGCTGCAGTGGCTGGGAAAGCTCTGTTCTTTCCTCCTTGCAGCTGTGCAAAGGGCTGAGGGCTGCCAACATCTCTGTCTGGCCAGGGCACTTCTCCTGGCAGAATGCTGGGAAGAGCAAGCAGCTGTAGCCCGGGGACTGATTGACAAACTCTGTCACCCATGGCAGCTGAGATGCTGGCCCATGCTGCTGCCTGTAATGGTTGGTCCTCCTCCTTTTGAATAGACTGTGAAAAAGTGCAGTGAAAAGTACATTGTTTTCCCCTCAAAAATAAGTTTTCTTGTCTCACACTTCAAAGCTGCTGTTTTGCAGCTTGGCCATGTTTGCTGTGCCATCTTTTCTCTTTTCTCAGACTCCTCAGAGGCTCGTTCTGAAAACCTGGCAAGACAACAACTGGTCTCACCAGGGCTGCATAGTTTGTCTCTCTCCTTCTCTGTTATTGTAGATAATTAGGCAAAACTTAAAACAATGAAGTCGTGTGGTATTGACAAGGGATCTTTTGAGGTTTTTTTCTCCACCTGGCCTTTTTTTTTCCCCAAGTGAACACCATTTTGAGTACAAACAGGCTTGAAACACTCCTCATGACATGTGAAGGTGATTTTAAAGATTCCTGCAACAGCAGATCTCTGCCATCCCAAGGGGAGTCCTGCAATCCTTTTTCTCACCCAGTCCTAGTGGAGTACCTGCCACTTGAAAAGCAAATGAGCACCAGCTCCCTGAAGCGGGGAAACACCCAAGAAAACACGGAGAGGCCACAAACACAGGTATGGACACACAGATGTCCCTTGCTGGAGCCAGCCGTGGGGGGAAGGACGGCAGCTGAGCAGCGCTGTGTCCCACTGCAGTGACACTGCCATGCCACCACGGGCCCTGGGGACGGGGGGCAGAGCTGGCACTGTGACCCAGCAGTGCTGCAGCTCCGGGTTTAGGTGCAGGCCTGTGGGAGCAGAGGATGGTGGATGGTCGGGACAAACGGAGACGGGATCTCTGAAGCCAGGTCCTGGAAGATGCAGTTTATTGCCAGGGTCGTGGGGGCAGGGGCCCTGCTTGGAGCTGCCAGCCGCAGCTCGGAGCAGGCCCCAGGGACAGAGATAAGATAAGGAAGAGTGGGACGAAGACAAAGAAAGAAAGGAGAGAGCAGAAGAGAGAGAGCAGAAGAGGAGGAAGAAGAAGAAGAAGAGGAAGAAGAAGAGCACGAGTTTCCCGTTACAACGCAATCAATCCTCTTCTGTGATGAATATTCTAATTCTCGTTAACCAATCTAATACCGGTTACAAATCCTATAGCATTTACATAAAGCCTATAAGAACCCATACATTACCATGCTAAGTTTACATTTAAAACCCTAAATCTACTTTTCAGGCCCCTCCTGCCAGGCTAGCAGGGTCTGCTCTGACCCTTGAGAGGATATTGGAGGATACTGTGAAATCAAAAAGGGGATTACTTTCAGTTGGTCATACTATTGTTTTCTAATTGTTCAGTAACTAAAACTTGGTGTGTCAAAGCTTACTTTCATTTCAATCTCACTTACAGTTTCCATATTCTCAAAATCTTTTGCCAAGCAACCATATTTATAAGGCTTTCCCATTTCATCTTCCCCAGCACAGGCCCTTCAGCTGTTACCAGCACAGGAGGGTTTGCAAGAACAAACAGGGCCCAGCTTGCGTAACCGGTCCTGAGGGGGCTGCCAAGGAAGCACAGCTCAAAATCAATCAGGCAACAGCACAAAATACTCAGTGCTTGGCTGAGCATTCCCACTCGCCCCTGCTCAGCATCCGTGCTGGGACAGACACAGGACCTGTGGGAAGGACAAAGAAGACAAAGCAACTGCTCTGGCACAGCTTCCCATTCGTGGCCAGGGCCGTCCCCACTCCAAGGGACAGCTGGACCCTCAGCTTTCAGCTCAACTTCACCCTGCACTGAGGACAAGTCTGTAGCTCTGACAAACTGCTGGGGCTGTGGTTACACTGCTCTGGCTGCTGCTTCTCTGAGGCCCTGCATTTCTTGCTGGGCCCAAATAGAGGGTCAGCTGGGAGCTACAGCTCTCAGTGTCCCAGTGGAAGCTGTCTCCCAGCCTGGAGCAGGTTGGTGCCAGCATCCTGCAGTCTGCTCAGGGACCAGATTAATTCCTGGAGTAATGCCTTTACCTCTGATGTCCATGGGCAGCTGGACCTGAGGCTCCTCTGAAGCCTCTCTGCACACATCAAGCCTGTGCTGTCACTGAGGTGATTTTTACTCTCCCTTAGGAAATATAAAGCCCTGAAGAACTCTTCCCTAAAAGAAGAGAGATTCTGATTAGGTGTAAGAAAGAAATTTTTTATGGTGAAAGTGTTGAACCACTGGAACAGGTTGCTCAGAGATGTGGTAAATGCCCTATCCCTGAAAACTTTTGAGGTCAGGTTGGATGGGGCTCTGAGCAACCTGGTCTAGTGGAAGATGTCTCTGCTTACTGCAGGGAGTTGGACTAGATGGCTTTTCTGGGTCCCTTCAGACACCAGCTGTTCTGTGATTCTTTGAAATTCTGACTTCAGCCAAGAGCTGGAAGTACTGAAACACACAGTTGAAAATTAACTTACTTCCCTCGGTGAAGTTTGCTTTGACACTGAATGCCAGAGGACCAGCTGGATTAGGCTGGAGATGAACACCATAGTCTTCCTCAACTCAATCTGGAGCAAAACTATGCTTAAGGGTCATTGTGAAGCAAACTGCAGACTCCCAGGTCCAAGGGAATTAGAGAAATTCATGACCCTTCAGTGGGAGAGGTATTGTGTCCTACCCAGGACAGGAGTGTTAGGAGTGATTTCAGGAGAATACTCCAGGTGATACTTGAGACACTTGAAAAATCTGTGTTTGAAAAAGCCAAGGCATGACATTGTCTAGTAGCAAAGCAGTGGTGGGAGGAGAAAGGCCAAGGCACACACTCCATCAAAGCACCTCAGCATTCTTTAAATTTGCTTTGCAGTGAACATTTTCCTTGAAGGTTCAGGTTTCAGGCATCAAAAACAACCATCTCCGCAGAATTTTTCCAAGATGCTTGACTGCTTTCTCATCCCACATGTTTAATTGGCCCTAAAAATGAGACATTAGGGTTTCAGTGCATCCCAGAGAATTATTCCAATGAAATTCCTTAGCTTTGTCCACAAAAATATGAAGCAATGATAATGATGAGAGAAGATGTGTTCAGACAGAGCAGAAAGAGGGAGCAAACACAAACCCTTACCAAACCACCTGAAAACCCAGCCTCTGCAGTCTGCATCCAAGTCTTCTGGCATGTGAAAAGCTGAGATTATAGGCATACTTCTGTTTTTGGTACATGTAAAGCGAACTGTTCATGTTTTATACTTTTCAAAAAGCAGGGTTAGGATAGGGTCATGGGCCATAGGATCCTTAGGGTTTTACCTAATTAATATCAATCTAATCACATCAGCCATGCCAATTCACCCCAGCTGAAGCTGTTTTTCACAAAATGCAAACGTCTTCCTTCCTTCCTTCCTTCCTTCCTTCCTTCCTTCCTTCCTTCCTTCTCTGTAGGCATGTTGTAGCTGGAAATTCCAATAGTTTGAGGTGACAAAGCTTTGACTGACCACGTCTGAGGTTAGAACTGTGCAGGACACAGCAATTCAGGTCCAGTAGCTCTGCCCTGTCAACTATCTTGAGCAGCCTGGACTGATTCCTGCATTTTATGTGCTCAGCATAATTTGCTGTAAGTTTTCCTCTTGTGATCAGTAGACAACTCCCCAGTGGGACCCAGGTCTCTATTTCCCTGGAGAAAATGAAATTTTTGGACTGGGAAAAGAGGGAAAACCCACTTTTTCATTGTTATTATCATTCATAACTTATGAAGCAGTGACTGTTGTGAAATCCCAAATCTTAGATTCTCTCTGCCTCCCTTGTAGGTGTTACACAGAAATCTGAGAGGGAGGAGGGTTCCTGTCCCAGTGATTCCAGTAGTTTATAGAATAGGTAGATTATAAGAGGTGGATAAAGCTGGCAGACAAATTGCTTGCAGATAAGAGGCATTTAAAATGGACAAAAGTTATTGTGAAAGAGAGAATCTGTACTAATCAAGCAAAGAAAAAATTCCAAGGCACCCATAAAAACTGGTGTAACATAGTGATATTGTGTCAGTAGAAGAAGAAAGAAGAAGAAAAAGATTGGCAATGATCTAGCACCAAAAATACAGATATTTGGACTTCAAAAGTATTGGGTTATTCATCCAAAGTATCTTTAATTGGGTAGCCTCCTGTGGAATGTGGAAAGAGCTGTGAAATATGGAGAGGTTCTTAATCAGAAGTTCTGATATTTCTTCCAAAAATATGCCCCAAAACAAAACACGCCCTTAAACACTGCAGTTTTCTATAAATGAAAAAAAATAGAAGTTCCAACACCTAAACATTGTGGAGAAAGGTTAAGTTTTCATTTTGGAAGCTGCCAAAGTTCCCAATGAGAACAAACACCTGCTGAAAAGAAAGAGAGAACAAAACCACAGAATCCCCCCAAACCTCAAAGAATTTCCACTGAAAAGCAATTTTAATGGAAAAATTCAGGGCCAGATGGTGCCTGTAAAACTCAGCCTTGATTAAGGATGAATATAAAACTCTACCTAAGAAATGGAAACAAAAAAAGGCCAAAAAGTTCACCTGGAAGAGGTGGCTGTTGAACATGTATGCATTTTGTGCAACCATACAATAAGATGATGTATGTCTGGTACCTCTGGCAGTTTGAGGTGCCACAGGAGCTTAAGAGTTTGGGTCAGACTGAAGGAATGTCTCCAAATGTGGCCAGGAAGGCAGGCAGAAAGCTAGAGGGCTTGGAAGGGGAGGACAGGGTGATGAACCCTAAGTCAGCTTTTTTCCTGCCCACATAATACAGCATTTCTGCCATAACAGATCTGTGTGTATTTCTGGTAGGTTTGGGTATAAAGGGAATAGGATGCAGTGTGTGCCAATTGGAAGAAACCACTAGCATGTTATTAAATATTTAACCTTCCAAATTTAATTTGTTCAATCCGCTGGGAGCCGTTTCCAGATTGTTTGCAGTGTGCTCCGGGAGCAGTTCCAGGTGAGCAGTGGCTTCAGCCCTGCCTGCTTACCCCCTTACTCTGGGGCAGAAGGGACAGCGTGGAGTGATGAAGGGTTGGAGTTCTTTTCCAGCTCTCCCTTTGCAGAATAAATGGCTCTGTTTCCCAGCTGGTTGTAAAACCAAGTCGCTGCAGTGTAGCTGCTCTGATTTACACCAGCTGAAGGCCTGGCCTCCAGTTTGGAGGAAATGGGCTGCCAGTTTAATTACTGCATCCCTGGTATGGTATTAATAATCTGGGAATAAATTTTATGATGCTAAGTAACAGCAACACTGAAGATTTTGTCACGTGCATGACAATTAATGTATGGTGCGTGGTATTTCTGCTCCTCCTGCGTTCCCTTTTAAATGATGTCCCTTGTGATTTGAATTTCAAGGAGTATTTCTCCTAGTATTTCTCGTTATTGATGGTGACTGCTCTCAGGAGCAGCTCAGTGCTGCTTTGTTGGCTCATCAGTTTTGATTCCATGCCCAGATGCTAAGGACAGAAGCATGCAATTAATTTGGAAGCACAAGCCTTGACTGATTTCAGTTGGGAGATTTTTCTTGAACACCAGAGCCCCAACATGTCCCTGTCTAACTTTAGGATTGTCTCTACGTGGAAAATGTCTTCCTTTTCCACTACAGATCTCTTTCCTGAGAAGGTATCTCAAAATTCTGCTATATATACAAATATATATTGTCATATACAAAGAGACCAGCAGAGAACCACAAGCTGTAGGTGATCCCTTTGTTGTAGGGAAAAAGAGATCTGAATTTGTGGGACACCGATGAGTAAGGTGAAAAGGAAAACGAGTTTGGGTTCCAGATCTCTTCCCATGAACAGGAAGGACAAGAAGCTGCTTTTTTTTTCAAGATCATGCTTTTTTTAAAAATTATTTTTTATTTCCCTAGAATGATAAAGATCTTTGAGGCTCCAGACTTCCTGAGGAACTTTTCTGTACTCATCCCAACCCATGCCCTGGTGCTCTGAGCCTGGAAGTTCTGGCTAGGTTAGGACAAGAGGAACATGCCTGCCTCCAAACTTCTCCATAGTCAGAGCAGCATGCCATCTTGGGAGCCAAGGCACTAGGAACATGAGCTTCCAGGCTTTCTGCATCACACAGGACAAGCAGAGAACCTTCAGAGTACCTCTAGGGCATTTGTTGGGACATTTGCTTTGGGAAAAACCCTGTCCTTTCTCTTAAGAAGTTACTCCATGTGAAAAAAAGCCCACTCATCATACATAAAAGACAGGCAAGCACAGGGAAATTAATAAGAAAAATAAATTTATGCTCCCCTCTGCAATTCAATCAGTTAATTCAATGAGCATTCCTGGCAGCTAGGTATTTTTCAGCCAGATGGATTAATTCTTTCAGTGGATCTAGTGAAACGTTGTGGGGCCACTGTAGAGTATTCAAGCCATTTCTCCTTGGCTGCACTACTTACAAGCCATGGTGTCCTACTCTTCTGGCCTGTCTCCTCACTTTTGCCCTTCCACAAGTTCTCATATCAGTGTCTTTCTCCTCCCCACCTGTGAAACCTGACTGTTTCTCATGGAGCTATCTGTAACTTCCATCAGCTTCTCACTCTTGTTCTCTCTCAGGTTCAGGACCCTCTCTTGTTGTGCCCAGCAGTTTTCCATGTTCTGTCCAGGAGACAACACAGAGGCCAGGCCCTAAAACTGCCTCCATGCCTAACAGGTCTGCAGGCTCTTGTCAGGCATCCTGAGGAGCAGTGGGAATGTGTCCTTACCAGGGGAGATGCAGCAGGAGACTGGGAGTGGAAATCTGAACTCCTCTTTATTTTCACAGCCTGTTAGTGAAGAAAGAAAAAGGCATTTTCTTTTGGTTTTGCCAACACCAAAGTATTTTTCTGATGTTACAGGATAGACACTGTCTAGTTTAAATCTGAAGGATGATGGAGAATTTGGGACCCATCATGTCCTTTGTGCACAGCTGCTGTTGAGGCTTCTAAGCTATGGGGCTTCACCCACACTGTGTAGGCTGCAGGCAGCAAGAAAAGAGCCTGGAATTCTCCTTAAATCATAATTGCCAGGGTGGGAATCACACACAGAAGGCTCAGCTCAGCATCCTCCTGCTTCCAGCTGCTGCCCCAGGGTGTTGTATCTCCCACAGATGACTTGTGTTGAGTCCCTTGGCACTGCCTGGGTGATCCAGGGCTTCTCCACATGCCCAATAATCTTTCTTTAAGGGGGTGAACCTACTCAAAGTGACCATCTGAAATCTGTTTAATTTAACTTTACCCATCAGCAATTAATTTAACCCATCAGCATGCCCAGATATAAATGCAGGTCTGAGATCCCCTACAGGACTAGGTGCCTCCAAGCCCTGCTTTTACTGTCCTGGCAACCTAAAGTGTCAGGTTTTTGGGGAAAGTACTGTCTCTTACCATGTTTATACACAGGTCCCTACGTGCTGGGTACGTAGGGATGGGTCAATGATCTATGGTCTATGATGGGTCAAATTACATGGCACTCAGCTCCAAAAAACTGTCTGATTTCAACAAAGCAGTTTCACTGTGGATGAAAAGGCATTTAAGGTGAGATGCTAGATAACTCAAGAGATCCTTAATCACATCCAAGGGGAACTTTATCATCTCAGATATTTGGCTGACTCGGTTCAATATCTGTAGCACCTCAATATTTCACCAGTGGCTGGTTCCTTCCTTTATAAAAAAGTCACAAGGTGGCCTTGGCATGTTTTCTGTCTGACAGATGGCCGCATCTCAATTAGCACTAACCTATGCCTTTCCTCTCTACCTCCAAAGGCCAGTGCAAGGCAGCACAAAAATGACACAGTTCCCTCTCCCTTGGAGGTGCCCACACTGGTCACAGAGCCACTTTTTGGACAGGAAAGCATTGGTGCCAGAACTTGCTGTAAGGCTGCCTGGAAGAATCCCAGAAAGTTCAAACACGAGAGCTGTGTGCAGTGAGGCAAGGCACAGATGGCAAAATAAAGGCAGTGCAGGGTTTTTCTGAGCCTCTGAGTCTCTCAGCTCCTGGACATATGAGAAGCTGGGCTGCTTTGGCTGAATTCAAGCAGCTTGTCTAAGGCAAAGGAGATACAGACAAGCCCTCCTAGAGACTGGAATGTATAAAAGATTTGTGCTGTCCCACTCTTCCTAACAGGTCCCTCCAAATTAATTTAGCACCAGATGAAAAGACCTCCTTCATCCTCCTGGCAGATGATATCTAGCCACCACTTCTGGTTTAATTAGGCAGACAGTGATTGTGTTTAGATTTTTCCTCTGTTGCAAGTAAGCATGCATATCCAGTTTATAAAGAAGAGTTCAAAGCAATGAAACATTTGATCTTGAGCTAAGCGACATCATTCACTCAGCCAAAAAATTGTATCTTTTGCTTGTCGATTTGCTGTGCATACAGAATAAGAGAAAAACGTGCTCAGCTTGGCTTAATCCAAACTCTCATTTTTATTCTGGTTTCAGAACTACCAGCAAACAAATCAACATGAGCCTCAGCACCTACACAGCTCAGCCATTCCAGCTAACCAATTTTTCTTTCTCAGAAAGTTAAAAGCTCTCCTGGCTACGCCTTTGGGGTTGGATCCAATTACATGGAAAGATTCTTTTTGCCTTTGGCAAGAAGAAATTATGGATTTTGGGCTACTTCCTGGTTGCTGTGTTCCATCACTCTGAATTATAATCAAGCTACATATGGTTCAGACCATACCAATAATTCTGGTGCCAGGATTTTTGACTGACAGAACCCACAAGACAAAAGCCCTGCACAACTTGGAGCACAGGGTCCTAGGGCCTAGTCGTGCCCTCTGAGTGATGAGCAATTCTTTGGGTATTGTAGACCTGAAGGTTATTATTTTTATTCTGGTTCATTACCACTGTCAATTCCAGCTCTCAGCCCTTCCCCAAAACCTTCACCCTTCCATTCCCTCCATCTCCTGCTAGCTGTGCACCACAGGAAGGTTTAGCAGGAGTGCAGTGAAAGATGTAAGCCGGGTTCTTCTGCTCAAAGCAGGAAATTTCTCTGTGGTGATCTAGAAAACCTAGGCTCCAGTCTTGTACTGAGAGCAGGCAGGAGGAGCAGCACTTGGTCTGTCCTCTCTCCTTCCCTCTCTGGTGGTAGGTGGTGCTGCTGCTCTTCCTACAGACCACCGATGCTCTTGCAAGGCGCTGCCTTTCCGCTTTCTTACTCATGCTGTCCCGAGCATGCATCATACCCTGGATTCTGACTTTGGGCAGCTGAGGACCACAGTGTAACGTGACACTCCCACGAGCATTTCAGCACATCAGTAGATGCACCAGTTAATGATTCTCCTGAAATCCTGCTGGCTGCCACAGAGCTCTGCTCCTGCAGCTCTGGATGTGTGGCTCCCAGACCAGGACTCTCTCCTGCTCTCACGCTGTGCTCGTTCCCAAGTGGATTGGCCCTGAGGCTTTCAGAGCAGCTCTGTCTCCAAGGACTCTCCCAGATTGTGGTGCACAGGACCCAGGGGAGCAGAGATCAGGGCTGTGTGACTCCCCAGCCTTTAGGATGCTTCCACTGAAGCCAGTGGCCAGTTGTTGGGTCAGCAGTAGCCCTGTAACAGCCCTGCTCAGAGCGACTCGTGGTGAAACGATTTCCCTGAAGCTATAGTGATATGTGCCTGCAAAGTCTCATCCCTTCCTTGTCTCCTACATATTGTAAGAAAAGCTGTTTGTACATTTCTGGTCATTTCTTCTTCCAGGTGTCATTTCACTTTTGACATCCTGCCTCGATGGCTCACAAATCCCTGGCTCCTCACAGACAGAAACTGAAAGGCCATGGAGGCTCACAAGCCATCATGGGCTGCCCTGCTCCAACAGCCATCAGACCCAGTGAGGTGGACCTTCTTCCTCCCCACCTTTACCCCTTTCAAATATCTCTTTGTGTTGCTCCCTGTCAGTGCAGCACTTTGTGCTTCTGTCTGCACAGAAGTTTTCCTGCTGAGGAGCATCTCCATCAGCTGTGGAGGAAAGCGCCTTTAGAAACAAAAATAAAGGGGTAGTTGCCAGTGCTAGACACTATGTGCATGAACCCCCCAATTTCTTGCCACGAGAAGCTGTGAAATGTGCTGGCACAACGCATTAAGGATGCATTGCACAACCTGGTGCTGAAGAGGACTCTCTGTGATGCTGCTGCACCTGAAGAGAAACCACCAAATCACAAACGAGTCTGCTGCAGTTCACCTGCCCCACCACAAGCCCCTTTCTGGTGCTATTTGAAGAACTTTCTCCAAACATCAGCAGGGTACCAGTGAGCTGCAAATATCAAAATCAAATCAGGCACAGTCATCAACTTTCCAGCAAAAGGAATAGGACAATTTATGGCAAAGGTAGTGCCATAGGAAAGTGGCGTAATTAACACTAGCTAATTATCAGTTAATTACTGTATTGGTAAATTCTTTGATGGTTTGGGGCAAGAGAATAGGCTGACTAGAAAAAAAGGGAGAAGTATGCCCTGGTCTGTAGCAATGGCTACAACCCCTGTCATTGTTGGGTTGTGATTGCTCCTCTTACTCAGATTTTCTTGGCTCTGCTGCAAAATTCAAGTAAACCAAATGAGACCAGATTTCCTCATGGATACAAAGTCTCATGGTCTTCCCAGACTAAAGGAAGAATGTGCTTAGTTTGGTTCAGGGAGAATGGCAAAGGCAGAGGAACAGCGTTACAGGAAATTATTACTTTTCTGATGTCACTGAATCTCACTTTGATAACATTATGGAAAAAAATCCTGTATTTTGGAAGTGTCAGGAGGAAACAAACTGCCTGGAAGAAAGAAAATTTTGACTTGATGATCAGGAAATCCCTTCCCCAGTCCGTTCTGCATAAATGAATTTTTTTCTTAAAAAAAAAAAAATCCCAACAAATCTGTTTGGATTTCTCCCTATTTCACAAGTACATTTGGTCACTAAAAATGTATTTCAGCAGGAGTTCACCATCCATCCAAACCAGCTGGTATCTCCTCCAATCAGTAGCAGTGATGACTGATGAATTTGCACTGTAGGAGCTGAAATACCTTTGGCTGCAAGCCAACCCCCCTTAAAGTTATGTCCCTGTACAAGCAGGATGGAAAGGCCTAAAAGTGTTACTTGGTAAAGGCATTATGATGGTGATTTAGAGAGGCTTCTATTCTCAAGAAAGTAAAGGTGAAAAACACCCCGGAGATCAGGGTGATCATAATTTGGGGGTATTTCTTTCTGCTGATTATGCATGAATTGTCTCCCAGTGCCTGTTACATTAAGGAAGAAACTGTTTTCTCTAAGATACAAAACCTCCCTGCAGTCCAGATCAACTCAGGAATGAACAAGGGACCAGATATTTAGGAGAGAAAAATCTTCTGTGAATACCACTAGGATATACTAAACACAAAGCGAGTTTGGAACATCAATGAAATGTGGAAGAGCAGAAAACAGGGCTGGAGAAAAACCCTAAGGCGGGCTCAAGTTAGTTAATGTGTGTTTTGAATCTTGAACGTCCTCCTTCAGCAAAGATTTGGCATGCCTTCTTTTGGGACTATGAATAACAAATGATGAGCAAGCAG